>JAJQWJ010000003.1:114278492-114538493 GCA_023637945.1 Phaethornis superciliosus | reverse complement strand
TTCAGAAGATGACCATCAAGACACTTCCAAGATCAAAGACCAATCTAAGGTTTAAATTTGTCACACAAGAAAAAGACGCTGCTGACTAGCACCGTGCTGATCGGGATGATGCCCAAGATGGGTGACTTGCTCTCTGAGGACAGAGAGGACCATCAAGGCCTGAGGAAGGACTAAGACAACAAAGATGGACAACACAAAATACACAACCCCACACACCAAGGCTGGAGCTGCCCTGCCCACAATAGCATCGTGACGAAAACTAACTTGCCCCGTTTTGCCGCACAAAGGGGGCTGCTCCCAGACAACCCTCTCCCAGGAAGCAACTTCAAAAGCCCTCCGGCAACTCCCAACCTCAACCCCTCACCAATTCAGTCCCTCAACTTATCTTTCTGAGAGCTGCGGTTCTGAATCTATGTCCAGCAGCAAACACCATACTGTCTGACAGGCATGATCCTTCAGTACACAAGTTCCTGTTCATCGCCTGCAATCAGAAGAAAAAAAAACAAACGAAAAGAATCAGAATCAATGTCACCAGTAAGGACTGCTTCAGCCATCGCCAGCCACTTACACTACAGCAAGAGGCCTCAAAAGACTGCCACAGCTTTCCACTCCCCTTCTTGATCCAGAGTTCAATCCTGTCTTCACCACAGCTTTGGGCACCTAAAAGAACAAGAGAAAGAGTTACTGTTCTGCTGATCAGACATCACAAGCTCCATGCACCCACTCACTACCACCTCGGCTCACCTTCAACGGTCATCCGTTCCAAAAGGTAGGACGCACATCGCCTGCAAAAAGAGGGAAACTTTAAACAGAGTGGACAGAAAAAAAGGCTAACGACTCTGCGCAAAGCCATCTCACCTTTTTTGAACCGCTCGTCAAGACGTGACTTTGTCACTTCGGCACCGTGTGTGACACCTGCAAAAGTCAAAGCAAAAGGCACACGCTGAGATATTGCCTCTAAAAATGACCAGGACGCTGTGACATCCGTCTCTTGCTCCTAAACCTTTGCCCCTCGCCTGTCTGCCCGTCATCACTTTGGGGTGCCAAAGTGACGTTAGGAGGGCACCTGAAACAAAAAACCAACAAGGCATGCTCATGACTGACAATACACCACCTGAGAAATTACTGCTCCTCCAGCCCACCAGCCTTTGCTCACCTTGCCACAACCACCTCCGGTAATCATATCCCGCTTCCCTCGACGCTTCCACCTTCAAAATGACAACAAACCATAATGTGGTCAGGTAGCCAAGGGAGGCACCATCCCACCAGCTCCACACCCCGACCAACCTTCAGATGGCGGCCTCCTCTCCTCCTCCATCCCTTTTTCTTGCTAGTCATTGACACGGGGGATCTGAAAAACAGGATTACGCAAGTCACCGGAATGCTGCTCGGCGCTGAGTCGGTCAATTTATGATGCTTCCCGGGGCCCCTGATCCTACACAGCAGGCAGGGCAGCTCCAAGCCAAACACACCCACAGACCAACTCGAGACACAGCCACGTGAGTCACAAGACTTGACCTCAAGATAAAACTTGCAGCAAGAAGAGACACTCTGGAATCCAAGACTTTGGGGCAATAAGACCTACAGCGATGCATCTGCAAAGCGAGGGAATGAAGTGATGGATGCCCGAGAAGCCGCCTTCAAGACCTGAGGACGCAAGGATGTGGGGAATGAGTCCCACTCAGGGAAACTGGATGGACAGAGTTCAGATGACAAAGCAATTGAGAATGACATTGCAGAAGACAACCATCAAGGACCTTCCAAGTCAAGAGACCCATCTGCAATTTAGATTTTTCATACAGAAGATGCTGCTGATTAGCACTGTGCTCATTAGGAAAGGCTTTCCAGGGATGATGCCCGAGATGCAGGACTAGCTCTGTGAGGACACAGAGGATCATCAAGGCCTGAGGAAGCTCTAAGACAACACAGACGGACAACACAAAACACACAACCCCACACACCAAGGATGGAGCTGCCCTGCCCATGCTAGCATCGTGCTGGAAACTAACTTGCTCTATTCAGCCACTCAAAGGGGGCTGCTTGTAGACAGCCCTCTCCCAGATGCCATCTTCAAAACCCCTCCTGCAACTCCCAGCCTCAGCCCCTCTGCAACCAAGTTCCTGTACTTAACTTTCAGAGGGCTGTGGGTCTGAATTTACATCCAGCAAAAAAACCACGGTGGCTGACTGACATGTTCCTGCAGTTCTAAGGTTCCTCTTCACCACCTGCATTTAAAGAAAAAAAAAAAAAAAAGTGTCACCTATCCACTTCAGCCAATGCTAACTGCTTCCACCACACCCATCTCCTCACTAGAGCCTCGTGATGTATCGCTTATCTGTCCATTTATATCTAGGAGAGGCATGATACTCAGCAAGCAATCAGGAAAGGCAAAGAGGCAACAACTCTAAATAAAATAACCTAATTAAAAAAAAAAGAAACCACCAAAATTAAAAAAGCCTTCTAAAACCTTCTAAAGTTCTTACCTTTAAGAGTCTTCTCCTGCAGCCAAGTCATCTTCTTCCCCCGCAGCCGAGGAGTCGTCGTCGTCTTCTGCAGCAGCCGAGGAGTCGTCGTCGCCGTCTCCCGCAGCCGAGGAGTCGTCTTCTTCTGCAGCAGCTGCCCTCAGGAGTAGGAGAGCTCTGATCTCAGAGAAGCCCAGGAGCTCTCTGAAGCCCCTAGCCAAAGGCTGTGGCTTATATACCCCAAGCACCGCCCACAGCCTTTCCCACAATCCCCTGGGAAAGGGGAGGTGGTAATTACCACAAGGTATAAAAAGAGCCAGAGGAGAAGCAGTGAGCTTTTTCCTTAGTCTTCAGTTTAGATGATGGTGGGAACCGAATGATAGTCGGCGTCAGAAGAGGTCCTCGTGGAACGAAGAAGGCGTAAAATGCGCAACAGAGCCGGAAGATGGCTGTGGGAGGCGAGGTTGGCTTCTAGTGGCATGATTGTGGGAGAAGGGTCTCCATATGGAATTCTAGTTCCTGAAATTCAGCTTTCATTTTGCTGTCTCCATGTCCTGTGGACTTATCTAACTCTCAAGGGGGGAGGGGCTTGCCACACTGCTTTTCAACTCTATTAGTCTGTCCTTAGTGTTTCACGTGGCAACGCTTTTACTAGATTTCAATGAGAGCTGAGAGTGTCCTGAGGTCTATATATGTCTGCTACTTATTATGATATTTTGCCGAATGGTCAGGGTCAGCGCACAAGACACGGGCACCCAGATAAAGAAGTTAGTTTATATTTACTGATGTATTAAATTATGAGAACAAGTGCAGAAACAAACAACAAAACTGAAATGCAACAGGAAAGTCAAAGCAAAACACAGCAACTCATCTAATAGTTACTATACACACGCAGTGATAGCGAGTAAGATGTGTCGCCTATTGCCGTAATGATTTGACTTTGTCTGGATCTGCGGCTGCTGGGGAGCCCTGGTTGTTATGAGAACCTGGAGAACCCTTCCCGGCAGTTGGGAAATCCTACGCGGTGCGTCCTCTCCTAGGTGAGGTGCGCAAAGATCGCCAGAAATGGTCCAGCTTTTTGAGTATCCCGTTGCTGCTAGTCTGAAGGATTTGCGCTTTTCTTAACGTGGAAATGTCTGGTCTGATGCCCCCTAATGACCAAAACCGGGGCCTGGCTGGGGCCCAAGTCGCAGCTTGTAGGGCTGCCTAAGCTATCTCCCTCTTACGGGTGGTTACCTAATATATCTGCCTGGATCACTCAGCATATTGGCTGCTTTTGCTTTCTCTCATGGTTTAAAAAAAAATTTCCAGAAGGGGGAGGATAAGGTACTGCTTTCACAAGCCTTTGTCCTCCTATATACTTAGCTGATCTCGCAGTAAACCAAATGTAAAACCTTTTGTAAAGCCTCTTCTTTTATTCAAAATCATCTACTGCAAACTCATACTTTTCCCTTCTTTCCCTTACAAAACAGGGGGGGGTGACGCGGGGGGGTGAGACGATGCGGGGGGGTGGGACGACGCGGGGGGGTGGGGCGACGCGGGGGGGTGGGGCGACGCGGGGGGGTGGGGCGACGTGGGGGGGGTGGGGCGACGTGGGGGGGGTGGGGCGACGTGGGGGGGGCGGGGTGACGCGGGGGGTGGGGCGACGCGGGGGGCGGGGCAATGCGGGGGGCGGGGTGACAAGGGGGTGGGGCAAGGTGGTGGGGTGGGGTGACGGGGGTGGGGTGACAAGGGGGGTGGGGCGATGAGAGGGGGGCGGGGTGACGCGGAAGGCGGGGTGACACTTAGGGGCGGGGTGACAGGCAGCAGGGTTTGGGTTGGGGAGGGGCTTGGTGAGGGGGTGTCAGATGGTCCTACGTGTCAGATGTGCTACAAAAAAAACCAAACAGCGCGATATATGCCAAAAATTGAACACTACAATGCACACTGCCACGCACTGAATACAAGCCGATACAAAGCCATTGACCGGTATGGGGCAATATTTTTAGCGAAAAACTACAAATGAGGCGCCGGAAGTCGGCCATTTTGATACCGGAAGTCGGCCATCTTTTCAGCGAAAAACTACAAATGAGGCGCCGGAAGTCGGCCATTTTGATACAGGAAGTCGGCCATCTTTTTAGCGAAAAACTACAAATGAGGCTCCGGAAGTCGGCCATTTTGATAAAGGAAGTCGGCCATCTTTTTAGCGAAAAACTACAAATGAGGCGCCAGAAGTCGGCCATTTTGATACAGGAAGTCGGCCATCTTTTTAGCGAAAAACTACAAATGAGGCGCCGGAAGTCGGCCATTTTGTTAAAGGAAGTCGGCCATTTTTAAGCAAAAAAACTACAAATGAGGCGCCGGAAGTCGGCCAATTTGTTAAAGGAAGTCGGCCATTTTTAAGCAAAAAACTACAAATGAGGCGCCGGAACTCGGCCATTTTGTCACAGGAAGTCGGCCATTTTTAAGCAAAAAAACTACAAATGAGGCTCCGGAAGTCGGCCATTTTGTTAAAGGAAGTCGGCCATCTTTTAAGCAAAAAAACTACAAATGAGGCGCCGGAAGTCGGCCATTTCGTTACAGGTGGTCGGCCATCTTTTTTGCGAAAAACTACAAATGAGGCGCCGGAAGTCGGCCATTTCGTTACAGGAAGTCGGCCATCTTCTTAGCGCAAAACTACAAATGAGGCGCCGGAAGTCGGCCATTTTGGTACAGGAAGTCGGCCAGTTTCTTACCGAAAAAGCTATAATTGAGGCGCAGGAAGTCGGCCATCTTCTTAGCAGAAAACTACAAATGAGGCGCCGGAAGTCGGCCATTTTGATACAGGAAGTCGGCCATTTTTAAGCAAAAAAACTACAAATGAGGCGCCGGAAGTCGGCCATTTCGTTACAGGAAGTCGGCCATCTTAGCAAAAAACTACAAATGAGGCGCCGGAAGTCGGCCATTTTGATACAGGAAGTCGGCCAGTTTCTTGCCGAAAAAACTACAAATGAGGCACAGGAAGTCGGCCATTTTGTCAAAGGAAGTCGGCCATCTTTTTTTCGAAAAACTACAAATGAGGCTCCCCGCATTTTGTTACAGGAAGTCCGCCTTTTTTAAGCATAAAAGTATAAATGAGTCTCAGGAAGTCAAGACGGGACAAGAAAAGAGGGCATGGTCTCAAGTTGTGCCAGGGCAGGTTTAGGTTTGATATTACAAAGAATTTCTTCACAGAGAATAGATAATTAACTAAACTAGGTAATATGAGATCTAAAGCATTATGGGGCTGCTACAGACTAAACAACACAGCTTGTACTTTATACAACTCTAAGTTTATTTTTGTTACATTTATGATACAAAAAAACTGTCAGATAACTGTTTGGCTTTCATTTTTGAAGCATGATGGAGAAAAGGGTGGGTAAAACTGCAGGAGTCAAACAGATCAGTGCTGCAGTATATAAGGTTACCAAAAAGGACTCTGAATTGTTAATACATCTGTATGTACCAACTTTCTCCTTTTTGTAAAGGAGGAAAAAAATCTTGTTGCTGGTGACTTCCAAAGACTCTTCAGGGAACTGCTCTGATGGGGCGTTTCCAAAACGCAACATCTTTGAATGAAAGGCATTTCTGTTTTGGACTCTGTCTTCCCATCCTATGTCACTATTCATGCTGAAGAGCAGCTGTTCCTGGTCTCCCAGCTTTGCTTGCATCAGGCCAGGGATCAGATTCCCTCCTCAAGAAAAGGCACATCAGGTAACTGGTATATTTCTGCGATCAACAGGCTTGTCTTCATCTTCCACAAAGCAGAGTGCCAGTAGGAACATCCGGAAGAATCCTATGGGTTGACAAACCTCCTCTGCAACAACCTCCTGAGTCCTGAGACCTTCTCCTAAGACCTTCTGACCCCATTCTGCTGCCTCATTTCTTCTTACGAGCACATATTTGTCCTTCGCATCTGAAAGTAAGTATCACACAAGTCACTGGAATGATGAACAATGGACAGACAATTCCAGAATCTCCATCCCAGTTAGGAATCCCATCTAGAGTACTACTACCCTCATGGCATTAATAAATACAGCCCCAAAGCTTTAAACATATAAACATACAACCGTGAATTACTGAAAGGGTTGGTCTCATGCACTGCACAGGAAAAACCCTCTCATGAGAGTCCTATCACCTTCAAACATGATCAAAGCAACTGCCCACCCACCCAGACTATGGCTGCTCCACCTAAGATCACTATACAATTGTGGCCTAAAAACTCAAGGCATACAAACATCACGAGAGACCCTCATGGGTCTTCAATATCCCCAGCTCTACACTCTCGGCAGAGCAGCTCCAGGCCAAACACACAAACACAGACCAACCCAAGACACACCACAGAAAACTACAAAATTCAACATTAAGAGAAAACTCTCAACAAGAATTACTCTGGGCTCCAATAAGTTGGCCAAGAAGACTGAAAGGGATGCAAGAGTAAGGCAAGGAGGCCACATGGTGGCCTCAAGTGTCATAGAATGCTGTCAGATACAATAATTGCACTTCAAAATAACATATCAGATGGGCAAGACGACTAGCATCAAGACGTAAGGATGCAGACACAAGGTGGCAGATGTGGAAACTTGATGACCAGAGATGCTCATTCATTGATAAAGATTATAAAAGATGTCCATTAAGAAATATGCAAGATGCAAGAAAAGAAGGATCCAGATGGCACTATGAAAATAATGACTAAATGTGTTCCACATCGTGGGGGCAATGTTCAATACTACTGACTTGGTCTGAGAGACTCTGCAATCCAAGACTTTTGGGGCAATAAGACCCACAGCGATGCGTCTGCAAAGCGAGGGAATGAAGCAACGGATGCCCGAGGAGCCGCCTTCAAGACCTGAGGATGCAAGGATGCGGGGACCGAGTCCAGATGCTGATGCCGTTGGCAATGATGTTTCAGAAGATGACCATCAAGAAACTTCCAAGTCAAGAGACCGATCTGAAATTTAGACTTGTCGTGCGGAATAACACGCTGCTGATCAGCGCCGTGCTGATCAGGAAAGGCTTTCCAGGGATGATGCCAGAGATGCGGGACTTGCTCTGTGAGAACAAAGGGGATCATCAAGGCCTGCGGAAGCTCTGAGACCACAAAGACGGACAACACAAAACACACAACCCCACACACCAAGGCTGGAGCTGCCCTGCCCACCCTAGCATCGTGCTGGAAAATAAATCACTCTATTCAGCCACACAAAGGGGGCTGCTCCCAGACAGCTCTCCCCCCTACACTAACTTCAAAACACCACCTGCAATTCCCAACTTCGACTCCTCTGCTCAGCCCCTCCCCACCCACCCTCAACTTATCTTCAGGAGCGATAGCACAAAGCCAGGGTCTGTAATGAAAACCGCATTGCTTGACTGGGATGTGCTTGCAGTCACACGGTTCCTCTTCATCCCCTACACAGAGAAAAGGAAAAAACACAACCCACAGATCACAAACAGCGCTGCCACGAGCCCCACCTAAGCCAACGCATGCTACTTGCTCTGCACTCACCTCCTCAAGGAAGCCCCGTGGTATACCACGCACCTTCTCGTTCCAGAGTTGAACCCTATCGCCGCCATTGCTTGGGGTACCTGGAACACCAAGAGAAAGAGTTCCTGTTCTGATGAGCAGAAGTCACCAGCCCCGTGAAGCCCCTCGCTACCAACTCTGCTCACCTTCAAAGCTCATCCGGTTCCAACGGTGGCACACACTGCGCCTGCAAAAACAAAAAGGAAACGTTTAAGCGACTCGATGTAAAATACATGGCTGACCCAGCCCATCGCCATCTCACCTTCCCCAACCGCTCCTAAATGGGTGTCTTTGTCCCTCCGAGGATGGTTGTGGCACCTGCAAAAGTCAAAGTAAAAAGCACACGGTGAGGTAGTGCCTCCAACAACAGGCAGCCCACTGTGATGTCCACCTCCTGCTCCTTTACCTCAGCCTCTCACCCATCTGCCTGCCATCCTTGTGGGGTGCCAAAAGTAGGTTCAGAGGACACCTGGAAAACAAAAAAAAAAAAAAAAAGCAATGCCAATGCCTTCAACAGCAGTAAAACACCTGAGAAATAAATGTTCCTTCAGCACACCAGCCTTTGCTCACCTTGCCACAGCCACCTCCGGAACAGATATTCTGCTTCCTCGGCTGCTCTCACCTTCAAAAGGACAAACAAACCATAATGCGGTCAGGTAGCCAGGAGAGGGACCTTCACTCTAACACCAAATGCTGACTAACCTTTGCATGCTTTGCATGGCACTCTTCTCACTCTCCTCCAGCTCTTTCATGTACATCCTTGGCACACAGGACCTGAAAAAGTGTTACCCAGCACTTACTATAATGTTGCCCAAGAGCTGTACTATTCAGTTATGCCTCTTCTAACAAACCCTGATCCTACAGCTCTGGGAGGAGCAGCTCCAAGCCAAACACTCAGACCAGTTCAAGACACAAGCCCTGAAAATCATGAGACGCGATCTCTGGAGAACACTGAGTAAGAAGAATATCTCTGGGATCCAAGACTTTTGGGCAAGAAGACCTACAGCGATGCAGCCGTGAAACTGGGGGCTGAATCAAGGAATGCCAAAGTACTCAGGCTTCAAGACCTGAGGATGCAAGGACGCGGGGAACAAAGTCCCACTCTGGGAAAAATCCACGACCACAGATAATGCTGATCCAGTTGGCAATGATGTTTCAGAAGATGACCATCAAGAAACTTCCAAGTCAAGAGACCGATCTGCAATTTAGACTTGTCGTGTGGAATAACCCGCTGCTGATCAGCACTGTGCTGATCAGGAAAGCCTTTCCAGGGATGATGCCAGAGATGCGGGACTTGCTCTGTGAGGACACAGAGGATCATCGAGGCCTGAGGAAGCTCTGAGACCACAAAGACGGACAGCACAAAACACACAACCCCACACACCAAGGATGGAGCTGCCCTGCCCACCCTAGCATCGTGCTGGAAACTAAATCACTCTATTCAGCCACACAAAGGGGGCTGCTCCCAGACAGCTCTCTCCCCTACACTAACTTCAAAACACCACCTGCAATTCCCAACTTCGACTCCTCTGCCCAGGCCCTCCCCATTCACCCCTAGGCCCTCAACTTATCTTCAGGAGCAAGAGCAGCACAAAGCCAGGGTCAGTAATGAAAATCACGTAGCTTGACCGGGATGTGCTTGCAGTCACACGGTTCCTCTTCATCCCCTATACAGGGAAAAGGAAAAGACACAACCCCCAGATCACAAACAGCGCTGCCACGAGCCCCACCTAAGCCAACGCACGCTACTTGCGCTGCACTCACCTCCTCAAGGAAGCCCTGTGGTATACCAAGCACCTTCTCGTTCCAGAGTTGAACGCTATCGCCTCCATTGCTTGGGGTACCTGAAACACCAAGAGAAAGAGTCCCTGTTCTGATGAGCAGAAGTCGCCAGCCCCGCGAACCCCCTCGCGCTACCAACTCTGCTCACCTTCAAAGCTCATCCGGTTCCAACGGTGGCACGCACAGCATGTGAAAAATAAGAGAAACGTTTAACAGAGCTGACGTTAATACACGGCGGACCCAGCCCACAGCCATCTCACCTTCTACATCTGCTCCTCAAGACGTGGCTTCGTCACTCCGGCACTGTGTGTGGCACCTGCAAAAGTCAAAGCAAAAGGTACACGCTGAAGCAGTGCCCCCAATAACAGGCAGCCCACTGTGATGTCCACCTCCTGCTCCTTTACCTCGGCCTCTCACCCATCTGGCTGCCATCTCTTTGAGGTGCCAAAATGAGGTTAGGAGGGCACCTGAAAAAAACCACAAACAACAAGGGATGCTCATGAACAACCAATAATAGAACACCTGAAAAGCAACTGCTCCTCCAGCCCACCAGCCTTTGCTCACCTTGCCAGAGCCACCTCCGGTGCCTGTATCCCGCTTCGCTTGCAGCTTCTGCCTTCAAAATGACAACGAACCACTCTATGATCAGGTAGCCAACGGAGGCACCATCCCACCAACTCCACACCCTGACCAACCTTCAGATGGCGGCCTCCTCTCCTCCTCCATCCCTTTCTTGCTAGTCGAAGACACGGGGGATCTGAAAAACGGGATCACGCGAGTCACCGGAATGCTGCTCGGCACCGAGTCGGTCAGTTTATGGCGCTTCCCGGGGCCCCTGATCCTACACAGCAGGCAGGGCAGCTCCAAGCCAAACACTCACACCCACAGACCAACCCGAGACACAGCCACGTGAGTCACAAGACTTGACCTCAAGATACAACTCGCAGCAAGAAGAGGGACTCTGTAATCCAAGATTCTTGGGCAATAAGTCCTACAGCGATGCATCTGCAAAGCGAGGGAACGAAGCGACGGATGCCCGAGAAGCCGCCTTCAAGACCTGAGGATGCAAGGATGCGGGGACCGAGTCCAGATGCTGATGCGGTTGGCAATGATGTTTCAGAAGATGACCATCAAGAAACTTCCAAGTCAAGAGACCGATCTGCAATTTAGACTTGTCGTGTGGAATAACCCGCTGCTGATCAGCACTGTGCTGATCAGGAAAGCCTTTCCAGGGATGATGCCAGAGATGCGGGACTTGCTCTGTGAGGACACAGAGGATCATCGAGGCCTGAGGAAGCTCTGAGACCACAAAGACGGACAGCACAAAACACACAACCCCACACACCAAGGATGGAGCTGCCCTGCCCACCCTAGCATCGTGCTGGAAACTAAATCACTCTATTCAGCCACACAAAGGGGGCTGCTCCCAGACAGCTCTCTCCCCTACACTAACTTCAAAACACCACCTGCAATTCCCAACTTCGACTCCTCTGCCCAGGCCCTCCCCATTCACCCCTAGGCCCTCAACTTATCTTCAGGAGCAAGAGCAGCACAAAGCCAGGGTCAGTAATGAAAATCACGTAGCTTGACCGGGATGTGCTTGCAGTCACACGGTTCCTCTTCATCCCCTATACAGGGAAAAGGAAAAGACACAACCCCCAGATCACAAACAGCGCTGCCACGAGCCCCACCTAAGCCAACGCACGCTACTTGCGCTGCACTCACCTCCTCAAGGAAGCCCTGTGGTATACCAAGCACCTTCTCGTTCCAGAGTTGAACGCTATCGCCTCCATTGCTTGGGGTACCTGAAACACCAAGAGAAAGAGTCCCTGTTCTGATGAGCAGAAGTCGCCAGCCCCGCGAACCCCCTCGCGCTACCAACTCTGCTCACCTTCAAAGCTCATCCGGTTCCAACGGTGGCACGCACAGCATGTGAAAAATAAGAGAAACGTTTAACAGAGCTGACGTTAATACACGGCGGACCCAGCCCACAGCCATCTCACCTTCTACATCTGCTCCTCAAGACGTGGCTTCGTCACTCCGGCACTGTGTGTGGCACCTGCAAAAGTCAAAGCAAAAGGTACACGCTGAAGCAGTGCCCCCAATAACAGGCAGCCCACTGTGATGTCCACCTCCTGCTCCTTTACCTCGGCCTCTCACCCATCTGGCTGCCATCTCTTTGAGGTGCCAAAATGAGGTTAGGAGGGCACCTGAAAAAAACCACAAACAACAAGGGATGCTCATGAACAACCAATAATAGAACACCTGAAAAGCAACTGCTCCTCCAGCCCACCAGCCTTTGCTCACCTTGCCAGAGCCACCTCCGGTGCCTGTATCCCGCTTCGCTTGCAGCTTCTGCCTTCAAAATGACAACGAACCACTCTATGATCAGGTAGCCAACGGAGGCACCATCCCACCAACTCCACACCCTGACCAACCTTCAGATGGCGGCCTCCTCTCCTCCTCCATCCCTTTCTTGCTAGTCGAAGACACGGGGGATCTGAAAAACGGGATCACGCGAGTCACCGGAATGCTGCTCGGCACCGAGTCGGTCAGTTTATGGCGCTTCCCGGGGCCCCTGATCCTACACAGCAGGCAGGGCAGCTCCAAGCCAAACACTCACACCCACAGACCAACCCGAGACACAGCCACGTGAGTCACAAGACTTGACCTCAAGATACAACTCGCAGCAAGAAGAGGGACTCTGTAATCCAAGATTCTTGGGCAATAAGACCTACAGCGATGCATCTGCAAAGCGAGGGAACGAAGCGACGGATGCCCGAGAAGCCGCCTTCAAGACCTGAGGATGCAAGGATGCGGGGACCGAGTCCAGATGCTGATGCCGTTGGCAATGATGTTTCAGAAGATGACCATCAAGAAACTTCCAAGTCAAGAGACCGATCTGCAATTTAGACTTGTCGTGTGGAATAACCCGCTGCTGATCAGCACAGTGCTGATCAGGAAAGCCTTTCCAGGGATGATGCCAGAGATGCGGGACTTGCTCTGTGAGGACACAGAGGATCATCGAGGCCTGAGGAAGCTCTGAGACCACAAAGACGGACAGCACAAAACACACAACCCCACACACCAAGGATGGAGCTGCCCTGCCCACCCTAGCATCGTGCTGGAAACTAAATCACTCTATTCAGCCACACAAAGGGGGCTGCTCCCAGACAGCTCTCTCCCCTACACTAACTTCAAAACACCACCTGCAATTCCCAACTTCGACTCCTCTGCCCAGGCCCTCCCCATTCACCCCTAGGCCCTCAACTTATCTTCAGGAGCAAGAGCAGCACAAAGCCAGGGTCAGTAATGAAAATCACGTAGCTTGACCGGGATGTGCTTGCAGTCACACGGTTCCTCTTCATCCCCTATACAGGGAAAAGGAAAAGACACAACCCCCAGATCACAAACAGCGCTGCCACGAGCCCCACCTAAGCCAACGCACGCTACTTGCGCTGCACTCACCTCCTCAAGGAAGCCCTGTGGTATACCAAGCACCTTCTCGTTCCAGAGTTGAACGCTATCGCCTCCATTGCTTGGGGTACCTGAAACACCAAGAGAAAGAGTCCCTGTTCTGATGAGCAGAAGTCGCCAGCCCCGCGAACCCCCTCGCGCTACCAACTCTGCTCACCTTCAAAGCTCATCCGGTTCCAACGGTGGCACGCACAGCATGTGAAAAATAAGAGAAACGTTTAACAGAGCTGACGTTAATACACGGCGGACCCAGCCCACAGCCATCTCACCTTCTACATCTGCTCCTCAAGACGTGGCTTCGTCACTCCGGCACTGTGTGTGGCACCTGCAAAAGTCAAAGCAAAAGGTACACGCTGAAGCAGTGCCCCCAATAACAGGCAGCCCACTGTGATGTCCACCTCCTGCTCCTTTACCTCGGCCTCTCACCCATCTGGCTGCCATCTCTTTGAGGTGCCAAAATGAGGTTAGGAGGGCACCTGAAAAAAACCACAAACAACAAGGGATGCTCATGAACAACCAATAATAGAACACCTGAAAAGCAACTGCTCCTCCAGCCCACCAGCCTTTGCTCACCTTGCCAGAGCCACCTCCGGTGCCTGTATCCCGCTTCGCTTGCAGCTTCTGCCTTCAAAATGACAACGAACCACTCTATGATCAGGTAGCCAACGGAGGCACCATCCCACCAACTCCACACCCTGACCAACCTTCAGATGGCGGCCTCCTCTCCTCCTCCATCCCTTTCTTGCTAGTCGAAGACACGGGGGATCTGAAAAATGGGATCACGCGAGTCACCGGAATGCTGCTCGGCACCGAGTCGGTCAGTTTATGGCGCTTCCCGGGGCCCCTGATCCTACACAGCAGGCAGGGCAGCTCCAAGCCAAACACTCACACCCACAGACCAACCCGAGACACAGCCACGTGAGTCACAAGACTTGACCTCAAGATACAACTCGCAGCAAGAAGAGGGACTCTGTAATCCAAGATTCTTGGGCAATAAGTCCTACAGCGATGCATCTGCAAAGCGAGGGAACGAAGCGACGGATGCCCGAGAAGCCGCCTTCAAGACCTGAGGATGCAAGGATGCGGGGACCGAGTCCAGATGCTGATGCGGTTGGCAATGATGTTTCAGAAGATGACCATCAAGAAACTTCCAAGTCAAGAGACCGATCTGCAATTTAGACTTGTCGTGTGGAATAACCCGCTGCTGATCAGCACTGTGCTGATCAGGAAAGCCTTTCCAGGGATGATGCCAGAGATGCGGGACTTGCTCTGTGAGGACACAGAGGATCATCGAGGCCTGAGGAAGCTCTGAGACCACAAAGACGGACAGCACAAAACACACAACCCCACACACCAAGGATGGAGCTGCCCTGCCCACCCTAGCATCGTGCTGGAAACTAAATCACTCTATTCAGCCACACAAAGGGGGCTGCTCCCAGACAGCTCTCTCCCCTACACTAACTTCAAAACACCACCTGCAATTCCCAACTTCGACTCCTCTGCCCAGGCCCTCCCCATTCACCCCTAGGCCCTCAACTTATCTTCAGGAGCAAGAGCAGCACAAAGCCAGGGTCAGTAATGAAAATCACGTAGCTTGACCGGGATGTGCTTGCAGTCACACGGTTCCTCTTCATCCCCTATACAGGGAAAAGGAAAAGACACAACCCCCAGATCACAAACAGCGCTGCCACGAGTCCCACCTAAGCCAACGCACGCTACTTGCGCTGCACTCACCTCCTCAAGGAAGCCCTGTGGTATACCAAGCACCTTCTCGTTCCAGAGTTGAACGCTATCGCCTCCATTGCTTGGGGTACCTGAAACACCAAGAGAAAGAGTCCCTGTTCTGATGAGCAGAAGTCGCCAGCCCCGCGAACCCCCTCGCGCTACCAACTCTGCTCACCTTCAAAGCTCATCCGGTTCCAACGGTGGCACGCACAGCATGTGAAAAATAAGAGAAACGTTTAACAGAGCTGACGTTAATACACGGCGGACCCAGCCCACAGCCATCTCACCTTCTACATCTGCTCCTCAAGACGTGGCTTCGTCACTCCGGCACTGTGTGTGGCACCTGCAAAAGTCAAAGCAAAAGGTACACGCTGAAGCAGTGCCCCCAATAACAGGCAGCCCACTGTGATGTCCACCTCCTGCTCCTTTACCTCGGCCTCTCACCCATCTGGCTGCCATCTCTTTGAGGTGCCAAAATGAGGTTAGGAGGGCACCTGAAAAAAACCACAAACAACAAGGGATGCTCATGAACAACCAATAATAGAACACCTGAAAAGCAACTGCTCCTCCAGCCCACCAGCCTTTGCTCACCTTGCCAGAGCCACCTCCGGTGCCTGTATCCCGCTTCGCTTGCAGCTTCTGCCTTCAAAATGACAACGAACCACTCTATGATCAGGTAGCCAACAGAGGCACCATCCCACCAACTCCACACCCTGACCAACCTTCAGATGGCGGCCTCCTCTCCTCCTCCATCCCTTTCTTGCTAGTCGAAGACACGGGGGATCTGAAAAACGGGATCACGCGAGTCACCGGAATGCTGCTCGGCACCGAGTCGGTCAGTTTATGGCGCTTCCCGGGGCCCCTGATCCTACACAGCAGGCAGGGCAGCTCCAAGCCAAACACTCACACCCACAGACCAACCCGAGACACAGCCACGTGAGTCACAAGACTTGACCTCAAGATACAACTCGCAGCAAGAAGAGGGACTCTGTAATCCAAGATTCTTGGGCAATAAGTCCTACAGCGATGCATCTGCAAAGCGAGGGAACGAAGCGACGGATGCCCGAGAAGCCGCCTTCAAGACCTGAGGATGCAAGGATGCGGGGACCGAGTCCAGATGCTGATGCCGTTGGCAATGATGTTTCAGAAGATGACCATCAAGAAACTTCCAAGTCAAGAGACCGATCTGCAATTTAGACTTGTCGTGTGGAATAACCCGCTGCTGATCAGCACTGTGCTGATCAGGAAAGCCTTTCCAGGGATGATGCCAGAGATGCGGGACTTGCTCTGTGAGGACACAGAGGATCATCGAGGCCTGAGGAAGCTCTGAGACCACAAAGACGGACAGCACAAAACACACAACCCCACACACCAAGGATGGAGCTGCCCTGCCCACCCTAGCATCGTGCTGGAAACTAAATCACTCTATTCAGCCACACAAAGGGGGCTGCTCCCAGACAGCTCTCTCCCCTACACTAACTTCAAAACACCACCTGCAATTCCCAACTTCGACTCCTCTGCCCAGGCCCTCCCCATTCACCCCTAGGCCCTCAACTTATCTTCAGGAGCAAGAGCAGCACAAAGCCAGGGTCAGTAATGAAAATCACGTAGCTTGACCGGGATGTGCTTGCAGTCACACGGTTCCTCTTCATCCCCTATACAGGGAAAAGGAAAAGACACAACCCCCAGATCACAAACAGCGCTGCCACGAGCCCCACCTAAGCCAACGCACGCTACTTGCGCTGCACTCACCTCCTCAAGGAAGCCCTGTGGTATACCAAGCACCTTCTCGTTCCAGAGTTGAACGCTATCGCCTCCATTGCTTGGGGTACCTGAAACACCAAGAGAAAGAGTCCCTGTTCTGATGAGCAGAAGTCGCCAGCCCCGCGAACCCCCTCGCGCTACCAACTCTGCTCACCTTCAAAGCTCATCCGGTTCCAACGGTGGCACGCACAGCATGTGAAAAATAAGAGAAACGTTTAACAGAGCTGACGTTAATACACGGCGGACCCAGCCCACAGCCATCTCACCTTCTACATCTGCTCCTCAAGACGTGGCTTCGTCACTCCGGCACTGTGTGTGGCACCTGCAAAAGTCAAAGCAAAAGGTACACGCTGAAGCAGTGCCCCCAATAACAGGCAGCCCACTGTGATGTCCACCTCCTGCTCCTTTACCTCGGCCTCTCACCCATCTGGCTGCCATCTCTTTGAGGTGCCAAAATGAGGTTAGGAGGGCACCTGAAAAAAACCACAAACAACAAGGGATGCTCATGAACAACCAATAATAGAACACCTGAAAAGCAACTGCTCCTCCAGCCCACCAGCCTTTGCTCACCTTGCCAGAGCCACCTCCGGTGCCTGTATCCCGCTTCGCTTGCAGCTTCTGCCTTCAAAATGACAACGAACCATTCTATGATCAGGTAGCCAACGGAGGCACCATCCCACCAACTCCACACCCTGACCAACCTTCAGATGGCGGCCTCCTCTCCTCCTCCATCCCTTTCTTGCTAGTCGAAGACACGGGGGATCTGAAAAACGGGATCACGCGAGTCACCGGAATGCTGCTCGGCACCGAGTCGGTCAGTTTATGGCGCTTCCCGGGGCCCCTGATCCTACACAGCAGGCAGGGCAGCTCCAAGCCAAACACTCACACCCACAGACCAACCCGAGACACAGCCACGTGAGTCACAAGACTTGACCTCAAGATACAACTCGCAGCAAGAAGAGGGACTCTGTAATCCAAGATTCTTGGGCAATAAGACCTACAGCGATGCATCTGCAAAGCGAGGGAACGAAGGGACGGATGCCCGAGAAGCCGCCTTCAAGACCTGAGGATGCAAGGATGCGGGGACCGAGTCCAGATGCTGATGCGGTTGGCAATGATGTTTCAGAAGATGACCATCAAGAAACTTCCAAGTCAAGAGACCGATCTGCAATTTAGACTTGTCGTGTGGAATAACCCGCTGCTGATCAGCACTGTGCTGATCAGGAAAGCCTTTCCAGGGATGATGCCAGAGATGCGGGACTTGCTCTGTGAGGACACAGAGGATCATCGAGGCCTGAGGAAGCTCTGAGACCACAAAGACGGACAGCACAAAACACACAACCCCACACACCAAGGATGGAGCTGCCCTGCCCACCCTAGCATCGTGCTGGAAACTAAATCACTCTATTCAGCCACACAAAGGGGGCTGCTCCCAGACAGCTCTCTCCCCTACACTAACTTCAAAACACCACCTGCAATTCCCAACTTCGACTCCTCTGCCCAGGCCCTCCCCATTCACCCCTAGGCCCTCAACTTATCTTCAGGAGCAAGAGCAGCACAAAGCCAGGGTCAGTAATGAAAATCACGTAGCTTGACCGGGATGTGCTTGCAGTCACACGGTTCCTCTTCATCCCCTATACAGGGAAAAGGAAAAGACACAACCCCCAGATCACAAACAGCGCTGCCACGAGCCCCACCTAAGCCAACGCACGCTACTTGCGCTGCACTCACCTCCTCAAGGAAGCCCTGTGGTATACCAAGCACCTTCTCGTTCCAGAGTTGAACGCTATCGCCTCCATTGCTTGGGGTACCTGAAACACCAAGAGAAAGAGTCCCTGTTCTGATGAGCAGAAGTCGCCAGCCCCGCGAACCCCCTCGCGCTACCAACTCTGCTCACCTTCAAAGCTCATCCGGTTCCAACGGTGGCACGCACAGCATGTGAAAAATAAGAGAAACGTTTAACAGAGCTGACGTTAATACACGGCGGACCCAGCCCACAGCCATCTCACCTTCTACATCTGCTCCTCAAGACGTGGCTTCGTCACTCCGGCACTGTGTGTGGCACCTGCAAAAGTCAAAGCAAAAGGTACACGCTGAAGCAGTGCCCCCAATAACAGGCAGCCCACTGTGATGTCCACCTCCTGCTCCTTTACCTCGGCCTCTCACCCATCTGGCTGCCATCTCTTTGAGGTGCCAAAATGAGGTTAGGAGGGCACCTGAAAAAAACCACAAACAACAAGGGATGCTCATGAACAACCAATAATAGAACACCTGAAAAGCAACTGCTCCTCCAGCCCACCAGCCTTTGCTCACCTTGCCAGAGCCACCTCCGGTGCCTGTATCCCGCTTCGCTTGCAGCTTCTGCCTTCAAAATGACAACGAACCACTCTATGATCAGGTAGCCAACAGAGGCACCATCCCACCAACTCCACACCCTGACCAACCTTCAGATGGCGGCCTCCTCTCCTCCTCCATCCCTTTCTTGCTAGTCGAAGACACGGGGGATCTGAAAAACGGGATCACGCGAGTCACCGGAATGCTGCTCGGCACCGAGTCGGTCAGTTTATGGCGCTTCCCGGGGCCCCTGATCCTACACAGCAGGCAGGGCAGCTCCAAGCCAAACACTCACACCCACAGACCAACCCGAGACACAGCCACGTGAGTCACAAGACTTGACCTCAAGATACAACTCGCAGCAAGAAGAGGGACTCTGTAATCCAAGATTCTTGGGCAATAAGTCCTACAGCGATGCATCTGCAAAGCGAGGGAACGAAGCGACGGATGCCCGAGAAGCCGCCTTCAAGACCTGAGGATGCAAGGATGCGGGGACCGAGTCCAGATGCTGATGCCATTGGCAATGATGTTTCAGAAGATGACCATCAAGAAACTTCCAAGTCAAGAGACCGATCTGCAATTTAGACTTGTCGTGTGGAATAACCCGCTGCTGATCAGCACTGTGCTGATCAGGAAAGCCTTTCCAGGGATGATGCCAGAGATGCGGGACTTGCTCTGTGAGGACACAGAGGATCATCGAGGCCTGAGGAAGCTCTGAGACCACAAAGACGGACAGCACAAAACACACAACCCCACACACCAAGGATGGAGCTGCCCTGCCCACCCTAGCATCGTGCTGGAAACTAAATCACTCTATTCAGCCACACAAAGGGGGCTGCTCCCAGACAGCTCTCTCCCCTACACTAACTTCAAAACACCACCTGCAATTCCCAACTTCGACTCCTCTGCCCAGGCCCTCCCCATTCACCCCTAGGCCCTCAACTTATCTTCAGGAGCAAGAGCAGCACAAAGCCAGGGTCAGTAATGAAAATCACGTAGCTTGACCGGGATGTGCTTGCAGTCACACGGTTCCTCTTCATCCCCTATACAGGGAAAAGGAAAAGACACAACCCCCAGATCACAAACAGCGCTGCCACGAGCCCCACCTAAGCCAACACACGCTACTTGCGCTGCACTCACCTCCTCAAGGAAGCCCTGTGGTATACCAAGCACCTTCTCGTTCCAGAGTTGAACGCTATCGCCTCCATTGCTTGGGGTACCTGAAACACCAAGAGAAAGAGTCCCTGTTCTGATGAGCAGAAGTCGCCAGCCCCGCGAACCCCCTCGCGCTACCAACTCTGCTCACCTTCAAAGCTCATCCGGTTCCAACGGTGGCACGCACAGCATGTGAAAAATAAGAGAAACGTTTAACAGAGCTGACGTTAATACACGGCGGACCCAGCCCACAGCCATCTCACCTTCTACATCTGCTCCTCAAGACGTGGCTTCGTCACTCCGGCACTGTGTGTGGCACCTGCAAAAGTCAAAGCAAAAGGTACACGCTGAAGCAGTGCCCCCAATAACAGGCAGCCCACTGTGATGTCCACCTCCTGCTCCTTTACCTCGGCCTCTCACCCATCTGGCTGCCATCTCTTTGAGGTGCCAAAATGAGGTTAGGAGGGCACCTGAAAAAAACCACAAACAACAAGGGATGCTCATGAACAACCAATAATAGAACACCTGAAAAGCAACTGCTCCTCCAGCCCACCAGCCTTTGCTCACCTTGCCAGAGCCACCTCCGGTGCCTGTATCCCGCTTCGCTTGCAGCTTCTGCCTTCAAAATGACAACGAACCATTCTATGATCAGGTAGCCAACGGAGGCACCATCCCACCAACTCCACACCCTGACCAACCTTCAGATGGCGGCCTCCTCTCCTCCTCCATCCCTTTCTTGCTAGTCGAAGACACGGGGGATCTGAAAAACGGGATCACGCGAGTCACCGGAATGCTGCTCGGCACCGAGTCGGTCAGTTTATGGCGCTTCCCGGGGCCCCTGATCCTACACAGCAGGCAGGGCAGCTCCAAGCCAAACACTCACACCCACAGACCAACCCGAGACACAGCCACGTGAGTCACAAGACTTGACCTCAAGATACAACTCGCAGCAAGAAGAGGGACTCTGTAATCCAAGATTCTTGGGCAATAAGACCTACAGCGATGCATCTGCAAAGCGAGGGAACGAAGCGACGGATGCCCGAGAAGCCGCCTTCAAGACCTGAGGATGCAAGGATGCGGGGACCGAGTCCAGATGCTGATGCCGTTGGCAATGATGTTTCAGAAGATGACCATCAAGAAACTTCCAAGTCAAGAGACCGATCTGCAATTTAGACTTGTCGTGTGGAATAACCCGCTGCTGATCAGCACTGTGCTGATCAGGAAAGCCTTTCCAGGGATGATGCCAGAGATGCGGGACTTGCTCTGTGAGGACACAGAGGATCATCGAGGCCTGAGGAAGCTCTGAGACCACAAAGACGGACAGCACAAAACACACAACCCCACACACCAAGGATGGAGCTGCCCTGCCCACCCTAGCATCGTGCTGGAAACTAAATCACTCTATTCAGCCACACAAAGGGGGCTGCTCCCAGACAGCTCTCCCCCCTACACTAACTTCAAAACACCACCTGCAATTCCCAACTTCGACTCCTCTGCCCAGGCCCTCCCCATTCACCCCTAGGCCCTCAACTTATCTTCAGGAGCAAGAGCAGCACAAAGCCAGGGTCAGTAATGAAAATCACGTAGCTTGACCGGGATGTGCTTGCAGTCACACGGTTCCTCTTCATCCCCTATACAGGGAAAAGGAAAAGACACAACCCCCAGATCACAAACAGCGCTGCCACGAGCCCCACCTAAGCCAACGCACGCTACTTGCGCTGCACTCACCTCCTCAAGGAAGCCCTGTGGTATACCAAGCACCTTCTCGTTCCAGAGTTGAACGCTATCGCCTCCATTGCTTGGGGTACCTGAAACACCAAGAGAAAGAGTCCCTGTTCTGATGAGCAGAAGTCGCCAGCCCCGCGAACCCCCTCGCGCTACCAACTCTGCTCACCTTCAAAGCTCATCCGGTTCCAACGGTGGCACGCACAGCATGTGAAAAATAAGAGAAACGTTTAACAGAGCTGACGTTAATACACGGCGGACCCAGCCCACAGCCATCTCACCTTCTACATCTGCTCCTCAAGACGTGGCTTCGTCACTCCGGCACTGTGTGTGGCACCTGCAAAAGTCAAAGCAAAAGGTACACGCTGAAGCAGTGCCCCCAATAACAGGCAGCCCACTGTGATGTCCACCTCCTGCTCCTTTACCTCGGCCTCTCACCCATCTGGCTGCCATCTCTTTGAGGTGCCAAAATGAGGTTAGGAGGGCACCTGAAAAAAACCACAAACAACAAGGGATGCTCATGAACAACCAATAATAGAACACCTGAAAAGCAACTGCTCCTCCAGCCCACCAGCCTTTGCTCACCTTGCCAGAGCCACCTCCGGTGCCTGTATCCCGCTTCGCTTGCAGCTTCTGCCTTCAAAATGACAACGAACCACTCTATGATCAGGTAGCCAACGGAGGCACCATCCCACCAACTCCACACCCTGACCAACCTTCAGATGGCGGCCTCCTCTCCTCCTCCATCCCTTTCTTGCTAGTCGAAGACACGGGGGATCTGAAAAACGGGATCACGCGAGTCACCGGAATGCTGCTCGGCACCGAGTCGGTCAGTTTATGGCGCTTCCCGGGGCCCCTGATCCTACACAGCAGGCAGGGCAGCTCCAAGCCAAACACTCACACCCACAGACCAACCCGAGACACAGCCACGTGAGTCACAAGACTTGACCTCAAGATACAACTCGCAGCAAGAAGAGGGACTCTGTAATCCAAGATTCTTGGGCAATAAGTCCTACAGCGATGCATCTGCAAAGCGAGGGAACGAAGCGACGGATGCCCGAGAAGCCGCCTTCAAGACCTGAGGATGCAAGGATGCGGGGACCGAGTCCAGATGCTGATGCCGTTGGCAATGATGTTTCAGAAGATGACCATCAAGAAACTTCCAAGTCAAGAGACCGATCTGCAATTTAGACTTGTCGTGTGGAATAACCCGCTGCTGATCAGCACTGTGCTGATCAGGAAAGCCTTTCCAGGGATGATGCCAGAGATGCGGGACTTGCTCTGTGAGGACACAGAGGATCATCGAGGCCTGAGGAAGCTCTGAGACCACAAAGACGGACAGCACAAAACACACAACCCCACACACCAAGGATGGAGCTGCCCTGCCCATGCTGGAATCATTCTGGCAAGTAACCCGTTTCCTCCATCCACCCAAAGGGGGCTTCTCCCAAAGAGCCCTCTCCCAAACAGTAACTAAAACACCACCTGCAATTACCAACCTTGACTCCTCTGCCCAGCCCCTCTCCACCCACCCCTGGGCCCTCAACCTTTGCTCACTCTGCCACAGCCACCTCCGGAACAGATATTCTACTTCGTTGGCTGCTCTCACCTTCAAAAGGACAAACAAACCTTAATGCAGTCAAGGTAGCCAGGAGAGGGACCTTCACTCCAACACCAAACGCTGGCTAACATTTGGATGGCACTCTTCTCTCCCTCCTCCAGCTCTTTCCTGTACATCCTTGTCACACAGGATCTGAAAAACAACGTTACACAGCAGTTACTAAAATGCTATCCGAGAACTGTACTACTCAGTTATGGCTCTTCCAACAAACCCTGAACCTACAACTCTGGGAAGAGCAGCTCCAAGCCAAACACTCAGATGAGTTCAAGACACAGCCCTGCAAATCACGGACTCAATCTCAAGAGAACACTAAGTAAGAAGAACATCTCTGGGATCCAAGACTGTTGGGCAAGACGACCTACAGCAATGCAGCTGCGAAGTGAGGGGCTGAGGCAACAGATGCCCACCAGCCCGGGCTTCAAGACCTAACGATGCAGAGAACAAGCACTACTCTGGAAAAAACCATGAGCAGAGATGCTGATGAAGTATGGAAAAGTGTTTCAGAAGACCACCACCAAGAAACTTCCCAGATGCAAGGTTAGTCCATGCGTTAAGCTTCTCATGAAAGAAGAAGATGCTGACTAGTTCTGTGCTGATGAGAGAAGACCTTCCAGGGATGATGCCAAGAAGTGGGACTTGCTCCGTGAGGACAAAAAGGACATCAAGAGACGAGCAAGTATAAAACACTCGAGACAGACAAAACAAGGTACACACCACCACACACAAAGGCTGGAGCTGCTCTGCCCACACCAAAACCATGCTGTAAACTCATCTGCCCCCTCCACCTGACCAAAGCAAGCTGCTTCCAGAAAGCCCTCTCCCCGATACTAACTTCAAAACCACTCCCTGCCATTCCCAGCTTTGTCCTTTCTGCCCATCCCCAGTCCCTCAACTTATCTTGGACGGTAGGGGTCCAAAGCCATGGTCGTCAAGGAAAAATAAGACCATCCACGGGGATGTTCCTGCAGCCACAAGTTTCCTGTTCATCATCTGCTGTAAAAGAAACAAACCAGCCAACCAACCACATCACCACACATCATAATTGTCATCAGATATTCCAACATGAGCCAGCACCAGCCTCTTAGAGAGGACCCAGCTGCTCAAGACTCCTCTGAGGTCTCACCCACCTGCTCATCACAGAATTAGGCACTGCAGGACTCATCAATGAAGGGCACCTATAATACACAAAACCACTGTTTGGCTTGGAAGAAGTCACCACCTTCACTAACCTCCTAAATTACCACCCCAGCTACCTCCAAAACACACCTCCAAAGGTGGAAAAAACAAAAAAAAAAACAAAAAAAAACCACACCACAAAAAAAACACACACAAAGGAAAATAAACCCAAAAAACAAAAACCCACACCCACACAAACCCACAACAAAAGAACCCTGCAAAAACAAA
The DNA here is from genome assembly GCA_023637945.1 of Phaethornis superciliosus. Classification (NCBI taxonomy): domain Eukaryota; kingdom Metazoa; phylum Chordata; class Aves; order Apodiformes; family Trochilidae; genus Phaethornis; species Phaethornis superciliosus. The sequence continues at coordinate 114,513,523 of JAJQWJ010000003.1, read as the reverse complement.
GGGAAACACTTAACTGGACTGACATTAAACACACGGCTCACCTGGCCCACAACCGTCTCGCCTTCTCCAACTGCTCCTCTACATGTGGCTTTGTACCTCCAAGGCAGCGTGTGGCACCTGCGAAAGTCAAATCAAAAGCCACGTGCTGAGATATTGCCCCAATCAACAGGCAGCCCACACCAGCCTTTGCTCAGAATACTTCAAGACCCCTTCTGCAACAATTCCCAACCTCAGCACTTCAATTCCGTCCCTCGACTTATCTTTCTGAGGGCTGCTGGTTTTGGATCTATGTCCAACAAAACACCACGCTGTCTGACGGGCATGGTCCTCTTCAGCACCTGCAATCAGAAAAAAAGGAAAAATCAGAAACAGCGTCACCGATAAGGTGCACTTCAGCCATCCACAAGAACTTATACTACACCCACCACCTCAAAAGAGACCCACATTGCTCCACTCACCTCCTTGATCCAGAGTCAAATGCTGTGGCCACCACTGCTTTGGGCACCTAAAAGACCAAGAGAATGAGTTACTGGTCAGCTGATCGGTAGTCACCAGCTCCATGAACCCACTCTCTACCACCCCAGTTCACCTTCAACGCTCATCCGGTTCCAAAGGTGGCACGCACAGCGCCTGAAAAATAAGGGAAACGTTTAACGGAGCTGACGTCAATACGTGGCTGACACAGCCCACAGCCGCCTCACCTTCTCCAACTGCTACTCAAGATGTGGCTTCGTCACTCCGGCACTGTGTGCGACACCTGCAAAAGTCAAAGCAAAAGGCACACGCTGAGATATTGCTCCCAACAACAGGCAGGCCACTGTGATGTCCGCCTCCTGCTCCTTTACCTCGGCCTCTCGCCCATCCGCCTGCCTGCCATCCTTGTGGGGTGCCAAAAGTAGGTTCGGAGGACACCTGGAAAACACAAAAAACAGGCAATGCCAATGCCTTCAATGGCCATAAACCACTTGAGAAATAACCGCTCCTTCAGCACACCAACCTTTGCTCACCTTACCAGAGCCACCTCCGGAACAGATACTCTGCTTCGCTGACTGCTCTCACCTTCAAAAAGACGACAAACCAACCATAATGCGGTCAGGTAGCCAGGAGAGGGACCTTCACTCCAACACCAAACGCCGGCTAACCTTTGGATGGCACTCTTCTCTCTCTCCTCCAGCTCTTTCCTGTACAACCTTGTCGCACGCGATCTGAAAAACATCATGACACAAGCAACTGGAGTAATGCTCAACAGTGCCGGACTAGTCCTTTAAGGCTCTTCCAACAAACCCTGACCCTACAAGTCTGGGAAGGGTAGCTCCAAGCCAAACACTCAGACGAGTTCAAGACACAGCCCTGCAAATCACGAGACTCGATCTCAAGAGAACACTGAGTAAGAAGAATCTCTCTGGGATCCAAGACTGCTGGGCAAGAAGACCTACAGCAATGCAGCTGTGAAGTGAGGAGCTGAGGCAACAGATGCCCACGAACTCGGGCTTCAAGACCTAACGATGCAGAGAACAAGCGCTACTCTGGAAAAATCCATGAACAGAGACACTGATGAAGTATGGAAAAGTGTTTCAGAAGACCACCATCAAGAAACTTCCCAGATGCAAGGTTAGTCCATGCGTTAAGCTTCTCATGAAAGAAGATGCTGCTGCTGACTAGTTCTGTGCTGATGAGAGAAGACCTTCCAGGGATGATGCCCAAGATGCGGGACTTGCTCCGTGAGGACAAAGAGGACATCGAGGGATGGGCAACTTATAAAACACTCAAGACGGACAACACAAACTACACGCCACCACACACAGGCTGGAGCTGCCCTGCCCACACCAAAACCATGCTGTAAACTCATCTGCCCCCTCCACCTGACCAGAGCAAGCTGCTCCCAGAAAGCCCTCTCCCCGATACTAACTTCAAAACCACTCCCTGCCCTTCCCAGATTTGTCCCTTCTGCCCGTCCCCAGTCCCTCAACATATCTTTGATGGTACGGGTCCAAAGCCATGTTCATCAAGGAAAAACAAAACCATCCACAGGGATTTTCCTGCAGGCACAAGTTTCCTGTTCATCCACACTTTCCGGAGTTGGATGCTGTCGGCATAGTCATTCAGGGCACCTAAAAGGTACAAAACTATTGTTGTGCTTGAGAGAAGACACTAGGTGCATGAGCCCTACACTACTACCACACCTGTAATGCTCATTCAGTTCCTGGAACTTGCTGGCATCATGCCAGGGGAGGGACAGGCCCCCTGTCAACCACCCAAAGGGAACTGCTTCTGGACATCCCACTCCCTTACAGTAACTTTAAAACCTGACCCTGCAGTTCCTATCCTTGACCCCTCTACACAGACCCTCCCCAACAGTCATCTCTTTCACTTTCCTTTCAAACAGCTGGGGCTCTGAAGCACCAACTGGAAAAGTAAACGACATCGTCTGAAGGGAATCTTCCCAAAACCACCAAGTTCATCCTCATCATCTGCAATAACAAACAGCAGTGCCACCACAAACAGGACGTTAGCTTAATACCATCATCATCCACTACCTCTTCATAACCCCCGTCTTGCCCTGCTCACCTTCTCCTTCCACACACCTTATGGCCACCATCTCTTCTGGCACCTGAAATACCAGGAGACACACAATTACTGTTCTGTTTGAGAGATTGAGCCTCCTCGTTACTGTCCCGTCTCACTTCCAGCTCTCTTCCGGCTCCAAAGGCGGCACGTGCAGCGCCTGCAAATACAAAGGGAAAAACTTAACCGAGTCATAAAATCTCTGGATGAGCCAACCCGAAACCATCTCACCTTCCCGACTGCTCAACACATGGCGTTGAGCAGCACCTGTCAAATGAAAAGTACATACTGACATACTGCCTCAAACAACAAGCAGCTCACCGTGATGTCAGCCTCTTGCTCGCTCCTTTACCTTGGCCCCTCGCCCATCCACCTGCCATCCTTGCAGGATGCCAAAATGAGGTTTGGAGAGCACATGGAAAACACAAAAAAACTAAAACAGGGGAGGATAGTGCCTTCAATGGAAATACACCACCTGAGAAATAACTGCTCCTGCAGCCCACCAGCCTTTACTCTATGGAATGTTGCTCAACACATGGACAATTCCATTTAGACTCTTCCAAGGGCCCTTGACCCTACAATGTGGACAGGGCAGCAGCTCCAATCCAAACTCTCAAAGCCGAGGCCAACCCAATACACAACACTGCAAACCACATGACTCGACCTGAAGAGGAGACTCTCAGGAAGAGGAATGATTCCAGGGTCTAAGACAGCTGGGCTAGAAGACATACAGGGATGCAACAGTGACACATGGAGGCTCCTTTGTGGCCCCAGGAGTGTTGAAGAAAACTGCCTTTAACAAGAAGCTGCTTTCTAAGCTCAGTTAACTGGTAAACAAGAAGCCTTGATTCAAGACCGAAGGATACAGGGAACCAATCCCAATTTAAGAAAATCCACAATTAGAGATGCTGACATAGTTAGGAAGAACATGTCAGAAGAGAACCTTTAAGAAAGCCACAATACATGAGACTGTTCCATGTTGTACATCTGTTATGCAAGACAACGCATCACAGAATGCATTGATACGGTGTTTCAGAACCTAGGGATGGTGCCCAAGGTGCAAGAGTTGCTCTGTAGGCACAACAAGTACATCAAGGCCATAGAAAGCTCTAATACAAGAAAGACAAACAGCAGAAACTACACACTGCCACACACATAGGCTGGAGCTGTCCTGCCCGTGTTCACATTGTGTTAGAATCTAACCTGGTCCCTTCAACTGGCCAAAGGGAGCTACTCCTGGACAGCTCTCTCACCTGTACTAACTTCCAAACCCCTCCCTGCAATTCTCAACTTTCCCCCTCCCTGCCCAGCCCTTGCCCACACCTGGTTCCACTTATTTTTCAGAGGGCTGAGCACCTGAAGCCATAGTCAACAAAGAAAGCCACACCACTGGGCTGGGATGGTCCTGTAGCCACAGGGTTTCTCTACATCATGTGCCATGAAAAAAATTCCAACCAACCGTACCCCCAGCAAGTCCCATAGCAACAAACACTAACCTCTTTCAGAACACTGAACTCTTCCAAACAGCCCCTGGGTGTTCCACTTACCCTCTCATTCCAGAGTTGAACAGTGCAGGTGTACCCCGTGACGTCACGGGGGCTCCCTCTGGCTCGCCATGGGGTCCCCATGCTGGTGGGGGGAGGGGCGGCCTGGGGACAGCTCCTGTGTCTGTGTAAGCCGTTTACAGATATATTGAGACCTCTTCTACTTATTTGTGAGGATCGTAAATCCACAACCTTTTGTAAAGCCTCTTCTATTAATTCCAAATCGTATACTGCAAACTCATATTTTTCCCTTGTTACCCCACATAACAGGGTTAAGAGTGGTCCTACGTGTCAGATGTGCTGCTCCAAAAACCAAACAGTCCGATGCGTGCCAAGAATGGAACACCCCAATACACACTGCCATGCACTGAATATAAGCCTATACAAAGACATTGACCGGCAGTCGGCCGGCTTCTAAGCGAAAAACTACAAATGAGTCTCCGGAAGTCGGCCATTTTGTCACAGGAAGTCGGCCATTTTTTTAAGCAAAAAACTACAAATGAGTCTCCGGAAGTCGGCCATTTTGTTACAGGAAGTCGGCCATTTTTTTAAGCAAAAAACTACAAATGAGTCTCCGGAAGTCGGCCATTTTGTCACAGGAAGTCGGCCATCTTTTTTGCGAAAAACTACAAATGAGGCGCCGGAAGTCAGACACATTGTCACAGGAAGTCGGCCATTTTTTATGCAAAAAACTACAAATGAGTCGCCAGAAGTCGGCCATTTTGATACCGGAAGTCAGACATTTTTTAAGCAAAAAACTACAAATGAGTCGCCGGAAGTCGGCCATTTTGCCATAGAAAGCTCTAATACAAGAAAGACAAACAGCAGAAACTACACACCGCCACGCACATAGGCTGGAGCTGCCCTGCCCGTGTTCACATTGTGTTAGAATCTAACCTGGTCCCTTCAACTGGCCAAAGGGAGCTACTCCTGGACAGCTCTCTCACCTGTACTAACTTCCAAACCCCTCCCTGCCCAGCCCTTGCCCACACCTGGTTCCACTTATTTTTCAGAGGGCTGAGCACCTGAAGCCATGGTCAACAAAGAAAGCCACACCAGTGGGCTGGGATGGTCCTGTAGCCACAGGGTTTCTCTACATCATGTGCCATGAAAAAATTCCAACCAACAGTACCCCCAGCAAGTCCCATAGCAACAAACACTAACCTCTTTCAGAACACTGAACTCTTCCAAACAGCCCCTGGGTGTTCCACTTACCCTCTCATTCCAGAGTTGAACAGTGCAGGTGTTACCACTTGGGGAATCAAAAAATACCAAGACAGAGCAAACAACCCCTGCACCAGCCAAAAGCCCCCAGCCCTGCTCCTCTTACCTGGTGGAGCTCCAAACACAACACAACCCCCAAGCAGACTGAGCCACTCACTAGAGGTGGAGGCTTATAAACCCTGGGCCCCGCCCCACTGCCCTTCCCACAGTCCTTTGGGTAAGCCCCCTCATCTACCTGACTGGCAACACCTGGGCTACCCCAGCCCCAGCTGGAGCCCATCAGAGAACATCATCCCCTGCTCTAGACACAGCTGGGAGCTCTGTCCCCAGGGACTGCCAACCCTCCCCCCGTGCACTCTGAAAGCAGAAAAATGTTCATTTAGACTCTTCAGAAATCCCAGCAGAGTTGGGGATAAGATTCAGAGCCTGAACTGAGCCAGAAAAATCAAGAAAAGGAAAGAGAAAAGGAGAATGAGGGAGAGAGAAAGGGGGAAGGGTGGGAAAGAAGGGCAAGGCCACACCCATGGGGGTAGAAGGACAGGGCCACAGTGACAAGAAGGGGGTAGGGAACCCAGCCATAATCAGTGCTGCCGATGAGCATCACACCAGCCACCTCTTCAGCACCCGACTCCTCAGATCCCCCATGGTGTTCTGCTCATCTGCTCATTCCAGAATCCAATGCTGTGGGTGTGATTTCTTGAGGTACATAAGACACCAGCAAGACGCAAAATTCCTGTTGTGTTTGTCAGAGGTTACCTGCCCCCTGACCCTCCTGGCTACCATCCCAGCTCACCCCAAATGCCCATCCAATCCCAACAGGCCCTGCGCAGCACCTACAAACACAACTGGAAAGTGCCGCATTGAGTTGCCACAAGTCACTTTCCCTTGGCACCGACCAGGCCCAATGTGCACAGCCCGCTCATGGTCACGGAGCTTCACTGCCCTGGAGCAGAGCCCTGCTCGGAGGGGTGGGACTCCACATGGGAGGGGGGGCACCCACCAAGAGTAAGGCTAAAAACGAGGGGTAGGGCCCAGAGAAGGCAGAGCTGTGCACAAGGGTTCACAGCTCAGAGAGAGGGTGGGTCCAAGACAGGTTAGGGTGCAACCACCAGCCCTGCACAGCACATCACCCTGGGGAGGCGGGGACCTCCCAGCCCAGCACCACCGCCCACCCCCTGCAATAAGGAACCAGGAAGCAGGAGCAGGGCCACTCTGGGTAGGCCTCTTCCCCCCTAACTCCTGACTCCCTGCAGCATGAACTGAGGCACCACCCCCCATCCCTTCTTGTCCCCCTGTCACCTCCCCCTCCGCCATGGAGCGTCCAAGCACGGTTGGGGCAGAGCCAAACCTGAAGGGCGGGGAAAGAAAAGGAGGGGGGTGCAGCCCCAAATGGGAGGGCAGGGCGGGGCAAAGGCACGGGGGTGGAGACGTGTGGGAGGGCAGGGCCACACTCAGGGGCCTGTGACAAGCATGAGGTGGGCAGAGAGATGATGGGGGCATCGTCAGGCTCAGAAGGACGCAGCAGGGGGCGGAGCCACACAGAGGGGTGTGGTCAATATCAGAGGCGTGGCCACACAGAGGGGTGTGGTCAAGCTCCAAGGCGGAGCCACACAGAAGGCAGGCAGAGCCACCCACAGGAGTGCGGCCCAGATCAGAGGGGCAGAGCCACTGCACCCCAGGGGGCAGAGACACTCGGGTGGGCACAGGACAAGTACAAGGAGCCCGGGACCAAGACACGACATGGGTGGAGGCACAGAGACACGCAAGGGGGACGGGGACAAGACTAGAGGAACACAAGTTTCCTGTTCATCATCTGCTGTAAAAGAAAAAAACAAACAAACCAACCACATTACCATACATAATAATTGTCACCAGAAATTCCAACATGAGCCAGCACCAACCTCTTAGAGAAGACAAAAACATATTCACTTCTCATCTTACACATCTCTAGTCTCTGGTTAACTCCTCTGTCCAATTTCTCATTTTCATACCCACACAGATACTGGAGTTCCATCTGGTTTTGGTTGGTTTTAATTTTTATTTTCTTTCTCTTTTACATTCCTCTCTCTACAACACAAGTTTTTCCTTCATTGCATTTTCAAGTCTTTTTTAATTAGGACATGATCAAGGACGTGAAGGCATGGACCCCAATTGCTGTGAACAATCAGAATCGTTTATTGTGTGGCTCGAAAGACTTACATAGTATCCCGATATCTATTGATTGATCTGCAATTTATACCTCCAAGTGCTGTTTCTACAAACATAAAACCTTATCTATCCGTTCACACCAGAGGCACTGGGTACCAGGACAGAACATCATCCAGGTGGCAAATTCTATGTTATTTACAGCTCTTTGTTCTTTTTCAGGGTCAGTGAGTGCCAAGGAATCTGCAGCACTCCTCTATCCCACGCAGGCCTGCTCCTCTGCTGCTCTCCTACAAGGACACACAAATAAGTTTGGTTCTTTTATTTGCTAAAGATATTTCTACTTAGATTTCTCCTTCAAAATCCACTATGTAGTACAAAACCAGGAGGAGGTAGCTTGGCCCTGAGAAAAGGGCAGTGATGTCACCAGCTGACATCACGGGGGCTCCCTTCGGTGCTGATGACGCCACCGGGGTTCACCCGGCACACTGGTGGGGGGAGGGGTGGCTTGGGGACAGCTCCTGTGTCTGTGTAACCCGTTAAGATATGTTTGAGACCTCTTCTACTTATTTGTGAGGATTGTAAATCCAAAACCTTTTGTACACCCTCTTCTATTAATTCCAAATCATCTACTGGAAACTCATACTTTTCCCTTGTTACCTTACATAACAGGGTTCAGATTGGTCCTACGTGTCAGATGTGCTGCTCCAAGAACCAAACAGTCCGATGCGTGCCAAGAACGGAAAACCCCAATACACACTGCCACGCACTGAATATAAGCTGATAAAAAGCCATTGACCGGCATGCGGCCGTATTTTTAGCGAAAAACTACAAATGAGGCGCCAGAAGTCAGCCATTTTTTTACAGGAAGTCGGCCATCTTTTTCTCGAAAAACTACAAATGAGGCGCAGGAAGTCGGCCATTTTGTTACAGGAAGTCGGCCATTTTTTAAGCAAAAAACTACAAATGAGGCGCCGGAAGTCGGCCATTTTTTTTACAGGAAGTCGGCCATCTTTTTCTCGAAAAACTACAAATGAGGCGCCGGAAGTCGGCCATCTTTTTTGCGAAAAACTACAAATGAGGCGCCGGAAGTCGGCCATTTTGTCACCGGAAGTCGGCCATATTTTTTGCGAAAAACTACAAATGAGGCGCCGGAAGTCGGCCATTTTGTCACCGGAAGTCGGCCATCTTTTTTGCGAAAAACTACAAATGAGGCGCCGGAAGTCGGCCATTTTTTTACAGGAAGTCGGCCATCTTTTTAGCGAAAAACTACAAATGAGGCTTCGGAAGTCGGCCATTTTGTCACCGGATGTCGGCCATCTTTTTAGCGAAAAACTACAAATGATGCTCCGGAAGTCGGCCATTTTGATACCGGAAGTCGGCCATCTTTTTAGCGAAAAACTACAAACGAGGCGCAGGAAGTCGGCCATTTTGTTACAGGAAGTTGGCCATCTTTTTTGCGAAAAACTACAAATGAGGCGCAGGAAGTCGGCCATTTTGTCACCGGAAGTCGGCCATCTTTTTTGCGAAAAACTACAAATGAGGCGCAGGAAGACGGCCATTTTGTCACCGGAAGTCGGCCGTCTTTTTTACGAAAAACTACAAATGAGTCTCCGGCAATCGGACAAGCTAAAAGTTAAAAATTTAGAATCCTCCTCGCCCCCAGTAGCGCCCAATGGCCCCTGAGCATAGAAACACACCACCTGGGAGTTCCTCTGATCTTTTAGGTCAATTTTTTTCTCTTACTTCATAGATTCATTTAATCAGTCGTGTTGGAAGGGACCCTCCAGGAGCAGCTGGTCCGGCCCTCTAGGTAATACGATGGATTCTGTCTTACCACTTTCTACAACGGGGGGAATCGACCACTTCCCTTGGGAGACTATTCTAATCTTTTACTGTCCACATGGTGAAAAATGTACTTCTGTCCAATCAGAGTTTCCCCATTACCTCTTATCCGTTAAGCCCCACCTCACCTTGTTGCTGGAGGACCAGAGAAAACAGTGAGCAGATGACTGCCTGGCTGCTTCTAGTTACAGGAGGACAGAAAAGAACAGAGTTCAGATGAGTAATGGGGGACCATCTGGATGCTAAAGGTCCAAAATAGAGAGTGCGTTTGGCTGCTTCACATGCTGTTTTTCCAGTTACTGGAGGACTACTGTCTGTCAGCAAGCCAGCAATCATTTACATACCCATTTACACATATAATATCTGCTTTGACCTATACGTCAGCTTTCATACACTCACACAGACCTCCTGGAGCAAAACTTCCCCAGTCCCTACTGGCCCCAGACTCCCCCCTCACCTCTACCCAACAGCCCTCACAGCCCTTTACCCCTCCCCACTGTAACTCAAAACACATGGATGAAGACTATTAGGCAGGATTTGTCATTACATTCATAACATCAAAGCAACACTCTTGCTGGGGGCGGAAAAAGCTTCCATCCTTCCTCACTCCGCTCCTGGGGTAGAGAACGCTGTATGGCTGCCTCTAGTTGTATCAGAAGAGACACCTACACACACTCTGCAGCAGTAGTGCCCCTGCATCCTGCTTAGACAGGAAAGCTGAAAGGAAAAAGTTACTCCTGAAAGTCAAAAAATAAATTCACCATCTGTTCATGAGGTGGTCCACATGTTTATACATATCCTATTTAAATACTCCTATAGGCAAGTATTTCACTTCCTTTCTGCATTCATGTAATTTGAACAACTGTTAACTAAAACCATTACATTTTCCCTCCAACACAGGGATAATTTGACAAGGAATTTTGTCTTGTGGCATAGCTGCACAAAGGGTAGCTTTGTCTCCCAAAGGAGATGCTACCAATCCACCGGGGAAATACCCCATTTAGAGGAAGACAAACAGAAAAGATACCTGCAGCATCCAGCTGCCTCTCTGTTCAAAGCTTTAGAACAGATAATTAACTAAACTAGGTAATATATGAGATCTAAAGCATTATGGGGATGTTAACAGTCTAAACAACGAAGCTTGTACTTTATACAACTGTAAGTTTATTTTTGTTACATTTATGACACAAAAAAATCTGTCATAACTGTTTGGCTTTCACTTTTGAAGGATGATGGAGAGAAGGGAGGTTAAAACTGCAGGAGTAAAACAAATCCCCAGTGCTGCAGTATCTAAGGTTACAAAAAAGGACTCTGATTTGGTAATGTACCCTAATTTGTTAATGTACCAAAACATGCAGAGGAATGCATTTTTATAATCTCAACTGCTGCAATTGTCAACCACAAAACCAGAAACACCATCAACTTGAGAAAGCTGTGCTGTGCTTCCATCTTGAGAATGACTTTCTCCTTTTTTTGAAGGAGAAGAGTCTTGTTGCTGGTGACCTCCACAGACTCTTCTGGGATCTGCTCTGATGGGGAGTTTCCAAAATGCAACATCTTTGAATGAGAGGCATTTCTCTTTTGGACTCTCTCTTCCTAGCTTATGTCAATATTCATGCTGAAGCGCAGTTGTTCCTGGTCTCCCAGCTTAGCTTGCAGCAGGCCAGGGATCAGATTCCTTCCTCAAGAAAAGCAGGTAACTGGTATATTTCTGCAATCACCAGGCTCGTCTTCATCTTCCACAAAAGCAGAGTGCCAGCAGGAAGCATCTAGAAGAATCCTATGGATTGACAAACCTCTTCTGCAACAACCTCCTTCACCATCCCTTGAAGTACCCATCATCCCTAAAGACACCCCCCAAGTCATATAGAAATAGCGCTTATGGATATGACTTAAGTTCTTGTCAGTGTGAGGTTAACGGTTGGACTTTATGATCTAGAAGGTCTTTTCTAATAGAGGTAATTCTGTGATTAGCACCATGGGCTTCCCCTCACCTGCTCTGTACCCATTCAATGCCAGATACTACATCTGTCATTGTTTGTGGAACACAAGCTACACCAAGACACAAAATGACTTATGCTTGAAGGAAGTCACCAGCTCCATGTTCATCCTCACTACTACCCCAGCTCACCTCAAATGCTCATCCAGTCCCAAAGGTAGTCTACAAAGTTCATGCAAAAAAGTAACTGCTTCACTGAGGAACCACGTTATTCTCTGCTCTTTGACACTGACCTTACCTTGGATTACTTGCTATAGTGAGCAGCAGCTTTGTCCCAGTGAGCCTGCTTACAATATTTGCAAAGAACAAAAAGAACCGTACCAAGATGCTGCCTCAAACAGCACCCTGCCTGCAACAATTCCCATCTCTTACTCTTTTACCTTGGCAATTTGCATATCCAGCCTCTGCAATTTTCTTATTGTCACATGGTGGCTACAATAGAACCTATAAACATCAACTGATGCTTCTAACTTCAACAACACACATCTGAAAAATAACTGCTCTTCAGGCCCACTAGTCACACTCACTTCAGCCCAGTCACCATCAGTGACTATCCCACTTTGCTTACTGCTTCTACCTTCAAAATGAGTTAAACACACAATGTGATCGGGTAGCTACCAAAAGAACAATCACACCAACATGACACACTAACTGACCTTCTGACTGCACTGTGCTCCCTCGTTTCTTCTTACAAGCGCCTATTTCTCCTTTGCATCTGAAAGGAAGTATTACACAAGTCACTAGAATGCTGAACAACGGACAGACAATTCCAAATATCTCCATCCCAGTTAGGAACCCCATCTAGAGTACTACTACCCTCATGCCATTAATAAATACAGCCCCAAACTTTAAACCCATACACATACAACCGTTAACTACTGAGAGGGTCAATCTCCTGCACTGCACAGGAAAAACCCTCTCATGAGGATCCCATCACCTTCAAACGCCATCAAAGCAACTGCCCGCCCACCCAGACTATGGCTGCTCCACCTATGATCCCTGTACAATTGTGGCCTAAAAACTCAAGGCACACAAACATCACCAGAGACTCTCATGGCTCTTGAATATCCCCAGCTCTAAACCCTGAGCAGAGCAGCTCCAGGCCAAACACACAAACGCAGACCAACCCAAGGCACACCACTGCAAACGACAAGATTAAGAAAAAACTCTCAACAAGAATTACTCTGGGCTCCAAGAAGTTGGCCAAGACCACCTACAGGGATGCAAGGGTGAGGCAAGGAGGCCCCAAGGTGGCATCAAGTGTCATAGAATGCTGTCTATTACAATAATTACTCTTCAAAATAACGTATCAGATGTGCAAGAAGACTAGCATCAAGACCTAAGGATGCAGAGACAAGGTTGCTGCACCTGCAAAAGCAAAAAAAAACATTTAAGTGACCTGACGTAAAATCCATGGCTGACCCAGCCCACCGCCATCTCACCTTCTCCATCTGCTCCTAAATGGGTGTCTTTGTCCCTCCAAGGATGGTTGCGGCACCTGCAAAAGTCAAAGCAAAAGGCACACGCTGAAGCAGTGCTCCCAACAAGAGGCAGCCCACTGTGATGTCCACCTCCTGCTCCTTCACCTCGGCCTCTCGCCCATCTGCCTGCCATCCTTGTGGGGTGCCAAAATGAGGTTAGGAGGACATCTGGAAAACACACAAAAAAGACAAGGCTAATGCCTTCAACGGCAATAAAACACCTGAGAAAAATGGTCCTTCAGTACACCAGCCTTTGCTCACCTTGCCAGAGCCACCTCCGGAACAGATACTCTGCTTCGTTGGCTGCTCTCACCTTCAAAAGGACAAACCAACCATAATGCGGTCAGGTAGCCAGGAGAGGGACCTTCACTCCAACATCAAACGCTGACCAACCGGGCACTCTTCTCTTTCACGTACATCCTTGTCACACAAGATCTGAAAAATAGTGTGACACAAGCACGTGGAATACTGCTCAACAGCACTGGACTAGTCCTTTAGTGCTCTTCCAGCAAACCCTGACCCTACAACTTTGGGAAGAGCAGCTCCAAGCCAAACACTCAGACCAATTCAAGACACAGCCCTGCAAATCACGAGACTCAGTCTCAAGAGAACACCGAGTAAGAGTATCTCTGTGATCCAAGACTGTTGGTCAAGAAGACCTACAGCGATGCAACTGCAAAACGAGGGGCTGAATCAAGGGATGCCAAAGAACTCGGGCTTCAAGACCTGAGGACACAAGGATGCAGGGAACAAATTCCCACTCTGGGAAAATCCACAACCAGAGATGATGCTGATTCAGGTGGTGATGGTGTTTCAGAAGATGACCAGGGCATCCTGGCCTGTATCAGGAACGGTGTGGCCAACAGGTCCAGGGAAGTGATTCCTCCCCTGTACTCAGTGCTGGTGAGGCCATACCTTGAGCTCAAAGACAGAACCGACAAATCTCGTGGCAGCAGCTCCAGGAGTGTTTGACCTCCTCAAGGACACAGCTCCAGCACCCCCAGGCAGCACCACTGCAGAGACAAAGCCTTGAGAGACCCTCAAGCCAGGCTTCACTCCCCTAAAAAAACAGCATAGAGCCAAAAGCTGTTCAATAAGAAACATTTACTGCCCAAATCCATGCCCAGCGTGGGATCTCCCCCCTTCAGCACACCCCAGGCTGATGTCACACAGTTGCCCTCCGTATCTTCCCTGATGTCCAGGTCCCCAGCAGGTCATGGCCGTGGCTCCTCTTTGCCTTTGTGGTAGTCAGGGGGTGCGTACTTCCCTTCCTTGATCATCTTATCTCTCTGCTCCAGGATGGTTCTCAGCCGCACAGCCTGGCACAGAGGGTGGGGGCAGACACACAGCAGAAGTCGGGGGAGCTGAGATGGTCCCAGGCTTCGCCCCCAGCACCTGTGGCACCCCCACCAGCCCTGCCCTCGGGGCTCTCCTCATGGACACTTGAGCCCTCCCCTCCCCCCAAAATAAAGACTTCAGAGATTTTAGGCTGTTCAAAACATTTACTGCTGCTGATGTTGGCTGCACAGGCAGAATTTTCCCCCATTGCTGCTGCAGCTGAGGACTGAGTGGGGAGGAGGAGGCAGGAAGGAGGAGGGGGCGGCTGCCAGAGCTCTGCACTGTTTGTGACCTGCTGCTACCCCAGCCCAGCCCACCCCTGGGGAAGGAGCAGCTGCAGGGCCACGACACCCTCGTCCTGGGTAAAAGGAACAGGACTGGAATCACTCCTCACCCTGAGTTCCCCTCCCCAGCACTGGGCTGGAGCCCCAGAACATTCTCCAGACCTTGGCCTTCACCCCTCAGCACGCTCTTCACTTCCTGGCCCAGCGCCTGCTCCCAGACCGGCCCTGGCGGCCCACAGTCCCCTCCCCATCTCGAAACGGGTCACGGGCGCTGCTCACCAGCTTGGTGCGGTGCATGCACTCCATGAAGTCCTCGTACTCGGATTGGCACTCGCGACGGGCGCGGGTCTGGCCCAGGCCGTGCCCGCACTCCACCCACTCCCGCTCGAAGGCGTGACAGGCCCCGGGCTTGCCGTAGGGCTGCGGCATGCTCTGCCGAAGCAGCCACCGGTCCACATCGATGCCCAGCTGCCGCTGCAGATCCCAGAACGGCATGGCTCCGCACTTGTCGCCACACAGGCGCCGTCACGACACGACCGCCCTGCCCTGCCCGCACCCCCCACTCACGGAGCCGACACTGCCGCCGTCCGTCGCGGGGCTTTTCACGACACCGCGCGCGTCGCGCTTGACGGCCCCGCCGGAGCCAATGAGACGAGCGGGCCCCCCAGGTGCAACGCCCCCCGGCGGGGAGGAGGCCGCCTGCCGCGCCCCACTGACCGCTGCCGGCCGCTGCGGCAGCACCGGGACCTCCCAGTGCCCTCCCAAAGTTCTCCCAGTGCTCCAAGAGACCTCCCAGTGTTGTCCCAGTGCTCCGAGTGCCCACACTCCAATGGCACAGTGTCTCCCCACTGCTCCCAGTTCCCCCAGTCCCTGGTAACCAGGTGCTGGCGGTGTCCTCATTCTTCAGATTTATGCCCCCCTAGTCCCCGTCCCACCCTGTCACAGCCCTGAATCACTGTGGGACTCCCACACATCCCAGGTGCTTCATTAGGGTTCCTGAGTGCCCGGGGATCCCACCAACCCCCCAGTTCCACCTGCATCCCCAAACTCCCCCTCTTTATTCCCACCCCCCAAAATCCCAGGGACGCATGAAACACGTCCAAGGCCGGGGTGAGCAACCCCACCTTCCCTTCCCATAATTAGCAAAGCCTCATTATGCAGCTTGTAGGCCAATCCCTGCTGCCTTGGGTGCAGGGTAAGGAGGAAGAGCCAGGAGATGTCCCTGGTCACCCATTTATTGTCATAACTCTTAAAGAAAAGAAAAAATACTCAAACCTGCCTGGCTCCCCCCCACCCACCCTTTTTAGCAGGCACATGAGCAGAAAGAATGGGACTGAGGGCAGATAATCCCAAATCCTTGCCCAGGGGTCCCAGTGCGAGGGGAGGTCGCGGTCTCCTTCCCCCTTCCCAGTAGTGGTGCTGCTCAGATAATGCCGGTGGGAGCGCAGACCGGGGGGACACTGAAGGTCTCTGCCATCTCCCAGCCACAGGACAGTGGGGCACAGATGCCCTCCCGGTCGTCTTCTGTTTGGGGTGGTTTTCCCTGGAAGAGCTGGATGTTTTTCCTGCAAGGGGGAGGAAACTCTCATGGAAGGGGGAGCTCCAGTGCTCTCCTGTCCCCATCCCCCCCCACAGCTGAGCTGCCTGTGGCTTCCTTAGGGAAAAACTGACTCGGGTCTGCCAGTGTTGGAAAAAAATTGGAGTTTTGTCTCAGAGGGGAAGATTTCACCCTGAATCTCCAGGTCTGGGGACTTGGACTTTACCCTCTTTCTTGGGCAAAGAGCACAGCTGGAGGGAAAGCCAGCATCTCCCACGGGATTCAGCCCTGCTCCCACGAGACCGTCTCTTACCAGGCCAGGCAGGACATGGCGTAGGTGATGGGTGGCTGGGGACACCCCCCACGGGGGCACAAGGCTGTGATGGTGTAGGCCCCCATGTCCTCAAAGATCAGCCAGTCCCCAACCTGCAGCTCAGGCAGCTCTAGGCCCTCAGCAATTTGATCCTCTACGTGTCCCGGGGGGCCCCGGAGGCTGCTGCTGTGTGAGGGGGGGTCTCGGCAGGGTTTCTGTAGGGGACAAGGTGACAGAAGTACCCATGATCTGCCCCATCTCCACAACTCTGGTTACAGCCCTTCTGGTAGCCACCATGGCCTCCCCAGCATGGATGTGAGCGGATGGGCAAGGGGATGGGACATCGTGTGAAGGACCTTCTGGGCATTCCTCAGCTTGGGTCAGACCCTCACCTTGTGCAGCCAAGGTCTGGGGCAGGGGCTGTCGAACAGGAGGCAGCTGAAGGCACCGTAGGTGCCATCACTGAGGTGGTACACGAGGTTCTTCTTGATGCCAGAGTCTTCCTCTGGGGGAGAGGAGGGAGAGGGCTCGAGGGGTGTTTGGGCACACATCCCACTACCCCACCATCCCACCACCCCACTGTCCCACCATTCACAGCCCCACTATCCCGCCATCCCACCATCCCACCCACCATCAGAGCTGGGGTGCTCTGTGTCCTCCCTGGCTCCCTGGCAGCCAAAGTGAAGGCAGAGGTGACATAATACCGCCCCGGTCTTGCAATGATTTCCAGCCCACAGCCATCTGGGAAATAGAAGTCCAAGGCCGAGTTTATCCCAGCAGCCACCTGGAAGGGAAGAAGATGTTCCCCCTGGGTTAGCTCAGTCCCTCTGCAGTGATGCAGACCCAGGGGACATGCTCCAGCCTGGCTCTGCACGTTGGGAGCTATGTACCTCTTCAAACCGGGCTCTGGTGTCCTCGGTGCCGGGGGATCCCCCTCCAATGTCCAGGAGGTGCATCTGGTAGCCCAGCTCCTTGCCCACTTCAAAGGCCATCTGTGCCGTGGCCCCTGACTGAGAGAAGGTTTGCAGCTCCAGCCCACGGCTGCCCAGGTGAAAGCTGAGGGGACAGTCCCTGTTCCAGCAGGGCTCACCTGTCCCCAGAGAGCAGCAAGGGGACATGGCACCGGAATTATCCCTCCCCGGGGATCCCAAGCCCGACTGCCTGGTTGGCCCTGCAAAGCCCCCCCAGACCTTCTATGAGGGCCAAACCTGCCCCAAGTTGGTCTCAACAAGGGTCAACTTCCCCAGGTCCAGCATCCACCTCCCTTCCAGCCACAGCAGCTGGTGGCTCCATAGACCCCTGTGTTGTCTGTCAAGGCAGAGCCTCCCAAGTCCCCTCTAACATGGGCAACATGGGCTGAGCTCCCCTATGGAAGGATCATGTGCTGCACCTGATGCCAACAACCTCCAGAGCCTGCTTCTTCGCCGTCTCCAGCAGGTGCCGGCAGGATTTGAGTGTGGTCCCAAATGTCATGCTGGGATGGGCAGAGGGGCTGGAGTGAGCAGCAACACCCAACAATACCCTGCGGAGCAAAGCCACACTGCTGTGAAGGTTCTTCATGGAGTCACAGGATAGTTTGGATGTGAAGGGACCTTGAAGATCACCTTGAAGACACCTCCCACCAGCCCAGGTTGCTCCAGGCCCCATCCAACCTGGGTCCTTCAACACTGCCGGGGATGGGGCAGCCACAGCTTCTCTGGGCAACCTGGGCCAAGGGCTCAGCACCCTCAAACTGAATAATTTCTTTCTCGTATCTAACCTAAACCTCCCCTCTTTCAGCTTAAAACTGTTCCTCCTCATCCTATCACTACTTCAGGCCCTCTGTCACCCCACAGCCCCCTCCCCAGCTTCTCCTCCAGCCCCCACACTCCAATGCAGCTTCCAGGCACCTACTTGGCATGAGGATGGCTCCTGGCCACCTTGCTCAGTTCCACCTCATTGTCAAAGGTCACCAGCTCTACACCGTGCTTGGCTGCATATCTGAGGTGGGCAACCTGCTTGCAGGGGCTGCTGTAGAAGATCTTGTCAGCTTGGACTCCAATGCTTTGAACCCATGCCATCTCTGCCTGCAGGGAGATGGCATTGTGTGTCAGCAGGTCCCTTGGGCCTCGGCTACAGAGGGCAAAGTGCCAGCTGGGCTTTTCCAGAGCTCTGAGGCATCATGGTGGACTTTGTCCTGGTTGCAGCAAGATGTTTACAAGTGGCATGAGACCAGGAGGAGAGGCAGAAGGGGTGGGTTTGGTGCACGTGTCTCCTGATGGGCTGAGCTGTCATCTCCTTTGCACTTTCTCCTCCTGGTAACACATCCTAGTTAATTACCATACAAATAATTGGCTTCACTTTGGAGCCTCCTTGGGAATCTGAGCAAATGAGGTGCAGGAGGGAGCTGGGAGCTTCAGGATCAGCCTGAAAGCCACTGAGAACTGTACAGCTGTGGCAGTGGCATCGCAGGGACCTGCCTTGCCACCAGCCAAGCCAGGAATACTGATCAAAGGGATCAAGCTGGAGTCACCAGAAAGGACAGGGATTTGGAAGCTGTGTCTGGAGTGTTTGGACAGCAGAAGTACATTCCTGGCCCTGTGAATGTCACCCAGCGAGTGGAAACTTAGGAAAGGAGGGTGAGCTCTGCCAGCCTCACAAAAATTTCCATGTCCTCACCTTGTTGGCACAGGCAAAGCCTGCCCCCAGCTCTGCCAGCAGCCGGACCACCCCCTCGCTGCCATTGCACGTCACAGGGAAGTAGGGTCTGACACGGGGCAAGGCCCTCAGGAAGTGCATGTGTTTCTTGACAATGTCCCCAAGGTCTGCCACGAAGAAGGTTTGATAGTCACTCCAGGAGAGAGCAAGAGTGAGCACAGCAGTTCCCTCCCCATGGCCCCTGGCTGCCAGGGAGCAGCAGAGCCACCAGCACTCACCGCCTGGCACGGTTCCATGAGAAGGTTCTCCAGGAGGTCTCTGGTGGTGAAGCCCTCCTTCAACATCATGAAGTTGGACTCCTTCAAGTACCCACTCATGGTCAAGGTATGATAAAGCGAGGTGAAATCCTCTTCGAGCAGGGTATTGTTTCTCACTAAGCAACACACTGGAAAAAGAGAATGTTGGAAGCAGGGTTCCAGAAGCCCTGAAGTGCTTACCGTGTACTTGTACATGTCTGTGCTGCCCTGAGTAGAGGTGTTCTGCTGCTCTCCTTCAAACCAGTGACTGTGGAGAGCCCTGCTGGGGGTTAAACATATTCTCCAGGGGGAGGAGACACATTTCTCCTGGCAGCTCAGTTTTGTTCTGGCACACAGCAGCCCTGTCTCCTTCAACAGCAGTTCAGGCACCAACACAGTCAGCTCCACTGCCATGGGGGTGGCCTGTATAAATCAGGACACATCCCTTCACACTCCAACATGTCACTAGATCTGCTGCTTGAAGTTTCTGAAGTTTCCCTTATGTTGGGTCTCCCAGACCCACCATCCCAGGCACACAAGCCCCATGGAAAGGGAGGTACCTTTAAAGACCCCACCATGGGTCACTTGCAGATCTGGGGATGGTCTGGATCTGTGCTGTGCTTCCAGTTTCGCATCTCTGCTGTGACACGGGGTGTGGAACAAGGGGACAAGTTAAGCTGTGTGGTGTTTCCTGGCTCACACACACTTTGTGGAGCTTTAGCTTTAAGCTCACACACCACTACTTTAACACCATCACTTTAACTGGTTCCAGCCCATCCCCATAGCCCCAGGAGGTGAACACCCAGCATGAGCTTGCAAGAAACATTTCCACTTCAGTAATCCAGGTCTATCTCCAGGGCTTTCATGGCAACATGGTCCCCGTGACCTGAAATGAGGGGGAGAAAGAGGTTTCATCCCTCTGAGCAGCACAGCACCTTCTCCTCCTCTGCAGAGACCTACTTGTGGGAACATTCTGGATGGGGACAAAGAGAAACACCATGCTGAGCCCAGGGTGGTTGTAAGGCACTGAGCAAGCACCACCATCTAACTACAGAAACAGGGAGAAAAAAAACAGGCTTTGGAGCTGTGAAAGCTTCCTACTCAGAAAAGGAGAGAAACTCCTCCAGCCTCACCCTTCACTTCCAGGAGGCATCACTAACCAGCACCCAGCCCACCCTGCTTGGGCACAGAAACCATGAGAAATGAAGCAGCCCCCCCTCTACCATGGACTGATGTTTGGCTCCCGGGTGACAGGGCCAGGGGGGGCCCCTGAAGAAGTCTGAGCTCCTGTTGCACCCCAAGGCAGAGCTGTCACTGGGGATCCGAGGTCCCTGGGGAGAAGCAGTGCAAAGGGTTAATTGAGGGAGAGGGGCACTGACAGCAGGATGCCCTCCACCCACCCTTCCCAAAATTAAGCATCGTCAGGCACCCCTCCCTAGCCCCCTCTCCCCGCTACCTTAGAAATCATTTAAGGAGATGATGCCCACGGACCTCCCAAGAGGATGAACTGGCCCCAGCAGCAGCTGCTCCTCCTGCCCTGGTTCCCCCCCGGGCCCCAGACCCTGGACCAGTTACCCCTGCAGAGAGAGGGGGGGCATCCCTCCTCCCTGTTCTGCCTCCCAACTGTAGACATGGCAACCAAACCCAGCCACCCCATTGGCTGAGCTGCCTCTGAGCATCCTTCATCCTTTTTTGGGGAATGCTCCTCCCCTTGACTACCCCCTCTCAGGGTTGGGGTTGCCCCCAGAATACACGCTGTGTGACAGAGCTGGGAGCTGCACATGCACTGCAGGGACCCTATTGGAGGAGTGTGGGGGTGGAGGGGAAGAAAGCCAAAAATATCTCCAAAATACGTCTGCCAGGGAAAGGGGGTGACAGGCTGAGGGACTGAGGGGCACTGAGGATAGTTCCTGTTCAGACATATTGGCTGATTAATATTCCTTTGATGAGTCTGGGAAACACTACCAAGGAAGGTTAGAGTAAGGAAAAAACTCTGGATTATTCAGCATTTCTGTAAGCAAATAGGATGTATTTTAAGGAAAACACCACACCAGACACTTTCACGTGTTAATGAATGGAAATAATTTTTATCAGAGCTCAAATGAATGCAATGCAAAACTTAAAGAAAATGTCAGCATGTTACTGCACTTTGTCACTGTGAGCAGAATTATCAAGTCCCATATTGCAAGGATGTGAGCCAGTTTTCATCCTTTTCCAATAGTGACCCTGCCTGAAATCAGACCCTCATCTTAGCCTCTACTTCATGTGTGTTTGTATCACATCATTTAAGCTACAGCAAGATCCAGACTCATAACAGAAAGGTATCTCACCAGAACACTTTCACTGGCATTCTTACTGTTTAGAGAACACCTCTCATCTTTCCACATCTGTACCATTTTTTTTTTTCTGTCTAATGAGGAAATGGGGATTTTAGAGGGGGACTGAGGGGGAAGAGAAATGTGCCTCTTGGGTGAAAAAGGGGCTTAAGGGGGGAAATGGTTGTTCAGGGGTTGATGTGGGGCTCCAGTCAGAGCTCCATCCCCACAGCAGGGGAGTCAGGGATAAGTTAGGGGGCAGGGGAGGTGGGGTTGTTGCACACCCTCAGGGTCCCCCCCCGGGGACTTCACCCCTGCAGATCTTTCTGCCTGTTAGACCCCTCCCAGACCCAGCTCTGCCATTCTGGGACACCCCACCGCCCCTTAAAACCCCCGCAACTCCACAGAGACCCCCCCCAGTCACCCCCAGAGCACTAAGAGCATGAGGTACTCGCATCACACTAAAGCATGATGGGAAATGTAGTCCCGTCACACCAGAAATGACGTTATCAAATTCAAACCAAATGAATTGGTTGAAATTATCCAATTCAAATAATCAAATTCAACCAAAGGCTTTTCTGTAAGTTATTTCTAAAATTAAGTTCAAGCATTATTTAAATAATCTCACAAGCATTCAGACTACGTCTTCTTTACTCACATGCACTTTGTTTTTGGAAACTGACAAAGAGCAAAACAAAACCAGAAGCTTAAATTTCATGTGAACATTTAATAATGAAATCATGAAAATAATAATGAAGTAATAAAACTTTACCAAAAAATAAAATCTAGGCACTTGTAGAGGTGAAAATCATAACAGAGGTGCAAATATAGCTCAGTGGAGCCACATTCAGATGTAGTGCTGTATGGGTGTATATTGTAAAGTTTGGATAGAGAAAGTCTCAATAAATGCAAGGTCACCGTATACTTAGCTTTTATCCAGAGATGATTTTGGAGCCAAATCCAGAAACTTACCATCTCCCAAGATCCGAGAGCAGAGGATGATTTTACCTGAGCAGATCTCCCCACAACTGGCTGACACAGAGGAGACACAAAACCACAAAGCGTTTTTGGTTTTGTCTTCAGTAAAAACCGACATCCTGGTCAGGTCATAATAGAGAAGAAAGATGGCCTGGTTTTAAGGTACCAACACTGCCTGTGAGCCAGGCCAGGCTGCCCAGCAGACCTTTTTTTTGTTTCTCTGAAAGCACAAAGAGACCTGCATAGAGGACGTAAGTCTAGTGTGAAGTGAGGCACTTCAGGATAAACAGAAATTGTACCTCAGCCCTTAAATCCCACACAGATACAGCACCACTTAAGGTACAGATTCTTACTGATGCTTTTACACTTTTAATTTACCTTATCCATTTAATGTTTAATTGCATTTGCTTACTGTTTATTAACTGCATCTGCCAACCAATATATTGTATCACTACACTCAACTTAAGTATGTTCCAACTATATTCTATGTATTCAATATTAAAGCTTCACTGTAATGTATTCACAAAGTAACACACTAAAATTTTATCATCATATCTGTCTTTTGATAACCTCTTAATCTGCACACAAATTAAGCTTTTCACATCTGCCTACCCTTTATCTGGTAAGTCATACAGCAGAACAATGTATAGAAATCTTCCCTTTTTGCTTCCCACTACAGATCACTGCACCACTTTGGAAAAGCAGTTTAAATCTGCAATAGAGAAAAAAAAAAAAACAAAACAACAACAAACAACCCAGAGCTCCTCAGTGTCTCCAAGCTCTTAAGTTGAATGTTTGCTGTTGCCATAAACAGCACTGCCCACCTCAAAACATTTGTCGTGGTTTCTGTCCCAGGCAGGAGGAGTTCTCCCACTGAGAAAATCAGGGTCTCTCTTGACCATGCAGATTCCGTATCTTTCTTCTTTGGGGATTTCTCTATAATGTAACAGACAGACGAACAGAGCACACACACATCCGAAAACCCAAGTGCCTCCAAAAAGTCTGGTCTTTTTTTTTTTAATATTTATTTTATTTTATTAATTAGCACGTGCCGCAAAGTGCATGGACAAATAAGGGGAACTCAAAGAGGCATGAAAACGACACTTTCTGTCTTTAAATCCCTTTACTTCACCTTGGGGTGTGCCAACAGCAACTGCAGTTTTAAGATTCACAGAATAAAATAAATTATGGACTACCTTTACTAAGCTGAAGCCATGTATTTCTCTAACGCCCTTCCCTCAGAGGTTTTAGAAGGAACAACTCGCGTCTCGTTAGAGCTCATTTCTCACCCCAGGTCACAATAAAGGTTTCCTGGTTTTTAACCCCTTTGCTTCACACTGAGTTCGTTCATTGACTAACTAAACCAGGGGAGTGGGTGAAAATAAGGACGCACACGTCAGAGGCCAGGACTCCCGGGAGAAAATGGAGCATGCTCAGATAGATATTTTTAGCAGCTCAGCAAAGACTCGATCACAGCGGCAACCCAAGTGCTTTTGCCTCAGCCCCTTCATTTCACCTCAAGTGTTTTCACTGCTGAGAGCATGCCATCTGTTAGAATACTTTAATTTTTTTTTTCTTTTCCCCCAAGTAAAGCTCTATTGACCTTAAAAATAAAGAGTTTTATCTATATTTTTAAAATAATAAATAAATGGAGTGGTTTGCCACACAATTTAAATTAAAAAGTTCTCAGAAGGCATGGAGTCAGGCACCCACTACCAACAGAAGAAAACGGAATCCTTCCTACCAGCAGATTCCCGGTTTCTACACAGACCTTCAGATTTTGAGAGCCCGAGAGCCATGGGCAGCCTTGTTACCCCCCATTTTGACAATCCTTTTCAAGTAACATCTGCAACAAGGCAGCACCACCTGGGATAGGGAAGAAGATAAAGGAAGTGGAGAAAACAGCTAAAGCAAATGTTTTGTGTGATGAGAAACCCATCTAGTGGACAAAAAAAAAAAAAAAAAAAAAAAATTCTCTATATAAAGACTTCAACACATAGCTCCCATGTTTGCAGGCTTCTGAAAAAAGGGAGAAGACAGGCAGGTCTGGCTGCCAAGGTTTTGCCTCGATGAGCAAGGCGTTCCTTGAATGGACCGCGGCTGCTCGGTACAACGGCTGATACACCTCCGAGATCGAGACTGAAGACCCTCGGAGAGGGGAGATGGAGAGGAAAAAAATAACTATAAAATGCTATCGCAACCAAATCTTAAGAAGAAATCACAAAAAACTCCGGCCCCCGAGCCAGTCGAACCCTGACTGCGTTTGAATGGAGCCCCTCTGCCCTCCCCACGGGTGACGCCGAAGGGGAGAAGGGGCGGGGAGCCGCCCGGCTCAGCCTTTGTTTCTCCGGCGGCACCGTCCCTGCACAACACATGCACCCACAAACACACTCCCGCCCCGGGGAACCGGGGACCTTCCACTCCCACCCCAGCCTCACGCAGCCGCTCCTACCACCAAGGAACCGTCGAGCAGGAGGCGGGAAGTGAAGAGGACGAGGCATCCCACCCTTCCCCTAGCCCTGGAACTCCTCGGCGGCCCCGGGGCAGCGGTCAGGACCGCCTCTGAGCAGCCCCGCGCCGCGCGCCTCCCGCATCCCATCCCGTCCCCCTTACTCACCGTCCCCGCCGCTCCCGCCCCTCTCCTCGCCCCGGAGGCGACCGCAGCCGGCGCCCCCCCGCCAGGCTGGAGTTCCGCTCTCTGCCCGCCGGGTCCGACAACAGCGGCAGAGGCGGCAGGAGCGGAAGCGGCGGCTCCGGACCCGGCGAGAGGCAACCGCGCGGCAGCAGCACCGCCATCACCCCGGAAGCGGCGCGGCATCACGCGCCCGGAAGTGACGATTCCCCAGCGCCCGAAGCGGCACCGCAGCCGTGCGGAGCCCCAATGGCCGCGCTGTGCCCGCAGCCCCGCGTTCTGCACCCGGGAAGGGCCGCGAGGGCCAGGATTAAAAAAAGAGCTCGGCTCCAATGTGTGTGTGTGAATGCACACACGAGGACAGAGACCGCTGCGGTCCCCAGCTGTATCCACAGCGCAGGGCACACGCGCTGTCTCGGTGCACAGACCTGCTCACCTTTGCGGTGTCGCCGACCGCCCCGTCCCGCAGCCTCGCGCTCACCCACAGCACGGGAAGCGCCGGGCGGTGCGCGGACCCGCACACGGAGCTGAGGCAGGAGGTTCGACCCTGTGAGCCAGGGACCCGCAGAAGCCACGCCAGGTAACTGGTGCATTGCACGGCTCGCCCCTCCACAGAATGCAACACCCCAAAACTGCTGCTTCTGCTCTCCAGGCACCCCTCACCTTGCCGGGATCCTCCCCAGCGCCAGCTTGTCGCTGCACATGAAAAAACGCAAACCAGTCATGTAAATCACGTGACCTGGATGCTGCCAGGTAGTCTGAGACCCAAGGTGGTAACTACTGCTACAAGTATAAATCCTAGCTATCGAGCCCCAGGTGTACAAGCTAAGGCACACTCTAGATCCATCCTGTTCGACTTACACACAAACTGCTACCAAGGTCCCATCTGTGGCACCCACAAAATCCAATGAAAATAACTGTGGCAACTGCCTACAGCTGCTTGCCCACATGAACCGTATGGTCTTTTTCAATAGAACTGCCACAGACCAGCATGTCACCCGGTGAAGCTGCCCCTGCTGTCTGTAGTATCACTGCACCCCCAGGCAGGACAGCTCCAACCCTCACACACAGACCAGGACTGCACACGGAAATAGTGAGCAGCGTGGTCATCTCAAAAGTGGGGTCACTTACCCAGGATGCGAGATGCTGATGGGTGCACATGGAGCAGAGGTGTTTTCGTTGATTGCACATTTGTGCAAAAAGGGGGTGCTAGGTGGTAATCCACAGAGCCAGTCCCTTGAAGTCACAAAGCTATACACATTTATACACACTTGTTTTGTTTACTCCAATGAATGTTTCTTCTCATCTGGTCACTTGCCCCATTTTAAGCAACACATATACTTCCTTATTTTCTTGCTTATTCTTTAAATGGCAAGATCTTGGTTTCACAAAACCTTTACATCTTTTTGCAACCATCCTGTCCTTGCTCCATTAAAGATTCCACTTTCTAAAGTACAGCAACATGACTGCGATACACAAGAAGAGCATGAGCCAGAAGAACAGTTCCCATAGGGAAGATGATGCTGTCAGAGGAGCCTGACAGTGCCAGGATGGCACAGATTCTCTACACTGTCCCCAAGACAGAGGCGACTGCCGCCACCTGCCAGAGAAAACTGCTGAACAAACCAGAGCAAGGGATGCAAAAGAAGCTGAGCTTTGAGACAAGACTAAAAAGGACATGGGTATGAAACCTCAGGAGATGACTCTCTGGAAACAGAAGTCTCAAGAGTAGAGCTGTGCACAGCACCTGGCTCAGTGCTGCAAGAGATGACTGCTCAGAAACACGAACATCATGATGTGTGCCAGACAGATCCACACTTTAAGCTGTAATAGCACAAGAAGGGCTCAACAAGAGCCGTGGAGATGAGGAGATGCCTCCTGGACTCTCAGGAGGGCTACTGAGGTGCCTGCAGACCACAAAGAGCTATGGAGACATCAAGACTCAAGGAAGACACAGGAGACAGACAACACCAACAGCGCACAGACACAGGCTGGAGCTGCCCTGCCCAGTACACACTGGCATTGTGCTGAAGACTCACCCCCTCCCTTTACCCACCCAAAGGGGACTGCACCCCAACAGTCCTCTCCCCTATGCTAACTGTAAAACCCCTCCCAATATGCAACCTCATCACTTCCCAGCCCCTCAACTTATCTCTCAAATGGCCAGGGGTCTGCAGCCATCTTTAATGAAACCACCACTTGGTCTAACTGGGATGTTCCTGCAGTTGCTGGGCTTCTCAATCATCTGAACAAAAAAAAAAAAAAAAAAAAAAAACCAAACCAAACCAAAAAAACAACCAACCAACCCACAATCAGTGCTGGCAGTGAGCATCCCACCAACTTCTTTAACAGTGCTCCCCTCCTTCCCAAAAGCACTGTGGTGGTCTCATCTCAGTCCAGAGTTGGATGCTGCAGCCCTCATTGCTTGTAGCATCTAAGATACTAAAAGACACAAACTTACTGCTGTACTTCTGAGAAACTCTCTGCCCTGTGACCCTCCTCACTACCACCCCAGCTTACCTCTGATGCTCATCCAATTCCGACAAAGACCTCCACAGCATCTGCAAAACCAAACAAACACTTCAGTGAGCTGCCACAGGTGACTGGTTGTCAGCCAGGTCAGTGTCTTAAGAGTGTCTCACCTTCTCAGGCTGCTTGTTGTCATCCTGCAAAAATTAGAGCAAATAACCCACACTGAGACACTGCCCAAACCAGGAGCCTTCCCAGAGCATCTCCCATCTGCTGCTCTCACCTTTGCCTGTCTGTTTACAGATTGCCACGTTGAGCCTTGTGTGCCACCTGGGAAGCACAGAGACGGGATGCTTAGCACTCCCTGACAACACAACTCCTGACAAACAACTGCTCTTCCAGCACACCAGTCTTCACTCACCTTGCTCCACTCGCCACCAAGGCAGATATCCCGCTTGGCTTGTTGCTTTGCACCTACAAAATAAAACCCAAACCATGAGCCAGTCAGTACAGGCACCTGTCACATCTTCCACCAACATCACGGCCAACTCACCAGAGGCTCCTCTTCAACATGGACCCACCCGCTCTCTGACATCACTCTGCTCCTCTCCTCCATCACTCTCTGATGTGTGGCTCCTCCCTCTGCATTAAAACAGCAATATCCTGCAGTCATCTAGAGGCTGAGCAATAGCTGAACAGCTACAGAGGTTTCCCTTTAGGAATACCATCTAGATCCCAACTACCTACAATTAAGCAAAAAACCAAAAAAAATCCCCTAACATTAAGTCCCACGTGTTAAAGCCTTAAAAACCTGGCCACCCAGCCTGCTTAACCACCCCCTCTGGTAGCCTCTCCCAGCTGACAGCAGCCACCCCCTCTCAGTAACACAGAGGAAAAGAGCACCCTTCACTGAGGGCTGCTACTTGCCTTGAGATGCACCGCGCTGTCTGTGCCTCAGCAGTTGGAGACAGCAGATCAACATCAACCCCAGGCTCTCGTTGCTATTCTTCTCCCAACCCCACCATTGCTACACTCCCCAGAGCAGCTCCAGCCCAACTACACACACACAGAGGATGTGACGAAAATTTGAGAGAAAACTCTCAGCAAGAAA
Source organism: Phaethornis superciliosus (assembly GCA_023637945.1). Taxonomy (NCBI): domain Eukaryota; kingdom Metazoa; phylum Chordata; class Aves; order Apodiformes; family Trochilidae; genus Phaethornis; species Phaethornis superciliosus. The sequence continues at coordinate 114,484,810 of JAJQWJ010000003.1, read as the reverse complement.
AATAACTCCCAGACCTCAGATGCCACTGGGTAAGGAGACGTATGATGTCATGAGACTGAGGTGAATGTTGAAGAAGAGTCTGGAAAGACCCTCCTGACAAGCTGTAAGGTTCTGAATGGACCTCTTTGGTTTCTAAACTCTTCAGCAGGAAGGAGTCTAGCAGCAGCTGGATCCAATCTTTGTCTCTGACTGGAAAGAAAAGTTCTGCCCCTTGGTTCAGTCACAGAATCAGTTTATTGCAGCTTCAGCTGTATGCCTCTAGTCAGAAAACCCCACTCTTATTTTACCCATCCCTTTAAATTCCTCACAATATGACTGTGCACTTGTTCACATTACTCTTCATCCTGTTATCTTCCATGGTGTTTCCTCTTCTCTCTGAGAGTCACCATTCACCATCAGTCCCTCCCTGTCTGGACAAGTTCTTTTTTCTCTTCCAGTTGCTTCTCTGGAGGATAATTCTTCCTGAGTTTGATTTCCCCAACAGTTTTTTTTTTTGTTCTATCTTACCTCTGTAGAAGATGATTTTGAGTAATTCTCTCATTGTCTACATCTTGTAATATTATTATAGAAGGGAGAGTAGAAGTCTCACTGAGGTTCCTCACAGGAGTTCACCTGAGGATTAATTAGACCTGCAGCCTAAGGCCTTATCCCTCCAGCTGCTCATGGTAAGTCAAGTCACAAGTCAAGTCACTTAGGTCAAGCAGTTGTCAGCTTGCCAAATCTTTAACATGTTTACAATTGGAACTGATATGACTTTAACCAATTCGCTAGTCTCAGTATTCCCACCGTCAATCCACTTCTAGTTTCAATAGCAAAGAGGCCCTAACGCAGCCCCAGAGAAAGAATCAACCATCACAATCTGCGACAAGAAATTACAGACAAAACAGAGATGGATAGATGCACAAGAAGCCTTGCTAAGACCTAAGAGCATGAGGAAGCGGGAAGAAAAGCCCAGAAAAAGGTATGGCTGCCAAAAGGGTGGCTCAGGAGTGGTGCTGATGACACCAACTCCAACACTGGTGCAAAAGAAGACTGACCAGAAACTTGGGAGTCACAAGACTCATCTCTGCTTTCAAGTTCAAATGCAAGACAAGCAGCACCTGACTGGTAATGTGATGATGAGCACAGCTGTTCAAGACCCTAAGGATGGGGCACAAGGTATGTGCTGCAGTCTTTAAGTGGAAAGACTAGGACCTAAGGAGGATCTGAGATGCAGAAGATGATGGAGGACTACACAAGCTACATAAACACACACAGGCTGGAGCTGCCCTGCCTGGCACACTCTAGCTGAATGCAGAAAAGTAATCTGCTCCCTTGATGGTTCCCACTCAGCCTTCTCCCCTGCTCTAGCTTTAAAATCCCTCCCTGCAATTCCCAACCTTGTTCCCTCCATCCCGCAAGCCCTCTCCAGCACCCATCCCTCTACTTAGCTTTCAGGAGGACAGGAATCTCAACCCATCTGTGTTTAAAAAATCCTCCACAAGCAGCCAACTGCATTAGTTCTGTAGCCACTAGGTTCCTATTCATAACCTGCACAAGGAAAAAACCACCACAGAATATTAAAACACATTATAACCCCAAAACATCCCTCACAAAGCTACCAACAGGAGAAAAAGATGTGGGCAAGAAACACCATTCTGACTCCATAGACTGCTAACTTGGAGTCTCTTGCAGAAAGCTGATGCCTCTGGGTTCATGAGTTCTGGGTTCTCTCAAAAATACTGCCCTAACAAGCTCCAAAGCTGCCACCAACTGCAAGAACAGCAGAGCCCTAGCCTAGGCAACAGCACCAGAGCAGACCGAGACTCCTGGACAGAGGTGGGGAGGTTATGTACCCCAGGCACCACCCATCCCACTGCCCCCTGGGGAAGGGGCAGGGCCAAAAGCTGCCAGGAATAAAGGGGCAAGAGACCATACAGCTGGTTCTGGCACCTGCTGCTGGGGACACAGTGGAATTAGTGGCATAAGTATTAAAGAACTGGAAAACAAAGCTGCTTGACTTAAGGGACTTAGCATGATTAGGGGAGCGATTGGACCTCAGGCTGCAATTCTAATGAAACTGTATCTGAACTCCTTTGATTTAACCTCAGTTAGACTTTTACTCTACCACTTGGAATAATAATGGCACAGTTTGTAGACTGGCTGTAATTACTCAAAATGACCTTGTACGGTGGTAAGATGCATTGACTGAGACTTAAGTTGGAGAAAGTGGACTGCTGAAGAATTATCCTGATGAGAAATGATTGATGCTGAATAGGGAGTCTCAGACAGAGGAGGACAGACCCCATCAGAAAGGGGAGGCCTCATCATCCTGGGAGGTAACTGGACAGACAGTCACATGCATGTTGTGCAAACAAGTGCATGGTCAGACTGTGAGCTCCGGCTCCTCAGAACTGAGGGTCTGAACTTCTCTTAACTGCCAGTGGCCAAAACAGGATCCAGCCACCACCAGGATTCCTCCCTGAGAAGGAGTTAGAAAGCCCATGCGGGGGGGTTGGAACTAGATGATCTTTAAGGTCCCTTCCAACCATAGCCAGTCTATGATTCTATGACAGTAAGGGGATCCAGTTGTTACTGTGTGAACCAAACTTCCAAAACACAAAGAGATCATGTTTGGGAAAGTGGCATGGCTTTATTTGATTGTCCCAGAACTGGTCACTTGGACAGCACTTCCCAAATCCAGTGTCATTGGTCACAGAACTCTTGGTCCCTGGCTGTCTCTCCTCTTCGTGGTGACTGGGATTCAAAGTTTCTTCCTGACCTTGGGGAGGGACCCAAGCTGCAGAAGAAGAGTGTAAAACATAAGTACACAGAGCTTCCTTTGACCCTTACTGGTATCAGTTCCCCTCTTTGGAAGTCCCGAAGATGCATTAGTAACCATCTTTGTGACTTCCATAAACACACACCAACATTACCTTGTCACTGAACAGTGTTCTCACCAAAGCAAGACAAGACCAAGCCCTTCATTGCTGCTGGTCACGGCTGCCTGCTGGCACCCTCAGTGGAGGTAGCAGGACCCTGTCCCTGGGGTGGTCCCGGTCCAACACCTCCAGTTCCTCCAGCTGAGAAGGAGAGCATGGGCTGGCTGAACCCCAGGGCCCAGCACCACCTCCACAAGCAACCCTCCCATCCCCACCTCTCCCTGGGGAAATCGAGGCACAGAGTCCTCGATTCGAGGCATTGCCCTCCCAGCTCCCTCACCCCTCCCTCATCCCTACCTCATGGGGCAGCTGGAGCAGCTGGAGGTCACTGGTCCCAAGGGGCGGGAGGCGGGGACGCTGCAGTGGACGGGTGAGGGTGTGCTTTCCCCCAGAGGCCCGTGGCACTCGAGGATACACGCTCTTGGCCTCTGGCTCCCTGTGGGATGAGGCACCGGGGTGCTCAGTGCTCATCACTGCAGCACCCCATGTGTCACCCTGCTCCAAGGTAGGGGCAGGGGGGTGCTCCTGCCTGGGCTCCATCCCTCCTGGATCCCCTGACTGCTGCAAGGAGACCCCCAACCACCCAGCTCTGCCACCCCCTCTCTGTCCCTGTGGTCCCAGAGACCTGTGGCCTGGGCTGGTCCCTGCATCCCAGCCCAGGGACCCCAGGAGGCTATCCTGGGCTGTACCAGCTGCACTGCTTCATTTCCCAGGTGACCCCTGGCCCCCACGAGGCCCAGGGCAGGCTGAGACCAGGCACAACTCATCACATGCAGCCTCGGTGCCCTGAGACCTGGGCTAGTCAGGGCAGTGCAGGGCAGGCCCTTGAACCCACAGACCCAGGGCAAGCCCAGCTGAGCCTCTGCAGCACATCTCTGCTCCCCTGCCCAGGCCCACCCCAGACCCCTCTACCCCCACCCAGGAAAGAGCTCTCCCCCACCAGGGCTGGAGCCAGCAATCCTGAACCCAAGGGGCTGGGGGTGGGTGCCCCTCTTCCCCACCTGCGCCCATGCTGCTGGATCGGGTCCTGGTAGCGTTTCATCTGTGGGTGCCTGGTGAAGCGGTGGGGCAGCGCTGGCAAGGATGGGAGGGTCTCCAGGTACCTGGGGAGGGCAGGAGCCACAGGTAGGTGATGGGGAACAAGCTACCCACCCCAGCTCAAAACCCACAGGGCTTGTACCCCACAGCTTGCCCTGACTTCTGCCCCTGGGGTGGGGTCCCCATTTCCCTGCTGCCAGATGGGGCTGCAGAGGGGGCTGGGCAGTGTCAGACTCCCCAGGTGACACCCAAATCCCTGTGTCCGGCACAGCAGGGCACTGCCAGCACCCATCTCCCCCTCACGGTGCCAGGTGCTACTCACGGGCCAGGCACCTGCATTCTAAGTGGCCGGTCACAAGACAGACAGGAGAGCTGGGTCAGCGGCCTGGAAAGGGGACAAAAGGGACGGGTGAGCAGCAGCCACAAGCTGGGTACTTTGCTGGAGCGAGCTGTGGCCTTGGTGTGGGGAACCACGGGGATTGGAGCATAGCTTATTCCCCACCACCCCAGCAAGGCCCCAACCCACTGGCTGGTTGCAGAAGGAAGGAGCTGCAGTGGGAGAGAGTGCTTGTTTGTGGGCACCTACCTGAGAAAAAGTTCCACCTTGTATTAGGCACTGGAGAATACACAGAAGCAAGTGCCCAAGCCCATCACCACAGTGGGAACTGCTCCCCTGCCTGAGAGGACCAGACACCGTCCCCTGCCCTTGGCCCACAGAGCATTTGAACCCACACGCCATGTTTGGTTCCAGATGGCTCCAGCCCCCAGCTGCCCCTCCCTCATGGCTCCTTTCATGCAGGGACCTGGCTGCTGGTAGGAGAAGGTGCACCTCCTTCCTCAGCATTCCCAGGCCATACTGGCTGAATCACTCTTGCACCAGGGTCTGCTGTGCACAACAGCTGCAACAGCTGGAGGGAACAGAGTGAGTGCTGTCCCCAAAGCAACCACTGTCCCCATTGCACTCACTTCTTAGTCCCAGCTGCCTCATCAAACTCCATCTGCAGCATCTTTTCCTTCTCATTCGCCAGGATTCTCTTCCACCTCCTCTCCAGCTGCTGCCGCAGAAGCTCCAGCTGCTGGCGGTCCACCTGTGGATGGACACACACCTTCAGCCTCCTGCCACGGGATGGTGTTGTAGAATGTTGTAGAATACCCTGGAATCGGGGTGTGCACAAGTCCGTGTCTGTGTACAGACTTCCTTATCTGAGGCCAATTACACGGGACCTTACTACCATCCCTGTACATCTGGGATTCGTTCTCTATAGGTAAACACACCGGGTGTCCAGTAATAAGTTATGTTGGTCTGTGGTGGCTGGGGTGTGGTCACAGGAGCACAATATAAGTATTGTAACTGCACAATAAAGCTTGAAGCTTGATTATCAATCACACTGATTGTTCAAGTCTTCCCTCGTCGCCCACAACAGGATGGGACAGCCCAATCCCCAGGGAGGAAATAGATGGGAGGGGGGGACCCTGGCAGGGCTGCTGTCTTAGGCTACTGAGACCCCAGGGGGCCAATTTTGCATGGTGGAGACAACCAACTCCTCACCTTGGTTTTCAGCTGCTCAAGAAGCTTCTCTCGGAACTGGAGATATGCCTGCTTCTGGCTCATCATCTGGCTCAGCATCCTTGCTTGGATCCTCTCCTCCAGCTGCTCCATGATGTTCTCCAGCTGCTCCATGATGTCCTCCAGCTGGCTGTGGCTGATGGTGCTGGCCAGGGTGTATTTGTAGGCTTTCTAGCAGGAGGGCAGGACAGTGGAAAGAATGGAGCAGGACAGGCAGGGGCAGCTTGGGGCAGGGTAGAGGGAGAAGTACCTCTGTGGCCCTGCTTGTCCCATAAACCACAGGGGGTTGGTCCCAAAAGTCAAAGCGACCCAGGGGAGGTGGGGGGGGCAGTGAGGGACCCAGAGCTGGGCTGGAAATCATCCCACCCCCAGGCCAGTTCTGCCACTGAGCACCCAAGGGACAAGGGGCATTTGTCACCCTGTTCAGGACCCCCTTGGCTGGTCCTGGAGTGCCTGCAGGCCCTACCATATCCATTGCCAACTCCAGGTCCTCCTTGTTGGCCTTTTCCTTCTGCAGCCTCTCCACAGACTGGAACAGAGCCTTCCAACACAGAGAGCAGCCCGTGATGCAGTGGATGAGTTAGAGCAGCCTCCCAGCCAGCCCAGCACCCCACACCTCCCCACCTCCAGCAAAAACCTCCTGTAATGGCTTTTGGAACCTCAACAGGGCTGCCAGCAGGTTTGTCCTCAGCTTGGGCTCTGCCTGAAGGATGCTCTGACCCCACAGGGCTTTCAGCCACCCACCTCCACATCTTGCTGCCTCTGCTGATGCTCATTCTGGAGGATTCTCCAGAGCTTCTCGCAGTCCTCCTGCACCTGTGCAACTGTGGCCTGTGTTTTCTTCAGCTTCTCCTTGTCCTGCTTTTGGGAGTAAGACAAGATGGTGCTGTACAAGGGGGGAGCAGCGAGGTACCCAGAGCTGGGCTGGAAATCATCCCGCCCCCAGGCCAGTTCTGCCACTGAGCACCCAAGGGACAAGGGGCATTTCTCACCCTGTTCAGGACCCCCTTGGCTGGTCCTGGAGTGCCTGCAGGCCCTACCATATCCATTGCCAACTCCAGGTCCTCCTTGTTGGCCTTTTCCTTCTGCAGCCTCTCCACAGACTGGAACAGAGCCTTCCAACACAGAAAGCAGCCCATGATGCAGTGGATGAGTTAGAGCAGCCTCCCAGCCCAGCCCAGCACCCCCCACCTCCCCACCTCCAGCAAAAACCTCCTGTAATGGCTTTTGGAACCTCAACAGGGCTGCCAGCAGGTTGGTCCCCAGCCTGGGCTCTGCCTGAAGGATGCTCTGACCCCACAGGGCTTTCAGCCACCCACCTCCACATCTTGCTGCCTCTGCTGATGCTCATTCTGGAGGATTCTCCAGAGCTTCTCGCAGTCCTCCTGCACCTGTGCAACTGTGGCCTGTGTTTTCTTCAGCTTCTCCTTGTCCTGCTTTTGGGAGTAAGACAAGATGGTGCTGTACAAGGCAGGGGCAGTGAGGTACCCAGAGCTGGGCTGGAAACCATTCCGCCCCCAGGCCAGTTCTGCCACTGAGCACCCAAGGGACAAGGGGCATTTGTCACCCTGTTCAGGACCCCCTTGGCTGGTCCTGGGGTGCCTGCAGGCCCTACCATATCCATTGCCAACTCCAGGTCCTCCTTGTTGGCCTTTTCCTTCTGCAGCCTCTCCACAGACTGGAACAGAGCCTTCCAACACAGAGAGCAGCCCATGATGCAGTGGATGAGTTAGAGCAGCCTCCCAGCCCAGCCCAGCACCCCCCACCTCCCCACCTCCAGCAAAAACCTCCTGTAATGGCTTTTGGAACCTCAACAGGGCTGCCAGCAGGTTGGTCCCCAGCCTGGGCTCTGCCTGAAGGATGCTCTGACCCCACAGGGCTTTCAGCCACCCACCTCCACATCTTGCTGCCTCTGCTGATGCTCATTCTGGAGGATTCTCCAGAGCTTCTCGCAGTCCTCCTGCACTTGTGCAACTGTGGCCTGTGTTTTCTTCAGCTTCTCCTTGTCCTGCTTTTGGGAGTAAGACAAGATGGTGCTGTACAAGGAGAGGCTGGCTGCCCAGCTGGGACAGACCCAGGTTCCTCATCCAGTGCCACCAGGACATCTGCATGAAGGTTTTAATTTCCCTCCATTCTGCTGACTTGTACAAGCCAACCTGGGGGGCAGCAAGGGGCTCCCCCACATCACAGCAAAGCACAGCCAGCCAGGGCCAAGTTCCCCACCCTCCCACCAGCATCTTCCTACCTGGCTCTTCCCTGGCAGCTGCATCTCCACGTTGTCCACGGCCTGCTGAGACATCAAGGACTCCACCAGCTCCTGGAGTTTCTCATAGTGCTGGAGAAGCTGCCCCAGCTGCGCTTTGGTGTCCATGCTGCCGGTATAACACGCTGCCTGTGCCTCTGCCCAGGCCTCTGTGTTCTCCACTCTATCCTGAAGCTTGTCCAGCTGCAGGAAGGGGAGAAGAAATTGTCTGAGATGGGACGGATGTGGCCAACAAGCCTGGGTACCCTGGAGGCTCCATGTCCCCAGCCAGCCAGGGGATGCAGCCATGACCCCATCTGGGACCACCCTGATGAGTTGGTGGCATATGCCCCCCAGCCTCACCTGCTCCTGTAGCTGCTGGGCTGTCTTGCACACCAACTGCTCCAGTGTGGCCTTACTCTTGTCCAGATGCTCTTTTAGGTCCTGATTCTCTTGCTGCAGGGACCTGGCCAGCAAGAGGAGGCATGGGCAGGCTTAGGCTTTGTAGGGCTCCTGAGGGGGTGTTTCTTGCCCCCAAATTGGGATTGGTCCCAGCCACCCCCTGGCAGCCCCACAGGGTAGGAAACTCTCTCCCATCCTTTTACCTCACTTGCTGGGTCATCTGATCACTGACTTTCATTCCCAGCTTTTCAAGGGCATCCTCCAGTTGTGCCATCTGGGAACAGCATCAGTGGCACCATCAGGGCATGGTCCCCCCACCTCATCCCATCATGAGGGCCCTTTGGCTGCCCCCTTCCAAATCAACCCCCCAGCATCCCCAGTGCCCCCTCAGGGACCACATTTGCTTCACCTTTTCCTTCTGGCACTGCAGGTTGCTGTCCAGGGAGGACACCTGACCCTGGACATTGGCCAGGATGTTGGGGATGCTCTCCTGACCTACAGGGACATGGTCCAAGGGAACACGCTGTCAATGAGGGGGTCTCATCCTCAGGGCCAGGCTCTGAGCATGATGAGCCCCTGATCTAGGTGTCCCCATGCAAACACTCCCCCCCCACCATCTCCCCAGAACTCCCACCTCCCTCTGGGAAGAGGAGCAAGCGCAGCTTCTGAAGCTCATCCCTGTCTGCCTTGGTCTCTTCAATTTCAGCTACCTGCTCCTTCAGGGCAGCAATAAAGAGGTGGCCAAGCTGCTCAGCCTGACTGGGAGACCTCTCTCTCCTCAGACCACTGCTGGTGTCCTTCTCAGAGACAGGAAGGCTCAGGTCCATGTGGGAGGAGCTTGGCTGGACCTCTGCTCCTTCTTCTTGGGTCCCTGGATGTTCTGGCTTCATCCCCTGGATGGTGGTGTTGAGGCTGGGGGATCCTGCCTGAATACCAGGGACAGTAGCCTGAGAGCTGTGGGATCCTCCTGGCTGTGCCCCCAGGGTGGAGGTCTTCATGCCAGGGAATCCTGGCTCTGCCTCTGAGGTGCTGTCCTGGATAGAGGGAGGCTCTGCCTGCACCCCTAGGTTGGAGGTCTGGGTGCTGAGGGACCCTGTGTCTGTCCCCAGGGTGGTGATTTTCATGACAGATGACCCTGGCTCTGCCTCCAAGGTGGTGTCCTGGGTGCTGGGAGGCTCTGCCTGCAGCCCTGGGATGGAGGTCTGTGTGCTGAGGGACCCTGTGTCTGTCCCCAGGGTGGTGATTTTCATGACAGATGACCCTGGCTCTGCCTCCAAGGTGGTGTCCTGGGTGCTGGGAGGCTCTGCCTGCAGCCCTGGGATGGAGGTCTGTGTGCTGAGGGACCCTGTGTCTGTCCCCAGGGTGGTGATTTTCATGACAGATGACCCTGGCTCTGCCTCCAAGGTCGTGTCCTGGGTGCTGGGAGGCTCTGCCTGCAGCCCTGGGATGGAGGTCTGTGTGCTGAGGGACCCTGTCTGTGTCCCCAGGGTGGTGGTTTTCAAGCCAGGTGACCCTGGCTCTGCCTCCAAGGTAGTGTCTTCGGTGCTGGGAGGTTCTGTCTGCACCCTCACGGTGTTGATCTTGATGGTGGGTACTGCTGTCTGCATCCCTTGGGTGATGGTCCCCAAGATGGCCTCATTCCCCATGCCCACATCCAGTGTGGTGAGCTCAGAGGGGGCAGACTGGGCCCCACTGCCCTCCTGGGAAGAGGAGGCAAAGGGTAGCAGGGTTATGGGAAGCCATGCAGCAGTGAGGACAGACCCCAGGGCCCACCTGCCTGTCCCCAAACCACCACCACATGGGGACAAACTCAAGTACCCCATGAGAGTCCAAAGGCAATGGCTGCCCACCTGTGGAGACACCCTGAGTTGCCATGTTCCCCCGCCCCTCCCCAGTCCCATGATGTGGAGCCCATGTCCCCGTGCTCAACACCACGCTCTGCCCAAAAACCTCCCTCCCCCATCCGTGCCCCCGGGCACCAGCTCCACAGACCAGGAGGGCAGGGAGACACGGGCCTGCCCACTGCCCAGGCAGGCCCTGGGGTTTGGGGGGCTCGCCTGCCCCACGCAGGGGCTGTTGCAGGCTGTCAGTGCATCCTGACACTCAGGGAGGTGCCAGCACCCACTCCCTTTCCCCATCATCATGCTGAGACCCGGACCTTTTCTGAGTAGACCCCTCAGGAAGCACCTAGCCAAAGAGATGCCCTGGCTCTGCCTGTGCCAGGTCCCATGTGCTTGTGGCCATACCCCGTGACTCTCCTGTATCCCCTGCTCCTGAAGGCCCAGCACCTGGACTGCAGCATCCTGGAGTTTCCCCTGGAGTGAAGCAAGGAGACAGAGGGCAGTCAGGGCACAGAACTGGGATGGAAAAGGAGCACCCATAAATTAACTGGGGCACAAGAGAGCAGGATGCTAGGCAGGGCTGGGGCTGTGCTGCATGGGTGGGTCAGTATCCCCCTTCCCAGCTTCTTTGTTTTGAGGATTCTTCCGTTTAACAGGGCCTTCACATCCCTGGGCTTGAGGCCGACAGTTCCCTCTCCCACCAGACTCACCTGCAGGTGGCAGAGGGTGAGGGGGGGTGAGTTGAGCCCCCTACTCCCCCCTTGGGGCATCCTTCCTTCCCACTGGGTGACAGCCATGGCTGTGGGGACATGGCTGGGGTAGCCGTGCAATGGGAAAAGAGACCAGGAGGGGGAAAGAGCCCAGTTCCCTCCCAGGGGCAACCACAGCAGCTCACCAAGCCAACTGCCTCCTGCATCTTCCGCATCTCCTCCTTCATACGTTTCATCTCTGCTGTCACTGCACTGAACTTCTCAAAGAGATCCTGGAACATGGCCATGTCCTAGGCAAGGGGGGTAGCAGGGATGAGACCCAGAGAGGGGTTGGCTGGAGCTCAGGAGTGGGATGGAGGGTGGTGGGGCTGGAGCTCCAGGGGTGCTCCGCGTCACCCAGAAAAGCCCAGAGCACTGGGGGCTGGATCGGACCCACCACCACTTGCTGATGGCAGTGTGGGGGGAGCCAGAACAACTGGAGCAGCATTTCAGCTGCTGCATTTCCTCCCCTAAACTCCATCCTTCTCCCACAGGGGAGCTCAGGCTTAAACTGAGACCTTAGTCTAAGGGCATCTCAAGGTCAGCATAGGAGCCCAGGTGAAGGGTGTCAGGGAAGGGACCGGACAGAGATTCTACCTTGGACATTTCACTCTGGAGCTCTTCCAGGTTCTCTTTCTTCTGCCTCTTGGCAGCAGCCACAGAGGGGACCTCTGAAATGCTGGCTGTGCCCTGCAGCAGGTCCTTCTCAGGCAGGTACTTCCCCAGCTCCTGGGTCTGATGCCTTGTGTCCTGAGCTGTGTCTTGCTCCTTCTCCATAGCAGGGAGTACCCAGGCAGGCGAGCACCCCACTGGGAGGGAGGTCTGGCTGTGCCCCATCTCAGGGGCAGGCAGGTCCCGCATGCCCATGTACCCAAGCATGGCAAGCAGCAGGCGGTACAGGACTGGGTAGTGGACACTCCCAAAATCAGGTGTCCTGAGTGCCTGGTCCAGCAGCTGGACCAGAGTTATGGAAGGCATGTCTACTGTAACCACAAAAACAGCTTTCTCTGAGAGGGAACAGGAGCCCTTCTGACTAAGGGACACAACCTGAGTGAGAGGAATGGACAGCCAGCAACTTTCCTCCTCCTCCTCAACACTGAAAGTGATCTGAGCTGTGACATGGGTGACAAAGTGAGCCCCGAGGGCAGGGGGCTGTTGTCACAGGGGGGCTATTGTGACATCTGCAAGGCGATGCTCGGAACTCCCTCAGTGGCCCTAGGAAGGGAAGATGCCCAGAGTGATAGAATCATGGAATGGTTATAGTTGGAAGAGACTTTAAAAGATCAAGATCAAGACCCCCTTCATTAGGCGGGGACACCTCACACTATACCAGGCTACACAAGGCCTCATCCATCCTGGTCTTAAACACCGCCAGGGCTGGGGCATCAACACCTTCCCCAGGCAACTTATTCCAGTATCTTTCTACCCCTATGGTGAAGAATTTCTTCCTGACACCTAACCTAAATCTACCCTCTTTCAGTTTAAAATCATTACTCCTTGTCCTATCACTACCCTCTTTGGTGGAAAGCCCCAGCTTTCCTGTGGCCCCCTTCATGTATTGGAAGCTGTTCCAAAGTCTCTCCAGAGCCTTCTCTTCTCCAGGCTGAATAGCCCCAACTCTCTCAGGCTGTCTTTGTAGCAGACATGCTCCAGCCCTTTGATGATCTTTTATAGTATTCCAGATGTGGTCTCACAAGAGCCCCTCCATCGGCCTGCTGGCCATTGTCCTTTTGATGCAGCCTTTTGATTGTCCTTTTGATGTGGGTGGCCTTCTAGGCTGTGAGTGCACACTGGTGGCTCATGTCAAGTTTCTCATCTACTACCGCCCCCCAAATCCTTCTCCTCAGGCTGCTCTCTATTGGTTGTCCCCCCAGACCATACTTGCCCCTGGGGCTGCGCTGACCCGGGTGCAGGACCTTGCACTTGGCCATGTTGAACTTCATTATGTTGGCATGGGCCAACCTCTCCAGCCTGTCAAGGTCCCTCTGGATGGCCTGCCTTCTCTCTAAGGTGGCAACCACACAGCTTGGTATCGTCAGTAAACTTCCCAAAGGACACACTCTGTCCCACTGCCCATGTCTCCAACAAAGATGTTAAATGACACTGGTCCCAATACTGACTCCCGAGGAACACCACTCGTGACTTGCCTTCACATGGACACTGAACCATTGACCACAACTCTCTGGGTGTGGCCATCCAGCCGATTACTTAACCACTCAGTGGCCCATCTGTCAAATCCATGTCTTGTCAGTTTGGAGACCAGGATGTTGTGTGGGACAGTGTCAAATGCCTTGCACAAATCCAGGTAGATGATACCAGTTGCTCTGCCACTATGCAGCATCTATGTAGCTTTCTTGTAAAAGGCCACGAAATTGGTCAAGCATTTTTATTATTTTCCATCTTGGAAACTTTCCTTACTCATGATTTTCCTAGGAAACATCTATATTGTGTATGGACTGTAATTAAGATGCAGTTGCTGTGCATTCACATAGGTGGGCTTTAATAATGAAAAAAAGTCTCACGTTAGAATGATGAAATTAAATCTCTTACTATTAATCACCTGCCATTTGTTAGTACATAAAATATATTTAATTGAAAGCAAAACATCAAACACCAGACTGATGAAGTTTCATACGGCAGAGATTTCACTTGTGTCCTGGCTGCAGCAGACACTTGTCTGTACAAGGTGAAAAGAGAGCACTTTTGGAGACCTGCAAGTACTCCAGATGCTGGCACTGTCAGAGCTCAAAATCAAATCTCCCAACAGTATCTGGAGATAAAAGTATCTGGAGATACTAAAGTATCTGGAGATAAAAGAAAGTGCTATTTGGCTCCTTCAGCTTTAGGAAGTCACAGTGGCAGATGGCCCAATGTGCAGTCACTTGGATACAGTGTCTTCAACTCATATGACCAACAATTACTGCAGGGAAAGATAAATGTATCGGAAGAAGCTCTTTAAAGACAGACTTCATGTATGGGTCCACTCAGGTTTCTTTATGCTGTTCCTTTACTTCTAAATCCATTACAAGGGATTCCAAAGCCTCTGCTTCTGAAAGTCTCATTCATTTGGGCTGCCGCTTCTCTGGTATTTCATCCGTGTCTCTTGCATGAAATTTCTGAAGGCTGGTTCTTCATGACTCTCCTCAGTAACTGGGGAGAAAAAAACCCCACAGTTCAGTACTATTTCAGAATTTGTTCTATTTGTGTTACTGAAAAAAGCTAGTCAGGGTAGTCAGAGCAACACGTAGAGTCTAATTGCTCTTCCACTTCACTACAAAGCAAAAGAAATAAGCAATTCTAAAAATCAATGGAACAGGAAAGAATGAAGACTGAGCCTGTGAGTTCTGTAAGAGAAAAACCATACAATGTAAGAACTTAAAGACTGCTCCAAGACCAGGAGTCACAGGAAAAGGGAAGAGAGACAGGGGCAGACAGTGTAAGGCCAAAAAGATGAAACGTGTGTTAATCAGGTTCAGACTTCCTGCATGCTCCCTCCATAACAAGTTGTCTGGTCTATGCATGTTTTACACCTATTAAAAATAATTACTTGAACAGAAAATTTCCAGTTGAACTTTCACAAAGGTTAGAATGGTCTCACTGGACTAAGCTGGGCTTCTGCTACAGATTCAGACACCTATGTTTAGGTGACTGAATGTTTTGGATTTTTTTAGCTCTGATGACTGTCAATCCAGTTAATAAAAGGCAGAGGGTATTTCCTGAGTAGACCAGACCAGATCTCTAACTCCCTTACCTTCATGGTCAATGTCATCAGTATCGCTCTCCCTCTCTTCTTCTTCATCAAGAGTTCCTCGTGTCAGTATCAGCTCAGAGGGACCCATTGCAGAAGCATCATCAGACCCTTGAAGGCAACAGAAATGACTGTACACAAAACAGCACGCTATCGAGCCAGTTAGTTGTGCTTTGATAATTTGCACATAAACACAGCAATTAACACCTACTCTAAAGGGATAGATAGCTCCTTCTGGACTCCCTGGACTCCACAGATACAGGACAGATTGCACCAGGACCATAATCAAACTCATAAGGCAACAGCTCAAACAACAGCAGGGCTTTTTCATACTCTAATTTGACTGTTTCTTCTTTTTTAGAATACTTCCTTACTTCTAGTAAGTCCCCTGCTTTATCTACACAGAAGGTTCCTTCTCCTCTCCTGTGAGGCATAGACGAGCTATGTCTAACCCATCCCACAGGAACTAAAGCCCCACTCCTCTATAATCGCACAAAGCTGCTTTCACACTTTTGCTGTGAGGACCGAAAAAGCCTTCCATGACTTGTCCAGGCAGACTCCTCAGTCAACTTCTGCAGTCAACTCAAATCTTTCAAGGTACCTGCAAGTGTGTTGCCCTGCACACACACACTGCCCATGTCCTTCCACAAGTGTTCTAGCTGCTCTCTCTTCTGTTTATTTTGAGCTTCTTCCTGTAGGTACAAAGCAATGCAGAGATTCTGAGTATGTGTAAAACATCAGTAGAAAAGTCACCTCATCCACTCACTTTAGCAGTCTACCAACCAGCCAGAAAGCTGAATTCAATAACCAGGTCTTACAGCTAAGGTTACATAAAACTTTTGGATAAACATGGAAAGAAACCTCCAGCATGATGGACTTCAAGAACATTTTCAGCAGCATCAGCAAGTCAGACTCAGTGAAGTTGCACCTGCAGAGAATTGTCCTTTGCACAGGCAGAACTCGAGGTGACGAGAGATACTGATTTTCAAACTGCAAATTCAGTCTTTGTTGTTGCTAATTGTGTAAGTCAAAAGAGTATACTTGCCTGGTGTGGAAAGATACATTGATATTCTCAACAAACCACTTTGGAATGGTATTTTTAAAGAAAGTCTCTATTCTTCTGAGTGGAAGATATAAAAATCTTTCCCAATAATTTTCTTTATTATTTATTTATCTATTGTTATTATTTATTAGCAATAAAACATAACCAACCAACATGTGTTTTAGAAAACATCTTTATTTTTCCTAAGATATGCTCCACCAAACTGAGGAAAAAAAAGACAGATGGTGAGCTGCAGCTATGGAGTTTTTTCACACTATGATTAGAAATTAAAAGCTAGATCATCCCAAGACAGAGGCAACTGTGTGCATAAAAAAATTACACCAAGACACAATGCCCAGGTATTAAATAGTTCAAAATACTTACCACTGTTTTTCTCAGGCGTTCATATTCTGGACGATATTCTCTGAAAAGATAAATAAAGAGGGTGCATTCAGTATGAATTAATACATGATGTATATTATGTAAGGATCATATTAGAGGCTTCTTTCTTCCCCAAAAAAGTCTTCTCTAGGCTTTTATCTCTGAGACACATTACAGTAAGACCAATAGTACTTCTTACAGATTTGAACTCTGAGACCTTAGCAAACCTTTCTCACACTGTCTTGTTGGGTAAGAAATTAAAGCAGCTGGGCTGGGGTAGCAATTTCCCCGATATACCTAATCAGCAGATCCACCACTCTCCTCTAACCACAGGTGTGACTTTCTCTGACAGTACTCATGCCTCTTAGGGCAGTTCAACAGGATCTCAAACAGAAAGACTGTTCTCAGATTTCCAAATTATTGTACTACCGTGGAACCTGGAAATATTTCTATAATGAAGTAAGGATCAAGTGGATGTGGATACCCCCTTCTTAGAATCATGAAATAGTTTGGATCAAAAGTGACCAAAGATTATCTAACACCTTACCTCTCATATTCTTCCACAGCTTTAGAAAGCTGAACAAAAAAATCATCCAGTCCAGTGCCAAGCACAGAAGAAACACCAACCACCTGTAAAAGAAAACCACACATCAGAACTGTTTCAGTAACTGAAGCACATTCTTAGGTAACTGATGCTCAAAGCAGGGAAGACTAAGGAGTATCTTAAAAAAATAAACCAAAACAAAACCACAAAACAAACAAACAAACACTCAACTTAAAAAAGAGGGGAATCTAATGATACCCATTTAATCATCACAATGGTATACGAGTATGCAGTAATGCTTCTGTCTCTGTCCTCCTTACTTTCAACAACTTTCTCCACCTGCCGTAATGTTTGCTACCTGTTTGTTTGTTTGTTTGGGGTTTTCCTTTTATTTCTTTGTCTCTCTTACAAATTTTATCTCTGGGCGTGTATGTGGGAATCACAGAATGGTTTGGGTTGGAAGGGACCTGAAAGATTATCTAATTCCAGTCCTGCCTGCCAGCAGCCCAGGTTGCTCCAAACCCCATCCAACCTGGCCTGACACACTGCCAGGGATGGGGCAGACACAGCTTCTTAAAGCAACCAGGGGCTCAGCACCCTCACTCCAAAGAATTTCTCCCTCCCATCTCCTCTCCATCTCCCCTCTTGCATTTGGAAATCCTTCCCCTCCTCCCCATCCCACCCCTCCAGGACTTTGTCCAAAGTCCCTCCCCTACACAGCTTTGCTCAGGAAACCTGAGTCTGCACCCATTGTTGTACCTCCAATGTCAATACCCCCATAAAAAAACATAGTTAAGACACTATGATGTCTAAACATAAGGAACAAGATCAAGCAACTCAAAAGAAAGATGAAGTTTTTCTTTTGTTTACTTGGTTACGGTTGATAACCTGAGTTCCATTCTGAACCTAGTGTCATAAGTGGTTATCGTGACTGCTGCAATATCAAGGAGCAAAACCGATCACAAGAACTGACCTTTTGCTTCTGAAGTTCAATCTAATACTTTGCATTTAGATGAAGCACATTTTAAAAGGTACCCAAATCCAACCCTCAGACTAGCAAGAGGTGGAGAATTTAATCAGTTACTATGGCAATACATTCAAAATGCCCATCTGCTTTCTAATGTGAACTTGTCTGCCATTACACTTCTGGCCATTTGTTCTGCTTTATTAAGTCAATTCTCTAAAAATACCTTTAACTAAGACTATTACTAGCCAGTACTTGGTGACCCTTATGAATCTTACACCCTCTATTGAAAGTTCTCGCTCTCTTTCATAAGCAAGGCAGTCTTAACTACTCACTTTCAAATGTAAGACTTCTTCCAACACAGAGATGCATTTTATCAATACTACAGTAAATATGCAGACAAGTAGGCAACAGATAGATAGGATTTTAGGTATTAGGCTAGGCACTGTACTGATACATAATACTTATACTTTCATTGCACTTAAGTACAAGCTCCCTTCTACTCTATAATCCTCTACATGAGTCCGGCTTTTCAGACTGTTCTGATAGTTAAAAGATGCAAATGAACAGCCAATTAGCAAATCAGGACTACAAAGCACTTTAGTCCTGTATATGTCACCACTACAAGCTGTTTCATAATATTGTATATTGCTCCATAGAGGACACTTGTATTTTTTGTTTTGGCTAAATTATAATCATCTAGAGGAAAGGAATAACTTTTTATTTTATTGACTTTCTTGTGACATCCATAAAGCCATTTGCTTGCTTTTTTGTTAAGTAAAAGCTGACAAAAAATGCAATTAGCTAAAGCCTTTTAGCACAAACAATGGGATCATTGACATACTTCCAGGTATACTGTTTTCAGAGAAACCGAATGGACTTAACCCAGTGAGTAGGAAAAAAGCCCCACTTTTTCTTGCATCAGCAAACATGCAGGATTTTTTCTGTTTGTTTTTGAGACTCTTTCCCTTCTTACCTACAGTGTAAATTGCCCAACTTGACACTTTCAGAACAAGGAAAATTACCTCACATGGGAGACCTTGCAACACGGAACATTACCTTGGACCAGCCCATCTTAGCTTTCTTCTGGTGACTGATCACTATTCACTATCAAATGATTCAGGCTGCCCTTCAGTGTGACAAGCAACGGAAGTCACTTTACATTCAAGCCAGCAAATCATCACCCCCAATGCCATGCTTATCAGCAGATTCCAGTTCAAAAGGGCAATGAAAAGCCCTTTTGCAGAAGGACTGAACAGTTGAGGCTGGAAGATACCTCTGGAGATCATCTGTACAACCTCTTCTGTCCAAAAGCAGGAGTAAATAGAATAGGTTGCTCCAGATCTTGCCTGAGCTTGTTCTGAGTATCTCCAAGTACGGAGACTCCACAGTTTCCCTGGACCATCTGTTCCTGTGTTCAATCACAAAATTATAGTAAATCTTTTTTCCTCTTTATTACAACATAGTTTCCTGTATTTTACTTTGTGTCTGTTGCCTCTTGTCCTTTCACAGGGCACTACTGACAAGAGCCTTCCTCAATTTTCCTTACATCCTCCCATCAGGTATTTATATGCATCAGTAATATCTTCCTGGTGATTTCTCTTCTCCAGGCTTTTACAAGAGGTAGTAAAAAGAGGAAGATTCTTACCTTCAGTGAACTATAAAACTCATCCAACACTAAACTCATAGAACGAGTCAGGTTACTGACATAGGATGTCTCTTGATTCAGGGCATCCTGAAAAGTCTCGAAGTCCTGCATCCATTCTACTGCAAAACTGTGGTCGATTATGTCAGTCTGGAAGGAGAAGAGAACATTTTCAGAAATAATGACAACGAATTCTTAGCCTTTGGCTATTAAGTGGACAAATTTTAAAATTCCATTTAAAATTTATTCTCAACAGTGCTCTTTTCAAAATTTTCAGCCCTGGTCTGAAGTTTTCCAAGCTCCGTTTTTATCAAACCAACTACTAGAATACAGAGAGAGAAGCCAAACAACCACTATCCTATTTTTAAGAAGGGATGTTTAGGGAGACAACTCCAAGTCTGAAGGCTTTTACAGTTTACTAGAAAGGGGAATTCAAAAATTCCACACTGTAGAACTCTACAATTTTTTTTTTCCTCTGGAAATCTTAACATTCCTCAAATCTGTTTGCCATTGCACATATACAAGTTCCTTGGGATTCTACCATTCTTAACTAGAATCAGTTTCAAAATGCTTCTCAAAAATTCAAATGTTGTTGGGTTTTGTGATGGTTTTCTTCATTGTAGTTAGTGTGGGGCTATGTTTTAGATTTCTGCCAGAAACCGTATTTGTTGTGCTGGAAACCCCCTATGGCTGTGAGTGCACAGGAGGCTGGGAGGAGACACAGCTGGGACATCTGGCCCCAAGGATATTTCATGCTTCATTGCCAGCTGGGGTTAGATCACGACAGCTTTACTTTTCACCAAAGGCTAAACATCAGATCAAAATGAACTTATGCACCCCAAGCCTTGGGGCCTACCTTGCCTTACATAAACCAATGAAGTAATTTCTTCTTGTCATTTTTAAAAATGCATTTTCTTAAGAAAGAATGATTTTCCTACCTCGTGCCTTTTTCTAGAGAAAAAGCCTTACAGCTTATTCTAAAATTACTCTCTGGAGTTATAAAGAAAACAGTGTACAAAAACTTGCTAAGTAAGCAAGCAGGTATCAAAAACACGCAGGGCTTGGGTCATTGGGAAGATGTATGCAGTAGGAGTATCTCAGGCACTAATCCTGCTTGGTTGGTGTAACATGTCACGTTCACAGCACAAGTTTCCTCAAGGAAGCATGTGGGACACACATGTGCAAACAGGCAATGCTTGCTGTGCTGGGGACCAATTCCCTGAGTACAAAGATGCCTGTGAGGAAAAGGAGGAGTACTCACACCAAAAATCTAATGGGACTCAGTATCTGAAATTGTTATGTTTAAAGAGATGACTGTATGTTCAAAAGAATTCCTTTAAGGCTAAAAGTACTGTGGATAACAGCAGAGGTGCACCCTTAGGTGAGTGTTTCCCGGCAGAGAGGGACATATTTTTGGTATCACTGAACCAAACCTCTTTCACATAAAGTCTTGCCTGCTACAATACATGGAGCATCTTCCCTGAAACAGACAGGTTTTACAAAATTGTAACTGTGAGTCATCAGCCCGCCTCTGAGGAGAAACAGTGATCGAAGACAATTCTTCTGATCAGTAAATAAATTACCCTTAGTTTTCAAATGTAAATTTCTTCAAAGCCCAGGGTTAGGGTGGGAAAAAGGTGCAAAATAAAAGACTTGTTGGCCCATCCCAAAAGTCCCCTGGCCCACTGTTCTGCCCTGGGGATATCAACAGTGCACACGAAGGGAGGAGCAGGGACATAAGGAGTTTTTCCTCAGTGAAAATCCCAGTTCTGAGCAACGTTTAACTTAAGGATTTAACCACAGTTATATATCCAACATTATATCCCTATCACAGGTTGCATCCCTACCCTTGTCTTGAAATTCATGACAGCAAACTCACCAATATGCCTTTCACACTGTTCTTGAGGAGATTTACAGTTCAGCTGCTCTACTCTGGAAAAATAAAAGTACTTCCTGACTGATTATACAGTGATACTGGAGAATTTCTTTGGAATCACACCAGTGAGAAGCCCTGTTGAGCTTCTGCACTACTCCTGCTTCCAGATTAGGGAACTAGCTTATTTTCTGGCCTAAAACATCCATGAACTGGTGTTTAAGACAACCCTGATCTGGTTTCCATTTCAGACACAGCAGTTGACAGCATTTTGAGCAGAACAAGACTAGTGCCTCATGGACGCATTGCTGCATCCACTCCAGTTACATGCTGAAAGCAAAGGATTTGGAAGCTTCCTACCTAACAGGTAAACAAAATAATAACCAAGAAATATAAAGAAAATTCCCACAGTGAGTTACCAGCCGATGTGGAGTAGAAACAATGATTGAAGACAATTATTCTGATCAGTAATGAACATACCCTTAAGTTTCAAATCTAAATTTCCTTATAGCCCAGGGTTAGGGTGCAAACACTTTTCAGCTGTTCATGTCACCTTTAACCTGAATGTTTGGGTGTAACTGCCAATCCCTGTCTTCTTGTGCATGTGTATACCAGATTAAAGACCTTTTTTAGATTCAATTTCAGCCTGCTGCTCCCTCCCAGCCTTTATTTTCCAGAAAATTTGTTATTTTAGTAGGACAAAGACTCTACAGCAAAGCAAGCTCTGCAGAACAATGTTCCAGTAGGACACAGAAACCCTAGCTTTAACTTACTTTGTTCATGACAACAATGAAAGGTAGCTTTGTCTTGTACAGGATACTGGAATGGGAACAAAAACAAACAAACAAACACATTAAAAATTAATTTAAATCACCCTAAAATAAATAGATTTTTAAAACCCCACAAGTTAAGCATAAGGCAGAAAATACTTGTGCAAAACTGAATACATCTGCCTTCAGAAGATAACTACTTTCCTCTGCATTAATTGGAATGTAATTTTCACCCAGATCCTGCATACCATAATTGAACAGTATCCCCTCCAAGATGTAAGCACATAACTGTAAGATATAAAAACTCCTTCTGCCCACCCAGTTGATTTTGATTACTATTTTCTGAATCTCAGATTCCAGTCTTTATATCTCTTTGCATTTTCTAATTATTCTGACTCAAACCTTAGGTTCTGCGATATTATTCATGAACCAAGCAAGGAATTCAAATAACTAAAAATATCTATGAATCAAAACTACACTGACACACGAGCTTGCACGTTAATTTGCCTACATGTAATGTAACATCATTTCCCTCTCTGTGACGTTTGCTCAACACTAATCTCAGAAAATGCAGTATATGGTAAGACACATTTTGATTGTTTCTATCACAATGAACTTCTGACCTTGGTACAAGCATTAATTTTTTTTTTTTTTAACTTTTTACCAATATTTACCATGAATTATGACAGCTCTAGATATTTCAAGGTCTAGCTCAGCAGGGCTTTGAGCAACCTGGTCTGTTTCTGCCCATGGAACTGGGATAGATTAGATGGTTTTGAAAGGTCTATTTCAATCCAAACCATTCTATGACTCCACTGCAAAACAAGTATCAAAGACACAGGAATCAAAGCATATGGACTGCATTTTCAGCTTTTCTTACCTGCAGGCATACAGCATGTTGGACATAAAAGTTATAGGGTTAGTACTGCGAGAGGTGTCCATCACATAAACAACAACTGAAGGAAAAGAGGAAGCCTGGAAACAAGTAGAATATATTTTAATTAGAAGTGTATGCTGTCCAACGGCTCCTTCTTTCACAGAGCCTTGCTGTTAAGTCATGTAGAAAACACTTACCAAGGCCTCAGTTATGATGGTTCCTGATGCTGACCAGGTGAAAACCTCAATTTGCCCTGGTGTGTCAATGATAACATACCTGGTAAAAGTCATCCCCAACATACAACAAAATTAGTTTAGAACAAGGTCCTCTTCTGACTAGATTACCAGAAGCAAGTAACAATAAATCACAAGATTATTCTACTACAAATCAGGAAGGCTACTCCCAAACACTGACATGATTTATAGGCGTGCTTGAAAATTTCCTGCATGAATTTTATATTTAAGAAGCATGTGCTCACTTCAGATTCTTTTAAAGTTGAAGGCACGATTTGACAATTAGTACCTCAGACTTTTCAGAAGAACTAATTCTTGCCTGAACAGTGTGTGAGAAAAAATTACAGTCTAACGGAAAAGCAGACCTGGAATCAGCAGACACTTCTTTGATCCAAATAAAGTCCAGATTATCTGTTCTAATTCTGAGTCCTTTTCCACATAAAATTTGTAGCAAAGCTGAAAAAACAACTGCATGCAGAGAGCTTTTCAATTTTTTGAAAATTCATGTGATTTTTTTTACAATTTCATGTGATTTTCCCATTGATATTAAAACAGTAGAACTTGATACAATGTACTCACTTGGATGAATTTTGTCTTTTTTCAATAAACTTCATCACCTAATTGAAACAAGGAGTACACTTTGTATTTAGTTGCACCACAGGAAACTTTCATCATAATTTGTAACATTAACTTGCACAGTTTAATGTATGTATCAAAAGAAAATTAAAGTGTCTTAGTTTATTAATGTGTGTGAAAAGGCCATAATGAGGAAGGGTAGAAAATGCTTAGGCGCCGCACACAGGACAAAGACAATTTGGATTTTGTCTGTGTTCCAGTACCGGCTAAAGAAATGGCTTAACAAATGCAGTTGTCCCTTACTTCTTCACTAAGAGATTGTCCACTGTCCCAACAAGTCACACAAGTTCCCACCCCAGTGCTGATCTAGCATGGTGATTTAAGAGAGCAGTCAATTATGAAATAACCCTAGGAAAACTAGAAAAAACATTTCCAGAAGCAAGCTTCCCTACTTCAAAATCAGAGAATTCATATGAAAGACTTTGTTGTGAATACAGTGCATCAGAAGAGTTCTGCACATGCCTGAAGACAGTTCTGTACACACAGCTTCCAAATTTCACTTCTAAAAAAGCTGAAAAACTGAAATCTCTCAAATGAAACCCAATGCACTTTGGCTGCTTTGTAAAACTCATGTTTCTGTATGGAGAATACTCAAAAGAAATATTAGGAGGATACCTAAATGCAGTGATGAGACTTCAGTTACACCCCACCCTACCGAGTCTCCCAGCACAGTATTCACAGCATCACACAGGAGCAACCTCATACCTGATCAAATCTGGTAGCAAAGAGATTGAGAGAGGTCACTATCCCACCATTTGGACCCAGTCCATACCTAGACACTTTGTTTAGGAAAGCAGATGATTATCAGAGAGCTTGTAACAGTTGGCCATGTACAATGTTCACTGGATGCTTTGCAGCAAGAGACAATACCCTTAATGCACACCTAATTCTTCCAAGTGATGCAGTAACAAAGCAAATACAAAGTGCTCTCCTTCTTGCCAAAGCACATGTAACTTATAAAAAGAAAGGGCGCTGCATCAAGGCTTTCCTTTGACATTATTCAAGAATTACCATCCTGGACAATGAGAAAATACACATGTATACACATCAAACCAATCTTTGCCTTTCCAAAAAGGTTTACAACACATCCAATGACTTTGAATTTAATGATGCCCTGAATGCACTTAATTTTAAGAATTTATACTTCAAAATATAATTGAAAGATCTCTTGTACAAATAAATGTTTTCAGATTTAAATTATAACGAGAATGAAAGTTGTAAAGATATTAAAAGCATCAGCCTACAGGTAAAGATTTCAAAATCCTTTTTCATACATGCAGATCTGTATGCTATTTATGTTCAAAGAAAATAACTGCATAAAACCTGATTTATCAGTACACAGTCTTCTAGGTTTACTACCCTCAATATCAGAGCATAAGGCCAGAAGCCCCTCCTTAACCACTGTTTAATGAGGTGGTTAAACTCCAGTACCAGGGAGCAGGCACAGTAAAGCAAATAATGCACTTACAAACCAAACTGAAACTTAGTTGTTTGTTTTGCTGGTAACTCCAAATCAAAGTGAAGAATCCTATCCCCCACCATCTTTACTCTGTCTAAAATATTAAAGTCACAATAGCAAGTCAAACCCAAAGTGTGTATTATCTCCATCTGCACAGGCTGTCACCCAGCAGACAAAGGACCCCCATGCACCTCTGGAAGTGCAGTCACTTTAGAGTAGTGTTACTGCTCCACAGTCATCAAACCACTGTGCAGCAAAGGCCAGAAGTTCCATTCTTCTGAGATTCAAAAGGGCAACAGTGCTTTGACTATGGTCAAACAGCAGAATTTGTTTTCTTCACCTACTCTAAGAAAATAGGAATGTGCATATTTAGACTTGCTAAAATTAGACTTGTTAAAACACAGGGATCAGGCTGCTGACTTCCACAAATAAAGATACAAACCCTCTGAAAGAACAGAAGAAAAAAGCAGGCAGGGTGCCTATTGTTTGTAAATACACACTATTGGGCAGAATCACCTTTAGCACAGAAGAAAAATTACCTATGAAGTATTAAGATTTGTAGAACATGTTCCTAACCTTACATGCAAGAAACACGTAGTCAAAAACTGATCTTAATGCAACATTCTGCATTACTGCAGACCCCAACACCTCCTGCCCTCTTCATTATACTCTGCAGAAGTGAAAGACTTTTCACAAAATCCAAGATTTCAAATATATTTATTTAGACAAAAAAAAAAAAAGGATACTGTTTCATGACTTCTTTGTACTTCACAGTGTCCCTGATATCTAGAGGAAGGATATATATATAGTTTTAAGTATCACCTTTAAAACATTGTTCTTCATCAGTGTGCAGGGGTGAAAGCTCTTTTTCTAGTTAATCTCCTTTGGTCTCAATAACAGATCTAGCACAAACAGAAAAAATCTCCCAGGTAGAATAAACTTCAGACTTGCTGTGGTGTCATTAGACATATGAAAGACAATGTACGTCCTGTGAAACACCACCAGTTCAGGTATTTAGCAGTAGCTGCTACAGTTAAATTTTATTCTTAGCTGATCAGCATCAGGTGACAAGGCATACTTAACCATCTGCATTATTACTGATCCAGCACTGGAACAGAAATTCCAATTACTCACCTGACACCAGTATAGCAACTTGGGCAACCACTCTGCCTTTTTTATCCTCTGGAGAGACAGGCTGATAAATTTCAGAAAGCTTAAGAGACACAAGTCTCTCAAACGTAGTGATTATTGAGCTGTTTGGAATGGCTAAACATAAGAGCTGTTTCACTGACAAAGTATTTTATTTTCTCTAAAATTCATATCCTTTAAAGTAGTTATTTAATTGTACAAGTGGTTACCGATGTTCTGAATATAGGGAACCAAGTTGAATCTAACACGTTCACTGATAATAAATAAAGAAACCCACAGAGACCCAAACACATCAGATCACTCTAGATGACGTTAAAAAAAAACGTACACACGCGATGGACTCGTGTCTTTGCTCCTAAAAATTCACACATTAAAGACTAGTGGGAGAAATAACTTAATTATTTAAAAACAAACAAAACCCAAAAAGCTTCGTTAGGACATAAAATCGCTCAGAGAACCCGAGCAACTCATGCAAATACTTCACAGAGCCCACGTCCTTCCCCACGAAACGCATGAAAAGCACTAAGCCCAAAAATGATTGATTGATTGATTATTCACTCGTCTTCTTCTGGCAGGCTCCACCATCCCACCCCCCTCCCCATGTCCCGGTGCCGGGTCTGATCCGGACCGCACTCACCGATGTTGGCGGGGAAGGGTAGATCGTGCACGGCGGGGTCCAGGTTGATAAGGTACGGGGGGCAGCGCTGTCCGTGCAGCTGTGCCGTCAGACGCTGCGGGAGACCAGGAGAGGTCAGGACCCGCCGGACACCGGCAGGTCCCACCGCTGCCAGCACCGTCCCTCACCTGCACGAAGGTAGTTTTTCCAGAGCCCGCCATGCCCAGCACCAGCACGCACACCGGAGCCCTCGTCAGCCCGCCCGCCGCCATCTTCCCGGCACCGTCCGCTCCTTCCGGGCCAGAACGCGGCCCCGCCGTGAGGTGCAGGGTGCGGGACCGGCTGCCGCCCCGCCGCTGGGCACGCACCGCGGCTACGCGCGGTCACCACGCGCTGGGCGGCCGGGGCGGCACCTGGAATCCCGAACGCCCGCCCGGTGCCGGTGCCGCTGTGACTGGAGCGGCCGGAAGCGGCAAGACCTCGTGGCCGCGCGCAGGAGGGAGGGGCGCGCGCTGACGTGGCAGCAGCGGCAGCGGTACCACCGGCGCTGGCACCATGCGGGACGGTGGGGGCGGTTCGGTGAGTTCCCGTGGGCCCCGCTGCTGCCCCGGGGAGCGGCCGGGCTGTGTCCGGGGGCGGGGGAGGCGCAAGGGGGCTGGCAGCCGTCGCGGGCCGCGCTCCGGCCCGGGGATGGCGGGAGCGGGCCGGCGGTACCGGGACAGCCGCGGGGGGACTGATGCTCCGCCACGAAGGTCTCGTTGGGCTCGGAACAGTAGGTGAGGCCCGCCCGGGCGGTGAGGCCCGGCCTCGATGGGCGGATCCGGTCTGTTCTCCGGCGGCTGGGCCCTGTCCCCGGCTCCCGCTGCCCGGAACTGCTGCCTTCCCGGAGAGGCCCGGTCAGGCACAGCCCCGAGGCCGGGGAGCCAAGGGGGGGGGGGTCGCGGGCAGATGCTGCTGTCTCCTAGTATTGTCCCCGTGCTTTGTCCGATCGGTGCGTGAGGTGTGCGGGCGGGGATGGAAACGCCGGGCTGAAACCGGGAGCTCCCGGCGGGAGCGCAGCCGCCGCGGCGGCCCCGAGGGTGGGGCCACACTGTGCCGGACCCCGGTGCCTCGGCTTCCGGGGCCGCTCACGAGCACTGGCTCGGTGATTACTGTGGGTCTGGGACACTGTCCCCCGGGGGGAGCTGTGGTACAGCCCGGCTCTAGGCCCCAGGAACGTCCCGCAGTCCGCAGGGACACAGAAATGTCCCACTCACGAATGAAGTTTATTCGTCTTGTATCCATTTTCTCAGGCGCTAGGCCAATGATTTTCTTATTCTAGCGTATGCAAGGAAATGAGCTTCCTTGTTTTCCATAGTTCCTGCATATATTAGGTTCCTGCTTTCTAAGTGGGAAGTAGACTGTGTAAATATATATATTCCAAAACATGCACTATATGATTCCTTCATAACTGTTTCTGTCCACATCTGAAATGAAGGCTAGACAGATAATCTCTAATGTCATCTTCTGTATTGCAGATTGTTAATGTCTTAGGTGTGATCTAAATCTTGATCTTCACTTTGATACAAAACTTTTTAGTTCTAAAAAAAAATATCATAGAATGTGCCGTGTTTGTCAGTCATCTGTGTTCTTCCAATGGCAGAGTAGGCCTGCTGATTCCAGCAGACTGTACCTGCCTCCTTTTATCTTTACAGCTTCACAAGCATAATTTTTTTCTCCATGAAGTTTCTCCACATTTCTGTTGTAGGGGTTTCCCAGACACTGGTATTTGCACAACTAGATGCATGTAATCCGTATCAAAGTGATACAAACCACAAGCATTCAGTTGATTATTTTTTTTTTCCAAAGAAGACAAGATATGGTTGTGAAATCATTGATCAGATTTCTCTCCTGCTGCTTCCACAGCCTTTCCAGAACATACTCCATCTAGGAGCTGAGGAGTCCATCTAGTTGATGTCTGAGCCCACTACTGAATGTCTTATCTGGTCATTGGGGTGTGTGTCTGACGTTTTCTTAGTGGTGAATTTCAATTGCCTTGATGCTGCTTGTTCCCTGGTTCTCATATAGCACCTGAAGTTTCTCAGCATTGTCTGATAAGTCATCACACTTTTTTGACTTCTGCAAATTCTATCATATCCTTGTTCACAGTTTTTCCCAGATAATGTGTATCATTTGTTTCTAATGACTATAAGACTTCACGCCATGGTCTAGTTGATAACTTGCATTACATTTTCCTGTGAAGAAGATAAGAGTAATTTATCCAAATTCTTTTTTTGTTGTTGTTGTTTTGTTTTGTTTCTTAGCCCGTTCTTCTATGTTGCAAAATACTCCATTCCTAGGTTGTGGTTTTGTATTCTTATGTGCCTACCGGACAATTATTTTTGTTTTCTGGTCTGTATAATCAAGATTTTTTCCCAGGTTTCTCAATGACATTGAGTCATTATTACTACTTGGAAGAAGGTGATAGATAATTGTTCACATGCCAGGAACAACATACAACAAATGAGTCGTTTACACTGACTTGGCAACATCAAAGGATCTGTTAAATTACATCTTATATCTGTTAAATACATCTTAATAGCATAAGAAGCAACGGACAATAAGTGAAAAAAAAAGGCTTTGGTAATTAAGGATTCTGTGATGTGGTTAAAGTGAACATCTGGGCAACTGATAGAATATGACATAACAATTTACATAAATGAAAAGAGGTCATAAAAGAGACTGGGGAGAACATTCTAGCCATGGTAAATTCAAGAATTACTTCATTACAGGAAAAAAAAAAGTGAAAAAAATGTGAACTCCAGAAAGCTAGGATCTAAAATATTTGTCATTGTGTGATGAAGTCTAGGCAGAAAGCAGGCACCACTGAATGGACTGGAGACGACACTCCATCGTGCCCCAGTGCAAGAGGAATGAAGGGCTTTCAAATGGGGAGTGTAGGGGGGCTCATCCCTGTCTTGACTGCAGCTCTAATCAGATGGAGCTGAGAAGGTGAAACACTTTGTGATGTCCTTTTCAAAGGATCCCGTCACCCCCTGTGTGTGAGTGACTGTGTTTGACTGAAAAAGGAAACATCCAAAAAGAATAAAAAATTCTGCGGCTAATGTGAGTTTTTCTACTTTGTTAGGACACCAAGCCTGGACATCACAGACAACAGAAAGTGAAGAGGTCTCTGGGAAACAAAAAGTATGTGAATGTATCTTGTCTGGTTGACTGAGGGCAAGAAATAAACTGAGAAATTCCTACTGGAAAACCATATCTGGTCTTCACATAATATTCTGAATTGTAAGAGCTGCAACAATTTTTGTTTGCGTGACAGGTCTCTCAACTGACTTGGCTTTTTAATTTGTAGGAGAAGTGCCTTCCTGACATGTCAAGGAATATTTGCTTTCACTTATTGTTTTTTAAAGGATTATAATGTTAGGAAGACAGATATTTTATGTTAAAGGCCAAACTGTGTTCAGAAATCTGTGTATTTTGAGTGTGACTACAACTGGAAAGTTTTAATTTGATAAATCCTCTAGCTACTTTTCTGCAGTACCTCCTTAAGAATAATATGTACTGGTCTGACCTGGTACCATCAGCGTCCTCCACTTCCTAATTTCTGGGTTGATGTGTTAAAACATAGGAGCTCCACAACTCAGGGTGTGGGACCTTATTGCTGGGTGACCATCACAGTCATAATTCATTTAGTCTACATTTTTCAGTTTTTGAATGGTAGTAGCAATGGGATGTGTTAAAAAGCATTGCTGTTTTCTGTTCTTTCCTCTTACATTACTGGTATTTGCCCAGTGAATAGATTCTCTGTGTTTCTTTGCACCCAGCCGTTTTGCTGTCAGGTACAGCATTGTGAGTGTCCAGGCAATTCAGGGCTGTGAGAAATATTTGAGAATAGCAAAGCAAAGTTCCCTCTGATCTCTAAGAAGAAAAAGCAGTGCTGTTGCCTAGTGCAAATTTGTAAGACATACTGTAAGGCTGTCTTCGTTACTGACGTTTTGATGGTTAAAATTCTTTATAGCTTTACATCTTTTACCTGTATCAAGGTCACCTCTGGTGACTGGGAATACACAGAGGAGGGGATCTTGCCCTTTGTGGGGTGGAAGTGGTCTCTTCTATCACAGGAGATACCAGTCTTCTATGATGGGCTGCAGAAGAATTCTTATATTCCACATTGATTTATTGCTAAAGGGTAAATGCACATTTTTAAATGGGGTTTTACTGGTGCTGCTTAAGTGTGTGGTGGGATGAATATTTTCTCTGGTTTCGAGTAGCTTTCCAATGTTGTTCTGTAAAATATGTACAGAAAATATGTACAGAAAAATACCATTTGGGATGTTTTATCATGCTGGAACTTTTCAGTTCACAAAACTTAGGCGATCTAGTGAAGTGCGAGATGAGTGGTTAGAGTGCTTAGGGAGATAAATGAATGTTGTCTGTGAACTTATTGTGGTTTTAGATATACTTAGGATTACAAGTTGATGTTTTCTAGGTCTAAGCAATTTGAGGAGGTGGAGGCTCCTGTCCTAGGACTGCACAGTAACTATGATGAGACAGTCAGCAACATCTCTGCCTCACCCAAGAGTGAAGTGAACGGAAGTGCAGAGTCCAGAAGCAAGCGGACTATCCGCAGGCCTGCTTACTGGTTGGAAATGAGAGGAATAAAAAACAGCATTAAGAAATCTTCAGAAAAGAAAGGTACTTGTCACTCTTGGCTTATTGCAAAGCGATGTTTCTCTCTGGTTCTTTCATGATATGACTTATGAAAGACATGCTGCAGTTTAGCCACAAATTACAAGCTTGGTAATGCTGCTCATGTATTAGAGGTAAACTTCCTTGACTGCAGAACCATGGGTAAAATTCTCTGATGTTACCCAATGCCTATTGAGTGACTTGTCTATTAAAATTAATTATTCTGTGGCTGAACTCAGTTTTATCTGTAGAAGAGGTATGTGCAAGGGTTCTGCCAGTCATATCAGGAATATGCTGTGAGTGCTTTAAAAGCAGAACAAGTATAAAGTTGTAGAAAATGGAACCATTCAGCAGTATTGTGGACGAGATATGGCTGTCATGGTTGGTAGATTATTATGTTTTAAGGATGTTTCTATTTCTTTTGTTTTCTCACATTTTTCACTTATGAACTCCTGATTCAGAGTGGTTTAGGTCTTATTTGTTGTAGAAACATTAGGAGCCATGCCAATGGGTGGTGTAGACCTTACAGGCAGGCTCACACTCACAGACACTGCTCTCTCCCCTGGTCCTTCTGTTGTGGTTTTGAGCATGACCAGACTTGTATACTGACCAGCCAACTGTTCACAAGCAAATGGTCCTTTTTACCTTGTTACAGTTCTATTTTCCCACACTTGATCCTCCCCAAATCAGCCAATTCTCTTCTTTTCCCTTCCTTTGAAGAGAAACTCCAAAACATCTCAGTCTTGTGTAATCCTGAAGTGTTCTTTGCCTGCCTCCCATGTGTCACATGACCCTAGACATTAGCACCACGCTCTCCCTTCTCACCTTCCCCTTTCCCACTTCCAAAGTGTGCTCCAGAGAGCAGCTCCCATTGACTCATCCTGCTGGGTCTCCTGGGACAGGCCTGGGAGGAAGGTGTCTGATTCTTAGAGTCCATAGTTTGGGTTCTCCTGCCTGCCATTAGGCTTCTGTACTTCTCTGTGTTCATGAAGATAAGCTTTAGGGAGGCCTGGAAATAGAGAGGGGAAGTAGAGTAGTATCTGTGTTTCCCTACTTGTTGTTGTTTATCTATGCTCCTTTTTGTGTGTGTGCAGTTGAGCTTTTTATGACCTAACTTAGCATCTTTCCTGAGGAGCATTGTTTTTCCAGGCCTCATCCTGGCACTGTTTCTTCCACATTTTCTCTTTGGGAAGATTGCAGGCTATGGAGTGTCTAAATGTTACTAAGTCAAAAGACGGTATCTAGCTCACTGGTGTCCCTGTGCCTAATAAAAACTATTTTTTTTTTTTTAAGTATTGAATATGAGGCTAAGCTAAGGCAGATGCAGGCTCAAAGCTGTTGTCCAGACTGAATAATGAGACTGAAGCATTTCTGTTCTTACTCATTAGCAGAAGTACTACTGAAAGGCAAGAGGAAATCTGAGCAAGAGCAAGATGAAGATCTTAAAGACACCCCCAGAAAGAAGCAGAAAATTTCGGGTAATACAAATAACTTGTAATTCCTAGTTACAAGGCTCCATGTACTTCAGACTTCCTCTGTGCCCAAATGCTATTCTCTGCCGTCTTATTTCTGATGCTGTGTATTTTGGTACAGAAGGCTGTTGACCAGTTTCTGTTTTACAGTGGGAGATGGGTCTTCTAATTTCAGTCTCTTGAAAGTCTAGCAAAGGGAGGGAGGAGTGAAAGCAGGAGAAGTATAGGCTAGTCTGCATCAGTTCCGTTTACCCTAAAGATTCTGGACTAAATAACCAGACAATTTACGTGTTAACATCTGGAGACTGAGTAGATGAAAACAGTAAAATAGGTTTCTTAAGAAGGAATCAAAGCAGATCACTTACTTTGTTTTTAATTTTTTTACCACGGAGAGAGAAGGGGGAAATGCTTGATATTGTAGGTCTTTCATGCCTTCAAAGAATTCATGTTAATTAGTGGTTAGGTGCAAAAGGAAGTCTACAAGAAGTAAAAGTAGGAGAAGGTGACACAGGATATGTACATCTGCTGTCGAGTCTCGCAAGGATGGGGTTAGGAAAGCCAAGGCCAGCCTGACATTGAATATGGGGGAAGGGATGTGAGAAACAAGAAATGATTATACAAGTACACAAATAGCAAAGAGAAGACCAGGGAAGTGTGAGTGCACTGCTGAACAAGGCAGGGGAACCAGACACAAATGAGGTGGAGGATGCTAAAGCGTGCTTCCTGTGCTTCAGTCTGTATCAGTTAAAGAAATCCCTGAGGACTCCCAGGCACCTGAGACCAGAGGGGAAGTCTGGAGCAAGGAAGTCTTACACTCAGTGTAGGAGGGTGAGGTTGGAGTACTTAAACAAAATGGACCTACCAAAGTCCTTTGGGCCTAATGGGTTGCAGTGAGTTCTAAGAGAGCTGACTGATGTAATTGTGAGGCCACTCTTGATTATCTTCGAAATGTATTTGCAACTGGGAGAATGTTCCTGAAGACTGGAAGAGAGCAAATATCACTTCTACCTTCAAGGACAGAAAGAATCATAGAATTGTTAGGGTTGGAAGGGACCTTAAGGATCACTTAGGTCCAACACCCCTGCATGGGCAGGGACACATCTCAGTAGGTCAGGTTGCTTGCTCAGAGCCTCATCTAGCCTGGCCTTAACTTCCAGGGATGAGGCTTCAACCACGTCCCTGGGCAACCTGTTCCAGTGTCTCACCACCCCCATGGTGAAGGACTTTTTCCTAATGTCTAATCTGAATCTACCTAACTCTAGTTGTAACCAATTCCTTCTAGTACTACCACTACCTGGGATCCTAAAGAGTCCCTCACCATGTAGGGCCCTTTAAGATACTGGAAGACCACAATAAGGTCTTCTTGGAGCCTTCTTCTCTCCAGATTGAACCCAGACTCTCTCAGTCTGTGTTCATAGGAGACATGCTCCAGCACACTGATCATCCTCATGGCCCTTCTCTGGACATGTTCCAGAACTTCCATAGCTTTCTTGTAATAGGGGCTCCAGAACTGGATGTAGTACACCAAGTGGGATCTCACAAGGGTGGAATAGAGGGGAAGAATCACCTCCCTCCCTTGACCTGCTTTCCATGCTGCTCTTGATGCAGCCCAGGATACGATTGGTGTTCTGGGCTGCAAATGGAAAAAGGAAGATCTGGGGAACTACAGATACAGGCTGGTCAGCCTCACTTAAGTCCATTGGAAGTTGATGGGTAGAATCATGGAAAGCATTTCCAAACACGTGAAGGGCAACATGGTAGTTTGCAGTAGTCAGCATGGATTCATGAAGGGCAAATCATGCTTGGTCAACCTGATAGCCTTCTACAATGAGGTCACTAGCCTGATGGATGGAGGGAGAGCCGTGAATGTTGTTCACCTCAGCATTACTAGGGCTTTTGGTGATATTTCACACAACGCCCTCACAGACAAGCTGAAAAAGTACAAGTTAGATAGAGGAATGGTACAGTGGATTGAAAACCAGGTGAACATCCAGGCCCAGAGGGTTGTGATCAGTAGCACAAAGTCTAGCTGGGGGCACATCACCAGTTATGTACCCCAGGGTCAGTATTTGGACTACTGCTGTTTGACACCATTCATTCATGACCTGGACATGGTGTATACCCTCAGCAGGTTCACAGATGATACAGAACCGGGAGGAGTGATGGTGTACCAGAAGGGTGTGCTGCCTTTCACAGGACCTGGGCAGGCTGGAGAATTAAGCAGAGAAGAATCTCTTGGTTCAGCAAGGAGAAATGTGAATTCCTGGGGCTGGGCAGGGGTAACCCCATGTACCAGCACATGCTGAGGGCTTGCTTTCTAGAAACCAGCTCTTCGGATCAGGACCTTGGGGTCCTGCAGGACAGCAGGCTGACCACGAGCCAGCAACACACCCTTGTGGCAAAGGCATCCAATAGCATGCTGGGCTACATTAGGAAGAGCACTGCCAGCCCAGCAAGATGAGGGAGGTGATCCTTCCTTTCTGCTTACCACTGGTGAGGCCACATCTTGAGTACCATCTCCCATTCATGGAGAGAGCCTAGTGCAGGACTGCAAAATCATTGAGGGATTGGAATATCTTTCTTATGAGGAAAGGCTGAGAGAGCTGCAATTCTTCAGTCTGGAGAAGAGGAAGCTCAGGGGGTATCTTACCAGTGTGTATAAATTCTCAGAGGGGAAGGAATAAAGAAAATGGAGCCAGATTCTCCTCTGTAGTCCTCACTGATAGGACAAGAGGCAGTGGGCACAATTTAAGACACATGAATTTCTATCTAAAGGCAAGAAAACCTTTTTTTACTGTGAGGATGGTCAAACCCTGGCATATGTTGCCCAGGAGTCTCCATCAGTGGAGATACTTGAAACTTGACACATTGTTCAGGAAGCTGCTCTAGCTGCTCCTGCTTGAACACAGGGATTGTACTAGGTGATCTCAGGAGATCACCTTCCAACCTTAATGTTTCTGTGGTTTCTGTGAAATAGAAAAAAGTATAGAATGGTGGTTCACAATCTGTCTTGGGTTAAATTCTGACTTGTTGCTGTCACCAAGTACTTGAAAGTATGTAGGCACAAAGCTGGCAGAGGTGGCAAGTGTGTTGGAGAAGAGGCTAAAGTTGAAAGTGGTCTTGAAATTAAACAATGGAATGGAATAGAATGTGTAGATTAAAGATACTTTAGTTAGGAAGAAATATTATCATGGCTGAAAAAGCAAGAACAACCTCCTAGGTGTCAGTTCTTCAAAAAAGGATTCTGATTCGCTAACAGATCAAAAGCTGAATAGGCACCAACAGTGTCATACTTGTTTTTGAAAAGGCAGATATGATAGTGAGGTGTTAGACTTTCAGACATGTGTAGTAATTACTTTGCTCTAACGGAGGGTTACACTTGAGTGCTGTTTCTGGTAGTGAGCACTGCAGTTCAGGAAATGTATGGACCAACAGGAGAGCAAAAAGCATAACCCATTAGCAGATACTGAAACAATTAGTTGTTTTGTCTAAAGAAAACAGGAATGAGTAGAGGAATGAGGCTGTCCATTTGGGTGTCAAAAAGTCATGCTGTGAACAGAGGATGTTTCAGTGTGAAGAGTTCCCATCGGGCTTTGTGTATGAACAACCACGCAGATTACAAATGCTTGGATGGGATTAATGCCTGCAGCTTTAAGTAGCTGTGGAGATTGAAAGGGAGAAGAGAATATAATCTTGAAATTCCTTGAGAAAAAAAAAATTGAACATTTCTGCATGAGTAGCTTTGAGAGAGCAGAATAAATAGCAACTTCCTAGCAAAACAACCTCTGCTTTTTTATAACAAGGCTCCCAGAATTAAGTCTGCTCCTTCTTGTTTGTGTTACAACAGGAAAGAAACAGCAATCTGGAACAGAGCAGAACTCCAAAGCGAAAGGCCACAGCATTCAGAAAGAACCAGAAACATATGGCACAGGTAAGAAAAAGAAGCAGTTGCTCAGAATTGTTAACAAAGCAGCTAAAACATAATTGTGATTCTGGGATCTGAATTTGAGCAACAGTTGTGTTTCTGATGCTTCAGCTTTGTTGTTGACTTTATTGTTGACAAGGAAGAACTGGCTGCTGGCCTTTTGGCACTGCGTCAGTACTGCAGAGCCAGACCAGGGGGACTGCATGCTTCTGTTGGTGCAGTTCCATGCAGTCCACTGCATCACGGAAGGGTGATGGGGTTTCTTTTTTTGAACTGAGCCAAAGCTTGTTAAATTAGTTTCACTATAAAACTATTTATACTTTTTTACTCAGTGGAATGTGTTTACAGTAAAAACTCTGTAGCTGTTGCTGACGGATCACCTGGTAACCAGAGACCCAAGCAGTCCATCCTAGAAAAATAACAGGAGCGTTGACTCAGCAAGTGGAATGACTTGGTGTGTGTAGCTCACAGCACTCATTAAATACCCCAGTTTTCTGGGGCATTTCTTGAACAGCTAAGTGCTTTTTGAGTCTCAGACTTTTCCCCCGTCAGCCTGGGACAACCCCTGCCTATTCCTACTGTGCACAGAGGAAAACCTTAGGATCTTGTTATTATAAGAATTCAAGCAGATGGCTGCTAAGCCACTTTCTTCCCAGGACTCATTTCAGTAGTTTGTAGTCCTTGTGTACTGTGCCCAGCTTTTGTATGGCATTTCAAAAGGAGGCTGGGATCTGGATGCTGTGCCACACAGGGTACTTCTGTCTGGCTCTTGGGTAACTTGGCCCGGTGGTACAGCTCTGCTCTCTCCATGCCAAAACTGCTGGCTAATATTAGTGGAGTTCTAAATATGTGGCTAGTAGAACTGAACCGTGGACTTTGAAACTTTTCAGTCACATCTGTGACTACTTTTACTGTCAAAACCCTTTTGCCTAAAGAAAAGTTTACTCTGGATGCTAAAGTAGTTGTGTAATAAAAATGAGTTAAGAAGAAAAATCTCTGACTAAGTGGAAGTCCTTGTAAGGGGGTGGTAGGATTAAAGAGGTTTTATAAAATGAAGACCCAGAAGGAGTGATGCGTGCCTTGTCACATGGCACATTTGAAGCCATGAATGAGCTAAACCTATTCAAGTGTGCTTGGACTTGAGTTTGTTAGCACGTAGCCTGTTTGCTTCTAGGAATCATTCTGCACATCAAAGAGGAAAAAAAAAATACTGTGTTTGCAGTTCAGTTCCAAACCCCTTGTTTTGACAGGTAGTATGGAAGAGCAGTGGTCTTTGGAAATTCAGGACAAAGGCAGAGTTACCTGTCCAACGTGCCGGGCTGTGGTCAGAAAGACTGTAGAAGGACTGAAGAAACACATGGTGAATTGCAGGCAGGTAAGAACATAAGGGATGAGCAATGTTTTCCTTACTGCTCATCAGCTGAATAAAATGTTCTGCTCTCCTGTTCCTTTTGCCCAGAGAGTTTTCCACTGTTTTGGTTAATTTAGAGTTACAAGCACATTGTCCTTTTTTTACTGCTAGGAAATGTTCACATGTCATCACTGTGGGAAGCAGCTGAAGTCTTTAGGAGGGATGAAATACCACGTTATGGCAGACCATAACAATCAGGTAACACAGGTGCTGTGCATCTGAAAATGCTACAGAAAAGGCATTCTTTTGTTTCTTCCCCAGTGTACATAGGAAGAGAACACAGCATGATTTTTCAAATGTTGTAACTGTCTTGTTGTAACTATCAAATCTTGTTTGCCTACTATTTTTCCTGTGAGATTTGACATCTGAAAAATAGCAGAATGTTACCAGATATGGTAGGCTTGCCACACCTCAGAAAAGGGGGCTGAAATTTTGTTTAAGCTGGTTATATATCACACAACATGCATTCTCAATCAGAAAAAAAAATAAATTACTCATTAGGCTGCAATTTTCAGTCCTTTGGTAGGAAGTGACATTTTCTTCTAGATCCAGAGCAGGCTGGATTACAGTTCTTTACAAGTTCAGAGGTAAAAGAGCAGAAGCAGCACTGCAGTTCTTGTCTCTATTTACTGTGAAGATACTAATGCCACAACCTGCATTTCCTCTTTATTATTACTTTAAAGAAGGACATGTCTCCTGTTCTAGTTCTGAGGAATTAGAACTTTGGAAAGGTAATTATAAAGTTTGTGTGAAGGTGTTTTTACATAGTTCTCAGAACTGTGGTTTCTGAACCTACAGCCCTACCAGTCATGAAATAGGCCAGGAATCATATTTTGGCCCTGGGGAATAGGTCTGCTGCTCAGTTCTAACTTTTTGTTCAGTCTAGGTGTAAAATTATTGTAAGGTAACATAGGAAATAATATATAGAGTAACCATTAGAGAAAGAATAAAAAACTTGAGCCGTAGTTCATTCTAGATGAATAACCACTCAGGCAATTAGTCTGCTAGGTTTAGTTTACTAAGTGTTCAAGATGCATGACAGACATGAGTAAGTACATTCCACTGACAGAAGAGGAAAAAAGTAATTATGGAAATAATTGTCCTTCCCAGCAGCTGTAGTTTGGGACAATTTCTTATCAGCGTTTTGTTTGTAGATAGCCATCTAAATGTTAAAATTCATAGCTGCAAAGTGGTTTTCAGGCACTTTACTCATTTTAAAATTCAGTTGTCCTGGGCTATGGACAGTGATCGTTGTATTTAGATACACTTCTGCAAAATCATAAGTTGTGGAGATTTAATTGTTTTAGAAGCTTTCTTCCAGTGGTGCGTTGAGTGAGTGAGGATAACTGCAAATGCTGATCATGATGTGTTTTCTTTTCATCTTCCTGCTGTGCTTTAGCCAGTCATGAAGGAGGGAGGAGAGCTGGATGAGCAGCTTGAGCGAGACCGCCTGCGGAAGGTGCTGAAGCGTATGGGAAAACTGAAGTGTACGAGGGAGGTGAGCTGCCTTGTGCTAAATATCCTAAATTAAGCAGCAGTGGATGTATGAACATAAAATATAATTATGGGAGTTCTGCTGGGCATACTTTGGTGCTGGGTAAAGCTGGATTTGTTTCAAGATCCTAGCTATGCTTTAAGACAGTATTGTAGAATCACAGAATGGTTTGTGTTGGAAACAACCTTTGAAGGCCATCTGGTCCAACCCCTCGGTAGAGAGCAGGGACATCTATGATATTTAACTAGATCAGGTTGCTCAGAGAGCCCTGTCCAACCTAACTTTAAATGTTTCCAGGGGTGGGGCATCCACCACCACTCTGGGAAACCTGTTTCTTCCTTATGTCTAGACTGAATCTCCCCTCTTTTAGTTTAAAATCATCAGCCTTTGTCCTTCCACCACAGGCCCTACTAAAATGCCTGTCCCCATCTTTCTTGTAAGCCCCCTGTAAGTACTGAAAGGTGGCAATAGGGCCTTCCTGGAGCCTACTCTTCAGACTGAACAACCCCAACTGTCCCAGCCTGTCTCCACAGAGGAGGTGCTCCAGCCCTTGGATCATTGTTGGGTTCTCTAGACCTGCTCTGACTCTGATGGACTCTAGAGCTGGACCTGGAGCTGCAGAGGGGTCTCACCAGAGCAGAGTAGAGGGGGAGAATCCCCTCCTTTGACTTGCTGGTCATGCTGCTGTGTTGTAGCTACAACAC
The DNA here is from genome assembly GCA_023637945.1 of Phaethornis superciliosus. Taxonomy (NCBI): domain Eukaryota; kingdom Metazoa; phylum Chordata; class Aves; order Apodiformes; family Trochilidae; genus Phaethornis; species Phaethornis superciliosus. Next base: position 114,444,417 of record JAJQWJ010000003.1, on the reverse strand, counting down.
CATTGGCCTTCTGAGCTGCTAGTGCACGTTGCCTGCTCATGTTGAGTTTTTCATCCACCAGTATCCCCAAATTCTTCTCCTCGTGGCTGCTTTCCATCCCTTCATCCCCCAGCCTGTGCTGGTACCAGGGATTGCCCTGACCCAGATGCAATACCTTGCCCTTGACCTGTTGAACCTCGTCAGGTTCATGAGCCCACTTCTTGAGCTTGGTGTGGTCCCTCTGAATGGCATCCGATCCCTCAGACATGTCAACCACACCTCTCAGCTCAGTATCATCTGCAACTGTGTGATGGTGCACTTGGTCCCACTATATCATTGATAAAGATGCTAAACGGTACTGGTCCCAGTACAGACCCCAGAGGCACACCACTTGCCACTGGTGTCCAGACATTGAGCCATTGACCATTACTCTATGGATATGACCATCCATCCAACTTTTCCACCAAACAGTCCATCCATCAAATCTGTATCTCTTCAATTTAGAGAGAAGGATGTGGGTTACCATATCAAAGTCCAGATGATATCTGTAGCTTTCCTTGTTCACTGATGTATTCACTCCATCGCAGAAGGCCACTAAGTTGGTCAGGCAGGACTTACCCTTGGTGAAGCCATACTGACTGTCTCAGATCACCTCCCTGTCCTCCGTGTGCCTTAGTAGAGCTTTTAGGAGGATCTGCTCAATAATCTTCCCAGGCACAAGGTGAGGCTGATAGGTCAGTAGTTTCAAGGGTCCCCCTTTCAGTCCTTTTTTAAAATGGGTGCAGTGTTTCCCTTTTTCCAGTCACTGGGGACTTCACCTGGCTGCCATGACTTTTCAGATGTTGTGGATAGTGGCTTGGCAGCACCATCAGCCACTTCCCTCAGGATCCTGAGACATTCCATCAGGTCCCATTTATTTGTGTATGTTTCACTTTCTCTTCTATTCATTTTTCTTCTGCTTTGATAGGGCTGCACGGGCAGCTTTACAAGCATAATGGGATACCTGTATCACGTTAAAAAATGTGGGAAGGCTGCTTCTGAGCTGGAGAAAATGGCTATGAAGTGCCATCACTGTGGAAAAGCATACAAATCAAAAGCAGGACTTGTCTACCATCTCCGATCCAAGCATGGACCGGTAAGTAGCTATGGTTGCCAGGATGGTGTGGTGGTACCTCAGCCAGCCAGACTGGAGACACACTCAGGCTTCTGTCTGCTGCTGGGATGGGTAACTAGGGCTAGCAAATCTTTGCATTTTTCTGTCTCTCTGGAGTGTTCTGTCCTTGGTACTTCCCTTCTCACAGTAGCTGCTGCTGTTCTGTGACCAGGATAAAGTTTTTGATAGTAACTCACCATGGCAGCAGTAAACTGTCCCCAGTCTGACTTTTGCTCTGTGGGAGAAAAATGCTATTGTGTAGGACTCAATAGATGCTTTACTTTGCTCTTAAAATATAAGATTGGAGCAGAGCGGGCAGTGCTGTGCTTTGTGTCCAGGAGAGTTTTACAGCACAGGTTTCAGAACCAGTGGCAGCATTAACCTGTCTGCCTGAGCCTTACTGCTGTTATGCCCCTGCACAAATCATAGAATCATAGAATAATTTGGGTTGAAAGGGACATCTAAAGGTCATCTAGTCCGGTGCCCCTGCAGTAAGCAGGGACATCTTCAACTAGATTAGGTTGCTCAGAGCCACATCAAGCTCCACCTTGAACAGATCTTGGGGTTTGTCTCGCTAGTTGGATGCACTTCTGTCCTGTCTGACAGTGAAGCACAGATGCAGCACCGTTTTTTGTGAGGGACTTGACCGAATATTTATTCACAGTATTTAGTGTAACTGAAATAGGAACCAACCTTCTTTGGCCTTCATTGCAGGTCACTTTCCTCCACGAGGAAAGAACAACAGAGAACTTGAAGGAAATAAAACGGGAACCAAGTAACACAGGCAGAGTTCAGAGGAGATCTGCAAAGGTGGCAATCTACTATCTCCATGAGCTAGCTGGAGAAGAGCTGGCCAAAGAATGGCCCAAGAGAAAAGTTCTGCAAGACTTGATTCCAGATGACCGCAAGGTAGAAGAGCTTAAAAATGCTACATAGGGCTTGAGTCTTTCTCCACGTCTGATGAGTCTTGCACTGGCATCTACCTAGTGTTGCCCAGGTTCAGTGGCCATGGAAAACAGTACTGGAAAAGAAATATTCTGTGGGAAGGATCAGGCTTTGCTCTCTATGGTCTTAGATTGCAGTATTGCTGCAGTAGCAATTGCTGTGGTATAAATAAGTATTTTATCCAGACAGGTGAGAATGACTTTCAAGTCCAATTGCTGTAATTTTCAGTGGGCACAAGTAACAAAAGCCATTATAGGCAGCATGTTGCTCACAAGTCATAGGCTGCAGCTCATTGCTGCCCTGCAGTGATGATAATTAATAGCTTTTCAGGCTTCAGAGTTTCTATATCTTTTAGGGAAAGCCTAAGGGAAAAGGATGATTTATGATTTTAGTGGGGTAAGTACATTTAGAGGAACTGTTGTAGTCAAAATGGGAACTTCCCTATTATGGTAAGTTTTGGATTCTGGTATTGTGGAGATTTTCAGAAACAGCACTTCTGTTTCACAGCCTGGGAGAGAAAGAGACATACTTGGCACTATGTGTAGCCAACATTGCTTCCAGCTTTCAATTCCATCTCTTTATCTCAGCTGAAATATACTCGTCCTGGACTGCCTACATTCAGTCAAGATGTTCTGTGCAAGTGGAAAACAGAGATAAAGATGTACCGAAGAGTCCACTGCCCAAATGAGGTAATCCTTATGTCTTTCTGAAGCATCCAAAGGGCAGATTTCAGGTCTGTGTAAGCCAGCAGCTTTCCACGACCTTGAAACTGCAGTTTGTCTCTGTGAGAGACAAATCCTGCTTCATCTCAGAATGGTCAGTTAGTGTGACCGAGACCCTGTTTGGGTTGTTGTCCTATGGACGATCCCTCTGTGGATATTTGTCCATTTCCATTGTCCAGAGCAAGTAAGTTGGTGTCAGACTGGTAGAGCTTTTTCACATCTAGCAAGCGGGGAGCCTAGTACATTTGGAGGCTTGAGCACTGGAAAAATGACAGGCCTGTGCCTGTCTAGCAAGTGTTATAAATCTCATTTTACAAGAAGGGAGGAATAGAGATGGAAATCTAAGAGTTCGAGGGACTTTGTCTGGCGCAACAATTAAATTTGCTTTTGGAAGCTGCATGTGGGCTACAGAAGACTCACACATGGCACTGTTGTCCTGGTCTGGGGATGCTTATGCATGTGAACTTGGTTTCTTACAATCTCACAGCAGTCACCAGCCAGATCCCATGAGAAGAAATGGCCCTGTTGGTGGGAACTGTGGCAGATGTGACACACACTGCTGGACAGCCAAGTGTCAGTCGGTGGCTTTCATCTGGGTTTGATGAAGAGACAATGTCTTCCCTCTGCCCACCACACCCCCAACATGCTCTCCCCAATTTTCAAGCTTATGTCATTTCAGAATATAAGAATTGCAACATCATGTTGTATGTGGATCTGTCTACAGACAGCAGCCATCCTGTTTTCACCCACTAGTAACCCAGGACCACATCTTGCACTTACCCTGCATTCCAGGTTCCGGGCTGTTGGCTGAGCATGGTCTAAATCCCAAGACTGATGCTTCCAGCTCCACAGGGAACAAGCCTGCAGAGCTGCCCTTTAGCCAAGACTGCCATGTCAGATGCAGAACTTATGCTCTGGGCCACTAGCTACAGGAGCAGGGCAGGAGTGACTGAAGTGCCTCGTACTTGCCCTCATTCTTTGTTAGAACTTAATCTTTTGCACTTCAGGCAAAAAGCAAACTTACTATTTTACTCAGACTTTTGACAGAGGGTAAATGTAATTGTGACCAGAAACTGGAAATATTTAAATTACTGAAAGGTTAAATCTCTTCTAATGATCTTTTTGGCAGAAGTTTTCTGGCTTTTTAGGATGCAGTGTCTCCCTTGCTCTATCTCTCGGACCCCTTTTGGAATTGTCTTCCAGAGAATAACTCTTTCTTGTGCAGAAGAAGTGATTCCTTACTAGAGTTTTGCTGACACACCTTTTTTGTACTATTTCAGGGTTGTGAATCTGTGTATGGCAGTGTCTCAGGACTCAAATCTCACCTTGGCACATGTACCTTGGTTGGTATCCTTCCTGTACCTCTCTATCTTTTACACAAATAGCCTGACTGTCCCTCAGATACCTCCTTGTTCAAGCTGTTGTCCTGCCATCTGCTCTTCTGAGTTCCTTACCATTTCAGTGCTTACCTATGTGCTAAAGGGGTTGCCACTGCAAACACTGCTTGAGGCAAGGAGGAAACCCGTTAATGACACACATTTTAGTGAAACTGCAGTCCTACCTTTAGGTTCACAGCTACAGGAGCATTTTTTCCGGTTATAGTGCTGGAGACCTTATACCATCTGACAGAGCAGTGCTGTGCCTTGTGGCATAGCTGGTCAAAAATGTCAGTGCTCCTGTAGCTGCAGTATTGTCTGAAATGCATGAGAGTTTCTGCTTTGTACTGCTGAGTTCTATCTGAGCAAGGTTCAAATACAAAGTATAGGTTTATCAGCCTTCTAGGCAGCAATTGGTGATGGACTTTTTTTTTTTTTTTGTGGCAGGGAGACTTTGTGGCTGGTAAATACAAGTGTCTCCTGTGTGAGAAGGAGTTCATTTCAGAGAGTGGAGTCAAGTATCACATCAACTCTGTGCATTCTGAGGTAAGGCAAGCAGAATGGAAGTCTTCAAACCCCAGGCTGTTGGAGGTGGGGAGGATGTCTTGGGAAGGAAATGCTAGCTGCTTGCCCTGTTTTACCTTTGACTTGCTCAGTGCTGGAAACAGGGTCCCGGTCTCAAGTGCCCTTAGATTTGCTTAAATAGAGCTGGTCTTTTGCTTTGCTCTGGGGGGCAAGTGTTGTGTTGTGACATGTGTCTTGTCCCAAGCTGCTGCTGCTCCTCAGTTCAGCTCTTTAGCGTTTCCTATGCCTTTAGCCAGGCCCATGCCAAATCACATCTGAATCCTCTGCGGCAGAGTGACACCTGAAGAGGCACACTGAAGAACAGAGCTTTGTTAGGCAGCTGCCTTTTCAGATCTCACATTTAAGGAACCCTTGTTCCACAAGGCAACTGTATTAAGAGCCCTAGTAGGCTTTATATCTTTCCACCATCAGTACCAACCCGTTGCCTTCTAAACCCTCCAGGACTGGTTTGATGTGAACACAACTACCACCAAAAGCTTTGAGAAGCTCATGAAAATCCGCCAAAGAGAAGAGCAAAGGAAGCAGCGGAAGAAACGTTCTCTTACCCGGGGCAAAAAGAAGAGAACTGGGACCCTGGCTGCCAAGAAGCTTCCCACTGCTGGAGCTGAAAAAATGAGGAGAAGTAAGAGAGGTCGTCCACGGCGGGTGGACAATGAGAGCGCGAGCAGTGAGGAGGGAGAGCCCCAGGCTGCACAGAGAGACGAACTTCCAAAAACCAGCCGCAAGCGTGGCCGAAAGTAAACCCCTAAAAGAAGAGGAGTAATCCTAAAGCTTTTCAGTTATAAGCCCCACTTCTGTCAGGCTCACAACCCACAGCACCAATATAAGCCACTGAACATCTCTGGGGCTGAGCGTCCATTCTACTTGGTGACCTTGATTTTTAAACTCTTGCCTCTTGTCAGTTGTGAGACTTGAAACCAGAGCTGTGGTGCAGAGGCTGCCTCTCCCAGCGTAGTTCCCTCAGACAGTGGCACTAGCAGTGTCCCTAGTGTGGTTCCTGCTCTGGTTCCAGTCTGGGTCACATTAGTTGCTTGTTTAGTGATTCCCAGTGCAGCAGCCGTCCGTTTTGTCATCATCCTCCAGTGGGCAAGATCAGTGTTCTTTTTCAGCAGTTCTCCATATAAGGGACTGACTAGCACAGTGTTTAGGTCTTTGAGGGGGGGATCCTTTCTTACACCATGTACACACAGACTAAGAAGTGCTGTGCAGAACACAAAGACATTAACTTGCCCTCTACCAGTCCTACCTGCTGTCAGCAAGAGGAGCAGACACCTTCCCAGGGCATGTTCTGTGGGAGACACTGTCTCTGCTTCACACACTGATGTTTGGGCTCAGCACCAGCCAGCAGCACCTGAGCTCTGGTCTGCTTGGAAGTGATGGGACATTGTTATTGTCCTTACCAGGAAAACAATATTCTTCCAGCATCTGTCTTCTGTAGCACTGGGCACTGAATGAATGTAGAGGGTTTTCCAGTCCCAGGAGGAGTAAATGCTCCCCAGCCTTTTGGAGATTCTGGCCTTTGAGAGACACACAAGAACCAGTATAATAGGATGATCTTTTGTGGGCCCCCTGAAGACTGCTTGTTTCCAACTCACCTGGGAAACAACCTTCCTGCAAGACAGTGTACATCTGCAGTTGCAGCCTGGATGATGCTCAAGCCCAGGTGCCACTGAACTGCCCCACCAAGTGTTGTTATTTGACTTTCCCGTGCTCCCATAGTGTCCTTTTTCTTTCTGCACTGTAAGCACCACCTTTATTGTCTTATATTGCCTGTTTCTTTTCGATACTGCTTCCTTTGTGTGAATGAGGTATATTAGCAGCGGCTGCCTGTGTGGAAAAGGTTAGAAGAGGGTTCATTGTTTTAAGACGTGTTGTCATGAACTTGGGACCATTGGGAGTATCTTACTGTGTTCCATAAAAGCAACAGATGTCATAGAAACTGGAAGGGAGCAGGAGCACAAGCAGTCCTACTCTATTCCAGAGGATGGGGTCCCTGGCATATCTGTTATCCAAAGATTCACTGTAGCAGGAACTTGCAAAATTTGACCTTTTCCATGCAGTATTGTAGGCAAGAAAGTAGGCAGCTGACTCTGTCACCTCCCAGTGAATTTTCACTGCCTGCCAAAGAGGCTGGTCATGAAGTTCACCAGGAAGCCACCTCAGTGCTGCTGAACAGGCAGGTTCACACGTGTGTATTATTAGCAGAGTAATGCCCCTGGACCTGGCAGTGGGAAGTTCTGTGTGGTCAGGGCGTCCTCCATGGCTGCCTCCTCTGTGGAATAAGCCTTTGCTTATACCCAGACTGAGCATAGGCTATCTCCTGGAGACTGACACTGGTGTGGTGGTGGGATTCCCCTGCAGGAGCGACACTGCCTGTGGGAAGCAGCTGTTCCAGTGCTGTGCAGGCAGTACAGACACATGGGCTTGTGTGCAGGGTGTGTGAGGTTTGCAGTACGAGGGCCAAGATCAGAAGAGGACAAAATAAAACGTCGCCACTGCAAGAATGTGATTGGGGTTTGTTTTGTTTCTTTTTTGTTTGGGGTTTTTTCCTGTTTGGTGTGTGTGGTTCTTGGTATCATCCCCACATGCACAGCACACTGCAGCCTGCCCACTTGGTTCTCCTGCATATTCAGCTGTCAGTTCTGTTTCTCCTCAGTACTCCACTCTACACAACAGTCCTTTGACGACACGTTTGCTACCTTCTGCCCAATAGGTGGACAACATGGTAAACCCAGGAATTGAAGGAGGGCTTTTGTAGTGAATTTCAGTCTAGAGTCCTGCTTACTTCCATTGATGAGTTACTATCCAGTCCTGATTTCTAGACATGGATGCTTTGTAGAGTTACATGACATTTCCACATAATGTGGCAGGTAGAAAAAATTGTTACCCAGCAGATAATCCATGCTCCACCAGTGCTGGAGCAGCTCATTTTCTGGGTTGGCTCAAGCTGGTAAGAAGTGGTGGCACTGCTGCAGTTGGACCAACACTGCCTAGTGTTACTGCTCTGAGGGCAGGGGAGAATTTAGCTTCAAGGAAGATATTTTAATTGGGGAGTTCACACAATCATGTGTATCCAGGGCTATAATTGACATGTAAAAACAGGTAACTACCACAGCCTCCTGTGCAGCAATTTACTGTACAAGCACCCATGAATCTACTGTTTAGTCCGCTAGCAAGAGTTCAGGTGGCCTAATGTTCTGCAAATCCAGGTCCAAATTCTACCCTACAGTGTCACAGAATGGTTTGGATTGGAAGGGACCTTTAAATACCATCTTGTGCAACCCCCTGCTGCAGGCAAGCATATTTTTGATTGGATGAGTTTGATCAAAACCCTGTCCAACTTACCCTTGAACACATCCAATGAGGGGACATCCAGAGCTTCTTGGGGCAACCTGCCTCAGTGTCTCATCACCCTCATCCTAAAAAATTTCTTCCTTCTGTCCAGTCGAAATCTACCCTCTTTAGGATAAAGCTATTGTTCCTTGTCCTGTCACCACAGATCTTGAGAAGAAGTCTGTCTCCATCTTTCTTATAAGCCTCTTTGTATACTGAAAGGCACAAAAAAGGTCTCATCAGGATGAACAACCCCTGCTCTATTAGCCTGTCTTCACAGAAAAGGTTCTCTAGCCCTCTGCATGGCCTTCCCTGGACATGCTCCAACAGCTCCACATCTGTCTTGTGCTGTGGGTTCCAGATGAGGACACAGCGGTCCAGATGGGGCCTCACAAGAACAAAGGCAGACAATCCCCTCCCTTGACCTGCTGGCCATGCTGCTTTTGATGCTGTCCAGCCTACAGTTAGCTTTCTGAGCTACCAGCACACAATGATGCCTCACTCCATTCGCCAGGCTGTATTGTATTGCTCTGACCCATGTGCTGGAGCTTGCGCTTGGCTGTTGAACTTCATAAGGTTCATGCGTGCCCATTCTTCAAGGCTGTCAAGGTCCCTCTGGATGTCACCCCTTCCCTCTAGCAAAGCTGCTGTCCCCCACAGCTCGGTGGCACCTTCATCAGCCCCCTGGGGTGCATCATGGATGAAGAGACTGAATAGCATTGGTGCCACCATGGACCTTTGAGGGACACCACTCATTGACCCAGCAAACTTGGCCTTGCTCTTACAAGTTCCATAGAAAGGCACCCCATGTTGAGAGAGGGGCAGTGACAGGAGGGCAGCTGGTCACTCAATATTTGTATAATTGATCAATTACACTCAAAAAGCTGTGTCTTTTGTTTTGAACTATTTTTTTTCATTTCAGCCTCTGCATCTCACCTTGCTCAATCCTGGTAACTCACATAGATTCACAGTATCAGAAATGTCTTCCTGCATATTTGTGCACATAATTAACTCCATACAGAGTTTGCTCTGTCAGCTAAAGAGAGGTGCTGGTCTCAGTCAAAACTGTATTTTGTTGTTGTTCTTTGCTGTCATTTTATATATTGATTAGTGTATCTTTGGATTTTTAAGTCTGGAGACATGACCCAGGTTGCAGTGTTCTGTAATAATTTGTCTTCTGTAGAATGCAATTATAATATTGCTCTGCTCTTAACTACCTTTTTTTCCCTCCAACTGCTTCTTTATCCTGTTCTGCAGTGTTTTGTATTACACTCGGTTTGCTGTTTACCCTCTTGAGCACAATTTTTCAATTGTTCTAAAAATGCATCTGATAGCCCATTTCCTTTGTTTTTCTATAAATTGAGGTTAACAGGGTTTAAGGCCAGACAGTTCATGATGAACTCGTCTGCCCTTTCTAAAACATTATGATATATCTCACAGGGTTACCCTAGCAGAGACTGTAATAACTGGATTTTTTGTTGAGCCACTTTTCCACAAAACTTTGTTGTATATTCAATCTTTTAATTGCTTTAATGTCATCAGCTTTTTTTTTTAATCTGCAGCTTTTCTTTGCAAGTGTTTTGTAATTTCATTAATCTTCATAAAGATGTCAAATAGCTGCAGACTCTGAGATTCTCTAAGACAAATCCTTATTTACAAATACTTAACAATTAGCATTTAATGTGCTCCACCGCTATTTGTATGATAAGTGGCACCGAGAACAATGCCTTACAGGAATTTACAATGTCAGTAACTACTTTTACTAACCTAGACTTCTAATTCATTAAAAAAATAATGTTTACAGAAAACTGTTCTCTGTGAAACCACATTGGCTGGTTTTATTTATCATGCCCCTTAATGTCAACTGTTCTGTTGGTTTGCCTGCAAGATGTCAGACTGAGGAGCTGTACTTGCTCCCAGCATACAACTTGTCATTTTTTTAAATACTGACATAATACTAGGGTTTTGGGTTTTGGCTTTGTTTGTGGTGAGGTTTTTTTTTGATTGGTTTGTTGATTGTTGTTTTTTTTTTAATTTGGAAGAGTAGAGAGAATATCTTGGTGTTTGGGTTGGTGTTTTTTTCTTAATCCTCAAGGATTTCCACATTTTTCCAAGGACTGCTAAAAGCCATTAATAATAATGTAGAAAACTTTGCAGAAGATTATTTACCATCCTTCCCTGATACTTCCAAGCAGAACCATGGCCTGGAACAGCTCCTGGGGCAGTTTGATCCTCAGTGCATGTCAAGGGTAGGGCTGGAGGGCTGATGTCACCCAGGGACACTGCTGGACTGTAAAGTTTATTACACCATGTGTGACATTATTTCTCAAGTGTTGATTGACTCTGAAAGCCAGCTGTCTTCACAATTAAGTAGGTCAATTCCATAATTAAAATACAGCATGTTTAATAGAGATTGGGGTGGGTAGGGGGAGGAAGGTGGTGGTTATATTGAGCAGCTCTGCTGAGACATTAATTAGTGCAGCATCTCCTTTTATGCATGTTGTATCAGGTCCAAAAATCCATCTGAATTATCTTCAGAGGTCTTCTAAATCAGAGGTGTTTGTTTTTTTTAAAGCGCAGTTGCACCCCAGAAGCAAGCCTCTTTGCCTTTCTTCAGAAGCAGGTAACAAAAGCCAGTTGTTCAAATAAAGGCTTTATTAAAATGCAAGTAGAAACAGACTCTTTGGGCCCCACAGAGGGGTGTCTGTGCTCCCTGCTGCCCTGGACAGGGACAGGTGGAAAATAAAAATTTTTCTTTTCATGGAAAGCAGAGACCAGCCCATGTCAGGATTATAGCAACGGGGGGGACTGATGTGCAAAGGAATGATGTGGGGTGTGAGGAAGGCACCAGGGCATCCCTGAAAGGGAGATTGACTTCATACACCTGATTTATATATTTTTGAAATGGGTTAACCTGAAAAGAAGACTTTTCCACTTATCTTCAGCTATGTCTTGCTGCATCTGCTATTTGAGTTTCCAAAAAGTTAGACTTGGTGATCTTAGAGATCTTTTCCAACTCTGAAAATTCTGTGACAAGATTACCTATTTAAAAAGTGAGACTGCCACGCAATAAACAGGATGGTTGTCATGTTGGAAGTTGGGGGAAGCATTTTGAGGAGACATTTGGTATTTTCAGGGCAGTGAGGCCACTGAGGGAATCCCATAGGGATCCACACTAACTCTGGGCTATTCAAAATTTTCCCCATGATCTAGGAAGTAAGTGGGCAGAGACTACGATCAGGTTTGAGAATTACACAGAGCAGTAAAAACTGAAAGGTAACCACAAGGAAATGCTGCAGCATCTTAGAACACTAAGAGATTGGGAGATGAAACAGCAGATGAAATTCAGTATTATAAAACACAAAGCACCCGGTAACTTCAGTACATTGTCCTTACTGCCCTCAGATTCCTTCATGGATGGTTTGAATTTCACTTGCTGAAAGGATTGCTGCATTTAAATTGGGGGTATCCTGAAATCTTGGAGAAGTATTTCAAAACTTTTTACTGCTGCAGTGAGCTGTATGTTGAAGCTTTTTCCTCGTCAAAACATCTTGCTATGGCTACATCAAATATCATGTTTCAGTATAGACTCAAACCACCCTCGGTTGTTTAACACTGGATATTCATTTTGCACACGCTTCCTCTCCAGATATAAAATTATAGACCTCAGCAACCTTCTATGTGAGGTTATTGACTCATTTGAGGGAAGGGTTGCCATCCTGAGGGCCTTCAGCAGGCCTGAGAAATCCCCATTCCATCCCCAGTATCAGTACAGGATAAATGGGGGATAAATTGATTGAGAGCAGCCCTGCTCTCCCTACGAAAAAAACAGACATGAGCCAGCAATATGCACTTGCAGCCCAGAAAGCCAACCGAATCTTGGGCAGTTCAAAAGCTTGCCCAATCATGCACTGAAACAAAACCTGCTGTTGTTGATTTCATGGGCTCATCTGCAAGAGGGGGACTCCAGACCCCACAGCATGGGTTGGTAAGGGTGGAGACCTGCTAGCCAGGAACCCCCTGGGCTGGTCAGAGGTAGAGAGGAGCACAGCTTCCTCACAGAGGTATGTTTGATCACATCCTCTTGAGTGTTGTTGGAAGTCAAGCCTGTGGCAGAGTTCTTACATCTCCAAGAAGGCATCATCAATGTCAGAGCCTCTGCTGTCTCAACAGTGTCATCCACAAACTTGTGAAGGTTTTCAGAAGGAGTTTAGCTATCTCAGAGAGGTGCCTTGGCTAAACCTTAATATGATAAGCTCAGTACTAGATATTATGTTGTGGTAGGGGGGATGTTAGTGGAAGCTTGGGGAACATTGGCAAGGAGTGGTGCCACGCTGTCAGCCAAGCCACTGGCACTGTTGTGACTGCAAGCAGGGAGTCGCTCCCCAAGCATTGCAGAGGAGTGGAGAAGGAATCAAAGCACCCAGAACATGGAGAGAGAAACGGGGACATGCAGCCCCCTGGACTGACAAATTCTGAGACAGCAGCAGGAGCCATGGCTGGCACAAGTGGGGACACAGGTGGCTGCCAGCCAGAGACCTCACCTCAGGGGAGCTGAGTCTGGAAGGGGACAGGACACAGCAGGAGTAGAAAGAGAATGACCTGCCGATGAAATAAGACCTTTCCTGCTCAGCAAAACTGTCCATGAGCACTGCCTTAGGCAGACGGGCGTGAGATTAGGAAATAAGAAGGGACAGAGAGTCCCAGGGGATGCACACTGTGGGTGGAAGGTGCCATTGGGGACATAGGGACCCATATGCCTTTGTTTCAGCCTATAGGGATGTTTCTACTGCTGGATGTGTGCCTGGGTCTGATGCAACACAATGGCTCTGGGATTCTGTGGGGTATCATGAGAGCTCATCAGGCTCCCCAGGGTCATCCCAGTCTCCAGCAGTCTTGTACATACTTGGCAGCTATCAGCACATCCCTCTCCATTTTATAGTTTCTAGACTAAACAACCCAGGCTAATTTAAGCTTTCACCATAAGCTGCCTTGTCCAGACTTCCCTCTTATGAACCCTCATGTGAGTTTTTTCTCCTTCCTTGAAGCCCAGGCCCCTGGATGGACATGTAGCACCAGAAGAGAAGGGTGATCTTCTACCATGCAGAGGATCAGGCATTTGAGCTAACCTGGTGCCCTTGCAGGCTCTGTGCCCATTTCCACATGAGGGTGACACCTGTATGGTGGCCGGTCACTACAGACTAGTGTTCAACCTGAGATGCAGCACTTGCCCAGAGCCTTTCTCACTGGGGTTAGCTCTCCAGCCCCCAGTCCAGTGCTTGTATGTTTCTCTTCTCATTTACACTCTCATTTGTAGAATGAGCAATAACAAAAAAGCTTCTAACTTGTGGTGCCACTGTGGACTTTGACAGAGGCTGATGCTAGTTCCCAAGCAAAGCAGCTCTGTGATTTCCATCATTCATGGGCTACCTGACCATGACAATACTTGATACTCATGGTATCAATACACCTGCCAGATCCCTTTTCAGCTTTAGCTTGATGCCATCAATGTGGTGTTAATGATCTGGGAAAGGGCTGAGTGGTGACATTATTATCCATGTATTAATACACAGGACACCCACGTCTCAAACACCATATGCTGTCTACTTGTTTCATCTTGAAAGGATAGAAAAGAAATTATCAGCTGGGAAAAATTATAGGGATCAGCAGAGTCACAAATGGTACAATGCACATGCATAGCAAACAGTTATTAACTGTTTCTTACAATAGAAACTAGGAAGTGCCAGAAGAAATAATTGGGCAGCTGTTTGAAACCCAACAGAATAAATTACTTTCCACATTGCACATAATTGCATAGCCAAACTCTTGACTTCACAATATCCTGTAATAATCAAAAGTATAAATGTTCCAGGGAGGTGCTGAGTTGCCTCAAACCAATTATGCAGCAGATGGTATAAAACTGCCATCATCAAATGAACAAAAAAGGAGGGTTGGGAACTATTAATGATTAGCAGAGGGGCTTTCCACATTTCATAGTCTCAAAGGGTTGATATCCACAAGCTGGTGATGGATCTGAGCCCATTCCTCGGCTGAAGACAATGGGGGAATTTCCTGCAGATGCTTTATAGAAAATACCTGTAATTTGCTGTACCTTTGCCCTCTGTTATTATCAACGGGATCAATGAGTTAATTCCACCTCCATGGGAGGAAAATGAGTGGGCACATGAGCATGGCTGGAACGATGTGAAAGGACCCTCAAAACATACCTTGGAAATGATCTTCTAGTGAACAGGAGGAAAGATAAAGCCAGCACAGAACAGCAGCCCCAGCAGTGGGCAGGGAGAGGAACCAGGGAGATCTGGGCCAGGCTGTTGAGGTGGGTGTGTGATCTCCATCCTGCTGCTGGATTTCCCCACTGAACTCCAAGTACAAGGCACTGCAAGACACATAATACAATTTAGAGGTGCTAGTTCCTGGTCTGTGATTGCAAATTTAATTTTGCCTGGCCAAAAACCTCACACACTCAAATTATAATAAAATATGTGTGGAGAGTTTACGCTCCAAGTATTTATTATCTACAGACTGAAGCCACAGACACCAATACTCTCCTCTGCTCCTACAGCAGCCTGCACACAGCCACAGGTTCTTCCCCAGTGCAGGGCATGAGGAGATGGTGTGTCACTGTGGAGAGATGGTTGCTAAACTCTCAGGATTGTCCAGAGGGACACAGCATGTCCTTTCCCATGCCCAGGACAACCAGCCTGGGAGATGTATGAAGTCCAGGAATGCCACTCAGGCAGCAGTGGTAGCCAGAAGTAACCTTCCATTGGTCACAGCATGATTCTTGAAAGCAGCTTGGGGGATGTAGAATAAACTGTCCCACTTGCTGTCAGAGAACAGCATTGCTCACTGCCACCTAACACCTGCAGTACTGCCCTTTCCAAACAATATATTTCAAAAGTTGCTATGTCATCTTCATCTGGCCACACCTGTGCAAGCTGGACTAGATTGGGCAAGCCATGGAGCCTACAAGATGTGCAACCGAATTGAAGGGATCCAAAGCTTGCAACTGGTAAGCAACTAGACAACATGTGAGTGTGGGAGGTTGTGCTCCAGAGGCTGTTGCTGGTAACAATTGGAGACGTAGCTTAGTATGTGGGCAAAATAACTAATCCACTAAAATGCAAACAGAACAAACTATAGAAGTTAATTATCAATTGAAAAAAGCATTGTGTGAAGTTAAGCTAATGATTTGTTGTGTGAAAGAAAGGACCTGACTGGTGGTTTGGGTTAGGGCAGCAGCATGACTAGCAGCTCTCTGGCAACAGTATACACACGTGCCTGCTGCCTGCTGAGCTGCCTGAGCAGAAGAACCTGTGCTACAAAGCAGGCAGTGACAAAGAGCCTGCCACCTTGGCTGAAGGCCACGGAACAGTGAATATTAACACCAATGATCAGGTTAGCAGAAAGCTCTGCGATAACCAGGTGTGGAACAGGCCACACCTGCAGTGACCAAGTGAGAACAGGTCTTGCAGAAAGGGACAACCAGTAGTCTGTTACTCTAAAATCTCTTGCAGTTGCCAGCTCTGCCCTTGGCTTTCCTTGAAATTCCTTCCCCAGCATACAGATAGAGGAGAAGGAGCCTTCCCAGCAGAACTCTGCTGGTAAAGCAGGATCAGACTCACTTTTACCCTAGCCACTGTTTCCTGCAGTGAAGCTCAGCAAGGGAAGGATGTAATCTCAACCACCAAGGGCAGCTGAAAAGCAGCACTGAACAATCGAGATAGAGCCAGAAGACCACCTGACATGCCATACAGCTGCAAAGTTAACAGATTCTGCCAGAGTTCAATTTCTGCTTGTCTGGAACCTGTGCTTTGCACACTAACACTGCAGATTAAACCTTTCCCATGGCAACAGCACTACCCTGCTCTTCCACAGCTTTCCCTAAAGCAGAGCAGTTCACCTGTAACTAGGAAAAACCTTCTGAAGTGACCAGGAAAGAATTTTAGGGGCCCTAGTGCATTGAACTATGCATGCATGTGAACACGTGTAAATGCACTCATCAATGTACTGTGGCTGCAGGCTGACCACAACTAGGGCTTGTTACAGCTGCTGTTTAGCTCTGGTTATCCTACACTGCCAGGACAACACAGGCTGCAGCAAAGGACATTGTCTGGACACTGAGGAGCCTCAGGAGTCCCCATGTCTTCCCAAAGTCACAGTGAGGCTGAGCCACCTTAGCAGCCCCTTGGAACCAAGGGAGCTCATAGATTCCCACTTGGCTTGACTCCCTTCAGTCTCCCTTGCCCACAGAAAACACAGCTGCCTGCCTGCACGGTGGTAGAGGATGAGTTTAGGTCATTTCCTTATGTCCTTCCACTTCCCTAGTCTAGTGCTGCTATTCCTGAGTCAGGGCACAACCCATGCCTATGTCCCCATGCTCAGCTGGAGCATCCCCACCTGCAGAGGAGCTGGTGGAGCTGCGATGGGGACACCAGCCCCAGGATCTCTCAGTGCCCCAACAGTCATGATGACACCAGTGGGCCAAGGGTGGCACCAGGCGAGACCATGAACCCACTACCCAGGATGCCCACCTGCATGTGGAGCCTCTGCCGATGGTGGTCTCCCCTTGGATGGAGACCCCAGTGGTCACTTGGGGGCACAGCATGGGGAGGCACAGCACTGGGGGAACAGCATGGGGGGAACTGGTGGATCACAGGCGTTGTCAGGTACTGCTCAGGGTCGGTGACGGTAATTTTGAGGCAGGGCCGGGGGGCGGTGCCGGTGCCGCTGCGGAGCCGCTCCGGGGGCGGTCCGGGGCGGGGCGGCCCGGGGCCGTTCCGCCCCCCCCCCGAGCTGCGGCCGGGGCTCGGCCCCGCTCCGTCCCGCGGTGCAGGGAGCCGGGCCGGTGCCAGGCTGCCGCCCGGGGTTCCCCCGCACGGGCCCGCCGCCATGGCCCGCTTCTCGGCCTTCCTCAACCCCGTTCTGGTGCTCTTCAGCTGCGACCTCTGCCTCGTGAGAGCCAGTAAGTGGGGTCGGGTCGGGACGGGACAGGGTGGGACGGGTCTGGGGCCACGCTGCAGCCCCGCTTCAGCAGGGCCCTGGCTGCCGGCTGCCGCGGGGCCGGGCGGGGGCGCGGGACCGGCGCCCCCCCCGGGCGGGGGTCGGTGCTGCTGCCTCTGTCATCCCGAGGGCTCCGCCGCCCTTCGTCAGGTCCCGGGCCGGGACCCCTTGAGCCCTTCACCGCTGTGGGCTGTGGCTCCCCGCCGGAACCTCCCGCTGGCCTTCCCGGGCCCCGGCACAGCCTCGGCTGCGACCCTGTGGGGCCTGGCCCTGCCCCCTCCGCCCCCCGGGCCGGGCTGCCGTGTCCCGGGAACCGACAGTATCAGTATCTTCGGCCGTGCCGCGTTCCTCCCCCCGGTAGGACACGGTCCGATCGTGCGAGCACGCTGCCCCCGCCGGGCTCTCCGTTCCACCTGGAGTCTTTGGCTGCGGTTTTGCCTCCCCGAGCCTCCGGGCCAGGCCTGGGGGGAGGCTGGCCCGGCCCGCTTTGTGCCTCCCCGCGCCCACCCGAGCCCCTAAAAGGGGAGCAGCGGGTTCTGAAGGAGTAACTGCCCCGGGCAGCGACGCTCCGGTGCCGCTGGGCTGTGAGCGGGTCCCCGCCGGACCGAACCGGACCAGGGTTCCTGCCGCTTGTCTGCCCTGCTTCCTCGGGGCTGGTGTTTGGGAAGACAGCAAGGGTTGCCGGCACCCGGGGGACCTCTGTCGTGTTCTCCCCGGACTTGAGCGAATGACCGTGCCAGTGGCAATCTTCTGCTGCCTGTTTGCCCCCTTGTCAGGTTACTGTTGTCTTCAGTTGGATTGCAGGTATCAGACACGTTCTGGTGTGTTCTGACATGTTTTTATCCTTGCAAAATATGAACTCCAGGGCCTGATGGATTTAGGAAGAAATGCAGTCAGGGTTGTTAAAAACGGGATGCTTATTTTTAGATGTGCAGTGTGATGCTTGCCTCCCTGCTGCATGCAAAGTTCGGCAAACATCTGGGTGCCCTTGAGCAGCGGTCCCAAGGGCAAGGGCCAAGGATAAGGTGAGGTCCCTTCTCTGGAGTCACAGCAGGTTGTGGAGAACTCCAGTGGGGCTGTGCCCCATCCCTGTGCAGCATCACATCTGCCAACATCACTCTTGAGGGGCTTCTGTCTGATCCCTTCTCTACCCTGATGATCCAGGGTGAGGGGCAGATACATGTGGGTGCTGAGCTGCCCCTGGGTCAGCTGCCCAGTTGCAGTGTCACTGGCTTCAGCATTCAGGACCAGTACTTCCCATGTCTTCAGCAGGCCCGAAGGAAATGCGCTGACAGGACAAAAGGGGCGGCCAGGCCTTAAGTGATTGCTCTTTTTTGTGGTGGCACCCATTTCTTAATATGGCTTTAATCAAAAGTGAAGCTGGACAACTTACAAATGATGCAGAATCATTATCAATTAATGCATTAGGCAGGGCTTAACCATAGTGTGCTTCTCGCAGAGAGCCCAGCAGAGTATTTGAGCATCTTGGCTCAGGAGTGTTTTTAACAGTTGGCTTTAAATTTTTTTTTTTTGAGCCCTTGCACTCACAGATCTTTATGGCATCATCTCTGGCATGGAACTGCTCAGACCTTATCTGCAAAGCTGGCTGGAGAACATTAGAGTTAATGTGGAAATACTTTCTGTGTTGTGAGCTTTCTGTGGTGTGAGCTGTCCGTTGGAGGTCTTGTCACGACAACTTGGTGAGGTCTCATTGTGCTTATCCTTGGGGTTAAACATTGGCCTGTGTTTTTTGAGGATGAACTTCTCAAGTTTTGACATCTGAAGATTCTTGTCCTGTCTCTTTCCGCTAGGCGTGCAGAGTCTGTGTGCTCAGAAATGTCTTTTCTGCAGTTTGCTGAACTGTAGTCTGACCAATGAACATTCATTTTTCCAGTGACAAACTGCAGCTTGGACACGTTCAGCTCTGCTTGCCTGGATCCTTCATGAAGCAAAGCTGTCTATCCTGTAGCTCTGCTGTGCCCCCACATGCCCTCCCCTCTCTCCATTAGGGACTTCTGGGCACTGGCTCTGGGTGTTACAGCAAATCAGTCTGGCTTTGATTGTGCTGTCTTTGCACTGTGACACCAGGGATGCATCCCCCCTGTGACGGTCCCTACGCAGGTCCTATGCAAGCTCTGGCTAAGTGGAGGTCAAGTAGCACTGTCAGCCCTGTGTGGACCCAGCAGCACAGCTCGTGGATCAGTGCTGTGCTCTTGTTCTCAAATCATGAACTGACTCAGCCCCAGGGCCGCATCTCAGCATCCCCTGCCTAAAAACCTGGGCTGAGCTGGGCCGGGCTCCCTGCAGAAGCATAGAGAATTACTCTGCAGAGCAAGGAGCTGGCTGCAAGCTCCATCCACAGACTTTAATGTCACGGAGATGTCTTTAATTTCTCCACATACATTTAAATGTTGGGAAGTCCAACCTAGGGCACACTCAGACCTCTTATCATTGTTAGATGTAAAAAGCTAACAATTTACTATTGTAGATGTATCCTATGAAGCACTATGTCCTGTTCTTGTCCTGAGGCCAGCTGGCAGGGTCTGATCATACCCATAGCATTAAGCTGAATTCTGAAGAATGGAGCGTGTCAGTGCTACCTTGCACACTGGCCATGGCTGGAGTGGGAAAGCAGAGCACATCTGAGGGGGAGTTGAGTTCCTGTGTGCACAGAACACACATGTCCCATCAGAGGCCAGGTCTGGGGATGGCAGCTTTATTCAGCCAGTTTTTTGGGGTTTGGGAGACCGGGATGTGCAGGTAACAAGATGGCTGAGAGTCTCCCTCTCAGGTTAGAGTGGTGAACCACAGTCCTGCTGTCAAAACTCTAAGGAGACACACTCTTTGTGGGACAGAGGTATCTTTGAATCCTTTCAAATTTCTCAGACTCCTGTTCTGGAAGAGAGGACACAGAATCCTGTGATGTCCTTGTTCCTGTCGTCTCCAGTGTTGCTGTCTCCTGGTGATTTGGCAGGCTCCTGTTGGGGATGTGCTCAGCCCCAGTGTCCCGCCGAGAACGTGTTTTCCGGGCACTGTGGCTGACCTTCCTATCTGCCTTGGGCACCTATGGCAGCCCACAGACCTGGGTTTCTTGGAGGAGGAATCACAAGCTTTTCCTTGTTGGATCTGCCACAGAGCTAGGTGTATTCAAATGTAAATGAATGCATGTAGAGAGCTGACCTGCCTAAGTGACCTGTGCTTGCCATTCTAATGGTGGTTGTGGCTGGTGTCTGCTATTGTCTTTTTTCTTGTTCTCAGGTGCCCTCTGGGGCTCTTTCTGTCCGTATAAATCACGGCACCAAACTTGTGCTACACCAGCAGCTTGTAGAAAGGTGTTGTCTTGTTTGCAGAGAGAGAGGAGACACAAGTAGCAGCCTCAGTGTCTTCATGACACTGTGTCTAATTTCCAGACAAATTTTGGCTTTGCATGCAGATCTGTGCACCTGTACAAGATCCTGCCATGCTCTTTGTGTGGTTAAACTTCAGGCTGGTGGTGGTGCAGACTGTGGGTCAGTTAGGCCATCTTTCTGAAGGGTAGCAACAGTGGAGTGTTCCTTCTAGCGTTGCAGCTGAGGGCATTGCACTGCTGGGAAAGTCACCTCTGCCTTCTGCATTGGACTTTACTCCCCACTCCAGAGCAGGGAGCAGTGCCAGGTAGATGAGATGGCCAGATTGAGTTGCATAGTGTGTTTATTCCACAAGCTGCCCCATTTTTCTGTCACAGTTGATATATAAATACTGTGTCTGGGCTGCTTCCTACGCAGTTCTGGGTGGTGTGCCAGCACTCATGATGCACACATCCACGGGGCAGCACCAGAGCTTAGAAGAGCCTGATTTTATCATCAGTCTTGGCTGAAGAACTGCATTAATGTAGAATTTGTTCAGACTTTCTGGACCTTGAGACTTCCCAGCCAAGGATCTGCTCTGTGCCCAGAATGAGCAGGAGCATGTCATGCCAGGCAGACCTGCTCCCGCTAGTGCTGGAGCTGAATGAAGTAAACTTTCCAGCAGATGAAGATCTGAGCAGTGATGAAAGTACTTCAGATCTGCAGGCAGCTGCCCTTGTGAGGAGCTGTTGTGGATGTCATTCTCTTCTCTGATAGCCAGTCTCTGCAGCCCTCCAAGACAGGCAGCAGGAACTTTTCATGTGATTTTGAGATGCGGGATCTGGTTAAATTGCCATGACAGTCTCTTAAACTCTGTAATTCTTCTTTTTTGGCTCAGGAGAGGTCTTCATGCGTTTCCCATTTTCATGTCTGCAAGGTGAAAGGAGCCTACTAGGAGGCCTTACGTGGAACAGGAATTATAAGCAGTGGGCTGTGTCTGCCACTGCCAGCAAACCCTTCAGAGAAGAGCCAGCCAGCTGGCTCTTGTCCTCCTGCCCCGCTGCAGGATGCTGATAAGGGTGAGGTGTGCTCTGAGCACGTTTCTCACCAACACCCAGGCAGGGAGGAGTCCTGGACAGTGAGCAAGGACCAACAAATCCACCAGGTACCACAGAGGATGGCTGCAGGGACAGAGAGCAGCTCTGTGCCACACACGCACTGCAGGAGCTGCCCAGTAGCTCTAGGCTGTGCGTGTGGTGCTGGTGGCAGCGGCTCAACCATGGACACCCGCTGTCCCGCTCCTCTCCTGGGGATGCCTTCACCAGAGAACCTGCTCCTGGTCAGGAGAACCTGTAGGCCTGGTCATTGGGCCGCTGTGGGCAGATGTTGGAGAGGCCTCCCCATGGTGGTGTGCAGGGTGGGTGCCTGTCCTGAGACATCTTCTTTTGCTTTTTTCCTGTGCCTTGTCTCTGTCCATCCTTGGCTCATCCAGACAGGCCACCATCCCCTGTCAACGTGACTGTGACACAGCTGAAGGCAAACTCTGCCACAGTCTCCTGGGACGTCCCAGAAGGAGATGTAGTCATCGGCTATGCCATCTTACAGCAGGTACCCAGGCTCTGTCCCCAGGGGCATGGGAACCCTCTCCCTGATTACCAGCATGCTCCTATGCCAGGTCTCCTGGCTCAGTTTGGAGCTCCTCTGGCACCTGCCTGAGGACACCTTGGCTGTTGAGCAGCCCTTCCCAAGGCACCATGTCTGACCCACCCCTCCTGGTGCAAGGCAGCAGACCATGGGCCAGCAGACAGCTGGGGTAGCTGTCCCTCCAGTGGCTTCCCTGCAGTTTCTCTGTATAAGGATGGTGCTTCAGCCACGACATAGCCCTTCTTTGCTTGCCCTGCTCCACCTCCATGGCCCCAGGCAATGGTGGCTTCTCCAGGGAGGTGCCTGGCTCTCCAGCCACACAGGGATGCTGCATAGCAAGGTGCTGAGCAGGTTGGCCCACCTGTGGGCTGATTGCCCAGGGAGGGAGGAGTGAGGGCAGTATGCCCAGCACAGCCCTCAGCCAGGGGCCTGTGCCTGGTGCAGCCTCCCGGTGATGACTGCTCTTCACTCCGGCAGCGGCAGGATGGTCAGATGCAGCGCTTCATCCGGGAGGTGAACACCACCAACCGTGCCTGCGTGCTGTGGGACCTGGCAGAGGATGCAGACTACATCATCCAGGTGCAGAGCATTGGCCTGTATGGGGAGAGCCAGGCCAGCAAGCGTGTCCACTTTCGAACCTTGAAGGAGACTGACCGCCTCCCTTCCAACAGCTCCAACCAAGGTGAGAGAGCTCCTTCCAGCATGGCCCAGGTGCTGGTGGGGCCACACCTGGAGGTCTTCACAGCCCATCAGCCTGTGAGGAAGGTGCTGCTCTGAGCAAATTGGCACACACATGTCATCATGGTGACAGGGCTGTAGAGGCTGGTGTTGTAGCCACAATAATGTCCCCCAGCCCTAGTTTACATCCTTCCTATCCCAGGTCTTGGTACCCTGTTCAGCTGAGCAGGCTGTGGCAAGGACAACTTGTGGCTTGCTCTGCTGCTGCCTGTAGAAAGCAAATTCTGAACAGGTTCTCAGATCTCCCAGCCTGAAAGCTACCAAAGAACAAATGAGAGAGCCCCACAGTCTCCTTTCCTACTCCTATCCATATAGTGCCTTCTTGCCTTGGGGCTGTCTACATGCTGGTCATGAATTTAAGAGAGATGGTGCCCAGAGGGGATCCGCTGGGCACAGAGGTCTGTCTCCAGCACTAGCGATGAGAGGGGGACTTGAGAAGAGTGTAACAGGGCAGGTAGTTGTCTTACTTTCCTCAGAATTTTTGTGTTCAACTCAGTGTCCTCCTAACCTGCCCTGGTCCCTACATAGGGAGTGACCTCAGTAATTACTCCCCTGAATTGTGCAGTTCCTAGTTGACCCAAACAAGCTGTTAGAATCTCTGATGGCCTTTGATAGCCAGAATGGTTCCTGGAATCCTGACACAGGAAAACCACAGGGTCCATGTCCTGTCTCCAAACAAGACATCATCCCACACCCATCACTGTTTGGGGTAGGTGGGTCTCTCTCCTCTGGAGCTCCTTCTCAGATCCTTGAAGTAGGTGCTGGTGGGAGGGTATCTGCTGCCATGCCTGCCTGGGTTTGCTTCTCTGCAGGTGACATCACCATGGAAGGGCTGGACAAAGACAGACAACTGCAGACAGGAGAGATTATCATCATTGTGGCTGTGCTGCTCATGTGGGCAGGTAAGTGCCACAAGAAATATTCTGGCTGGGGCAGAGGTGCAATCCAGGGTCCACAAAGATGATGAGGTTCAAGAGAGGGCAGAGGCATATTGGTATGGGTTTGGCATCCTTCCCAGGAAATCCATTGAGTCTCTGTAGAAGCCTGAGAGGAGGGTAAGAGGAGCAGCCACAGCCACTGCTCAGCAGTGATGGGCTGCAGAATTTGGGCTGGCTGATCTGTCTGCTTCAGTAAACCACAGGTTGCCCGGGGAGCAAGGAAGCCCAGGAGATAACAGTCAGCTCCTTAGTGGTCACAGGCAACCACTGTCAATGGGAAGTCATTTGTCCACTACTGCCTTCCCAGTAAATATGGATTTTCTAGTGGCATCTTGCAGGAGTCTCTCCTTGTTGTGGCCCTGAACAATTTTCTGGTGCACTGGAAGAAAATACAAGGCAGCTGCTCCTAGCTTACAGCCCGTGCAGGTTGGTGTGTCAGAGGGACAACAGGGAGAAGTCAAGTCCAGTCTGTGGGTGACTGCGAAAACCCCTTGTGGTATGGATGGATCTCACACAAGTAGTGGTTACAGCTCAAAGAATTGCTCTGGATGCGTCCAGGCTCCCCAGATGTGGGGCATGTCCTGTGTGAGTTGGGTGTGGTAGAGCCATGACAAGGTGGTTGACCCCACAGCTGGTTTGCAAGACAGAACAAAGCCATGGGCTCGCCCTTGTGTGATTCCCAAACACTGGGCTAGTAGCTTTAGTGCCTTGCTGATGGCACTCAGAAACCCACTCACTGCTCACTGACTTCAAGGGCTGCCCCTCTCCGAGTACCTCAACATCTGCCTTGGGCCTCAGAGCCCTGAGCACCCTGCATCCCATTGTGTGCCCTGATGGCTTCAACCACATCAGTGTCTCAGCTGCCTGGCCAGATGGTGCCTGGTGGGGTCCAACATAGGTTGGGGGTGTGGGTGACCAGCACTGCAGGGGGCCCAGGGCCTGGCTGCTGCCCAACTGGGATACTGTAGGGCAGACAAAGTGAGGGTATCCTTCATTCCCTGTCTTTCACAGCGGTGATCGCCCTGTTCTGCAGACAGTATGACATCATCAAGGACAATGACTCCAACAACAACAAGGAAAAGACCAAGCCATCCTCAGAGCACAGCACACCAGAGCGGCCAAGTGGAGGGCTGCTGCGGAGCAAGGTGAGTAGGGAGGACTGCAGAAGGGATGGCATGTGGCATCTGCTGTGGTGTGCTGCCTGGACAAGTTCTATCTCTCTACAGAAGTAGAAACACCCCAGTTCCTGTTCTCACCCTAAAAGCCTTCAGTTTTTAGTGACCCCTGGTCTCTGAGGGGCAGTGTGTGTGCCCCATGGGTGACTGCAAGAGAAGCATTGGAAGAGGTGTCAGGATACATCAGTTGGGCTATCAGGGTGGTACCTTTCCTCTCACTGTAACAGCCCCTTAACCATGCCCCTCCAAGGCTGCACCCCATAGAGGGATCTGGCTCCTGCTGGTTGAGGCTGGAGCCAGACAAGCAGGGCAGTTGTTCTTATGGCTCCCACACTGGTCTGTCACTGCTTGCTTTCTGCCTTCCCTGCAGCCTGCTCCAAGCCATCAGCACACAAGTCGTTCACGGGAAAGACCCCAGAGCCCTTTGCCCACCCTCATGGAGGAACTGTGCTGAGCTATGGTTGGGGAGGGAGCAGAACTTTCATCTGGCTGTTTCCTCAGCACCTGACTTTTCCCTTTGTTACTTGGAAAAGACAGTGATTTATAACCCTAATGTCCATGCTCTAACGTCCTTGCATTGGATTTTCTCTTGTGCCTCATCTGCTGTCGATGGTGGGAACTCTACTCACTGTGTTGGCCTACTTACTGCTCCTCTGCTTCCACATCTTGGTTTCTAGCAGGTATCAGGAGCAGAAACTTCCTATTTGGACGTCAGGGCTCCCATTCTCCTCCTTAAGATTTTCTAGCTTCCTGAGAACTCCTTGTCCAAAAGATCCCTCCTTTTGGATCCCTACTCCAAATGATCCTGCACATATAGGGCTGCAAAGTCAGGTGGAAAAGCCTATTCCTGCTTTTGCAAAGTTCACCTGGACGGGGCTGTTGCACCTCAGTTTGTTCTTTTGCATTCACTATATTCTTGGCATCCATGCAGGTGACAACACTGCAAGTTTATTCTTGCAGTCCTTAATTACAAAGCTGGGAACAAGGTATAAGAAAGAAAATGCTCTGCATTCCCTTCTTCTTCTGTCTTCAGGACCAAGTTGCTATGCAGTAGCCGATAATGGTGCAGCTCTTGATCTGAGCCGTGTTGTGAAGTGTGGCCATGGGGACACTCTCCTACGCCCAGATTCAATGTGCAAGGGCTGAGCTACAAAACATGTGCAGCAACCAAGACTCCTCCCCAGCACCTTCTCTGAAATCACAGACCTGCTGTGTTCTGAGCCCGCTCATAACAGTTTGAACAAAACTGCCTGCTCATGCTTGCAGTTTTTGAGAAAATCCAACCTTTCTGACAGGAGAGCATGTCAGCACAAGGGGCTGTGGTTTCAGGGTTAGCTCCTTTGGTTTGCTCAGGGAGATATGGAACAGTTCAGTTCAGAAGGACCTTAAAGACCATCTAGTTCCAACCCTTGAGTGCTGCTGTGGGAGGAGGCGGCTGTGCCAGGGATCTGCACCTCAGGGGCTTAGCAAAGCCAGGGCCTTACTGTGGGTTTTTTCCTCATAGAAGAAGTCTCCCTCGGTCAATATAATTGAAGTGTAAAGTGCGGCTCCATCTCTACACCTGAGGTCCTGGGCATCCTGCCAGAGCCACAAGCAAGCCCTGGGTGAAGAGGCAGCACCCAGTGCCCAGCCTGGACCTCTGCATGCCAAGATCTGTGGATCAGGACTTACGCTTTCCCAAGGGCACCTGTCCAGGGATGTGCATGGCGCCAGCACCCAGCCGTGCATGCAGTGCGGGGCCTGCCTGCCCCGGCCCCACTCCCCTGCCGCTGCTCAGAGCGGAGCTGAGGGAGGCTGGTGGGACCCCGGCCCGAGCGGTGAGCCCTGGGGAGCAGAGGGGCTTGGGCGCTGGCCTGGAGGGAGCCCAGGGGAACACCAGCTGCCCATCCACCAGCATGGAGCAGGGCTTACTCGGGGCTCCCCTTTCAGGCCAGAGGCTGAGGGGCTGTGACAGTGCCCACCATGGCCCCAGGGCCACCAAGGAGGTCATGGCCAGGTGGCAGGAGATCTGTGGGGCTGGGCCCAGCAAGCACAACTGGAGAGTGGATCCCTACTGGAGAATGGGGCTTCACTGCACCACACCGTTGCCCTGCAGCTGCTTCAGGGCCTCTCCCTGCTGCTGGGGACAAGGACAGGGGTGGGCAGGAGGAGCTGGTGCTGCTGCAGTGCCCAGCATTCCTGCAGAGTGTGTGGCCAGGGCAGGGAGTGCTGGCAGGAGTAGGTCTGTAGGGTGGTGTGAGTTCCCTGAGCCAGGGGAGTAGGCATTGGCCAGGGCATGGCTGTGGCTTTGCCATTTCCCTGGCAGAGCTCAGGTCTGACACATTCAGGCTGATTTTGAGGGAGCTGCTGAGCACCCTATGAGCAGCATGATGCTGCCTGGAGGAGGTACTGTGATGAAGCCCAGCAAAGTCTCAGCAGGCTCGGCAGGCTGTGCACTTCTGGGGACAGCCCTAGCTCCAACAGCAGCACAGCCTGCTCCTGGCTCTTGTCTTCTGACTTTGTGTCACTGCTGATGCTCGAGCTCCTGGAGCTGGCCCTGTGTACCAGGTTGGCTGAAGTGACACAGAGCTGTTGGAAGGGGCTGGCCCTGAATGCCCTGAGCTGGTGGACCACTGGCTCACTGTTGCATGCCCATATGAGGACAACATGAGCCATTGACTACCCTGGGGCTGGTGAAGAGGAGATGTCAAGCCTCTGCTTGTTCGTGTCCCAGAGCCTGCAAGCAAAGTCTGTCTCTGGGTATTTACACTGTTCTGTATCTGAGGCTGTCCAGACCCAGTAATGTCCCCTTGGCAGCGGTGGGAGGGTGGTAGCAGGAGGCTCTCTACTGCAGAGACGGCAGCAGTGCCCTGGCTGCTGCTGTCCCACCATGCTCTGCCCTGTGGCCTATCACTGAGCCAGCCACTCTGCAGCCCTGGACTTAAGCATCACAGGATCTAGTGTCTTCCAGGAATAAAATTCCCCATCAAACACTTTCAGGACTCTTCCTTCTAGGTGCTGCTCAGCTCCTGCTGTAGGACTGGGTGCAGAAGGGACAGGATAAGTGACTCCCTATGGCAGGGTCTTTTCAATAAAAGCATCCTGGCTAAAATGCAGCAGTCTCTCTGCAGGTGTGTGTGTGTTTGTGCGCATTTGTACATACATGTACCAGTACTTGAACGTGTGTGTATATTGCCCTCAGGAGACCTGTTCTTGCACAGTTTGCAACAGCTGAAGGTCCTCTAAGGTCATTTTGACCCTCAAGAGAGTGCTGATGCTGCATGCTAGGCTGCTGCTGGCCTGTGTGCAGGCTGCAGTTGCAGCCTGGCCCACTGAGGATGGCTTTCTGTGCACAAGTGCAACTCCCTTTGCAGGGAACCAGGACACCCTGTCAGCAGGCCAGGAGGGAAGATGAGGCCAGATACTATCAGGCTGCTGGGAGGCAGGAGCTGTGCTGCTCCTGGGGTGAGGTGTACCTGGGAAGCAACGCACCATAGTGGGGTCCAAGGGCTGCTGTGCTGTAACTTGGGCTCCAGGGAGACGCACCACCTTGTGTTGCCAGCTAATTTAGTTTTTAGGGCAGTACAGTGAAAAAAAACCAAGGGCTGTCAGGGAAATACAAGAGTTATAAAAAATTTCTGGTGCCCTTGAAAGTGTTTAGAGGTGCAATTCTGGAGGGGCAGAGCAATGCCTACTATCATGAGTTATTTACCAGCTTCCCTCTCTCTCCCCCCAGCTAACAAGGGTCCCCAGGGTCCTGGCAGCCCTTGGCACAGGGGGAATAGCTCCTTCAGGGCCAGCAGTTGGGGCAGATGTGGAAGCTCCAGGTCACCTGTAGGCTCCATGAGCTCAGAGCACAGCCCAGACCTTGACTGCAGGCCAGGAAGCCTCATGGCAGGCAGCACAGCAGAGACAATCCCTTGCACTTGTGCATTAACCCATCCAGCACTCAAACCCAAATGACAAGAGTAAAAAACTCAGTTTATTTCCTTAAAAAGGCAGAGTTTTTTCTTCTAAAACCATCTTGTTTCACTCCTGAGAGGGTGTGGAGGGTGTGCACTGCAGAGGTAAGGCTTTCCTCCCTCGCTCCTCCAGGGCAAGAGCTATTGACCTGAGGGTCATGCATGCTGAGCAAGTCCTCCACCGTCTCCAGGGGTTTGTTCAGCCTCAGCTCGTCCCTAGCTGCCACCACGAGGAGCAAGGTGGGAAGAAGAAGCGAGGCAGGTCAGACTCAGTGCAGTCCTAGGCACGCTGCTCGGGTCCTAGGGTGGCTCAGCAGGCTTGGGGAGTTGCGTCCAGCCCCCATGGGGACTGGTGGCAGCTTGAGGCAGTCATGCAGGTGGAGAGCAGGATAAGGAGCAGGTGTTATGGCCTTTGCCAGCAGAACCCCTGCCCACTGGGCAGTGCTGGGTGTGAGGGCAGGCACAATCTGGCCCAGGTGCAGGCACAGGTGAAGCCTGAGTGGCTGGTCCATCACTGCTGCGACTTGGCTTAGTCCAGGGGTGCCTTGGGGCCAGCTGTGGGGAGATCTACAAACCCTCCCAGCCCCTTCCAGCTGTTGGGGGGTTGTCCCAGGCAGTAGCACAGCAGTTGTGCAGTAGGAGAGCTTGCTCTGGCTGCAAGATGTGCTGAGTCTGAAAAGCAAGAGGGAGGAAAACCCAGACCATGAGATGCATGGTTGGGAGCCCAGCACAGCCTGGGAGAGGAGGCAGACCTGCCAAGGCCAGCCATCAGCCCCCTCATGCAGGACATGAAGCACTAAAGGAAGGAACTTACCTGCTGCACTGTGGGCTCCCCTTGCCAGCTCCTCCATGCTGCTTTGGAAGAGAAGAGAGTATCCATCATACCCTTTGCAAGGCCCGAGAGACAGAGCACCCCAAGAGGGCCTGCGTGGTGCAGCAGTACCAGGCACTCAGGGTGCAGAAGGCTCCAGCCCTTCTTGCTGTCAAACCCTTTCCCCAAGCCAGCCTGTCCTGGGACAGCAAAGCTGCATCTCCTCCACATCAGGAAGAGACACAAAGGGACACACACAGCTCCAGTCTGTGCATGCACTAGTTCCCAGCTGGCTCCAGCTCAGACCAGGCTCATCCCAGTGGCACTGTCTCCCCAGGCAGGTGCCAGCTACTAAGCACATGGAGAACAGCAGCAATGGAACACCACCATACACCACAATCCTCCACTGCCAGACTGGTACCATCAGCTCTTCTCAAGCACAGAACTGACACCAGAATGCTCAGCCCCAGGCCCTAGACTATGCAGAAAACAGTATGTCCAGGCCTTCATCCTGCCTTGAGCCCTGGGGAAATCAGTGGGAGGAGAGGACCAACTCTGAGTCCCACCTAAGAAGAATGCCTCTGGATAGGCTGTCCTCAGCAAAGTGTGGCAGAAACAGAACAAGGAACATCTCTAGGTACATCCTGAGGGTGAGCATCCGTCCCCTCACTGCTCCACTGCAAAAGATCTGCCCCTCCACAGCTCAGCTCAGCTCATCCTCTCAGGTGACAGAGGCACAGAAAGGAGCAGGAAGCTTCCTTATCTTGCTCCATGCAGATCTCCTCCCTGCTCCCACCATTCCTGGAGCACCAGCAGCTCCCCTTGCATGGGGTGCAGAAAAGGAAATATGACAGCCATCACCAGAGAGAGCCCTAAACATAAGCAGCAGCTCACCACCTACCCAGACAAGGTTTCACCAATGTTATTATCTTCCTCCTCCTCGTCCTCCTCCTGGCAAACAAACAAAAGGAAAAAAAACACCATGTCACCTTGCTGTCTGGGCAGGTCTCTGCCAGGAGCAAGGCTGGTCTGCTGACAGCCTGTTCTGGAGTAGCAGGGAAGTCCCCAGCTCCTTCACAAGACACAGTCACCCCTCAGGTATGGCACAGAGTACCTACAGGCTGTAGGGGAAAAATGGCATCTGCAGTGCTGGGCTGCTGAAATACTTGGGGCTCAAGCAAACAGCCACACAAGGGGAGGGACAGACCACAGCTCTTCTCATGTCCTCTCCAAACACAGGCTGTGAGCAGGGAACAACCTGAGGCAGCTGCTGCCCAGAGGCTGGAGTGAGGTGAGCACACCTTGGGGGCAGAGGGCCAAACAAGAGAGCACCTGGGAGCTGTCTGCAAGCATGTGTCACCCCCCCACACTGCCAGGCTGGCCCACTGACAGAACCATGAGCCCAAGGACTAAATGTCCAGAAGCTTCTGGATAGGAGCACAGTGAGACCAGCACCACTGGTTCTGGACATGAAGTCGGTGTAGTGCAGATGGGCACAGCTGAGCCTTAGCCCAGGCTGGCAAGATGATGACCCAAGGGTCTCCTCCTTCAGAGACAGCATCCCATCCCTGGCCATGGCACCACGTGTGCAGAGCAGGTCCCAGTTCCCTGTTTGACAGTGCCAGCAGAGCAGGGCTGGGAGCTGCTGCACTGCTGGGCTTGGCAGGAGAGCTCCTGGAGCAAAGAGCCTGCCCTGTGAGCCAGGCAGAGCATAGTGCCCCTCCTCATGTCAGGCCACCACGAGTGAGGGAGCTGTGCAGATACCGACAGGGTGCTGGAGGGCCGGGAGGAGGGAGCTGCGTGAGGGTCACTCTTCTCCTGCCCTACTGCGAGACAGCCCTTGGGCCAGACTTGCACATACTGTACCCCAAACTGGTGTCTGAAGGGAGGGCTCCCCAGGGGGGCTGGCTCACTTGGTCTGCAGGGCTCACTGCTCTCCAAGACACATGAAGGGTGAAGGGGCTGTTCCTGCCTAGAGCCTGGGACAGGGCAAAAGCATCAGAGTTAGTGCCTGCAACCTGGAGAAGGTCCAACATGAGACAAACAGGCAGGACTGTGGGCAGGGGACAGGCACCCCTGCTGTGCTCATGAGAGGGTGCAGACAGGGGTGGAAGATCACTGCTTGGGGCTGGTGCTGCAGCTCAGCAATGCAAAAAGGTTTGGCATGGATAGCAGGGACACTCCACCCCCTGCCCCAGTTGGGGCAGTGGCAGAGGACACAGCAGCAGGGACAACACTCTCCCTGCTTGGTGTGCTTCCCCAGGCAGGCAGGAAGTCACCTGTCCTCCACATAGCCTGAGACAGCATCCCATACAGGAGACCCTGATTCCAGGGCTAAGCAGAGGGACATATCTGAGAAATTTCTCCCACCTGCATGTGCTGCTTCCCAGAGATCCAGTGCCATCTGGAAGGCCTGGGCCACCGTCAGGGTCACAGCCTGGGCCTGTGTACAAGAAAGAAGGGGAATGTGTGCTTCCACCTGGGCCCTCAAGACAAGACAACCCTGCTGCCATGAAGCCCAGAAGCCCCCAGGCTCTCTTGCTGCCTTTCCTTGCACAGGGAGGGCCAGAGCTCAGTGCTGTGTCTGTCTGACCAGGTGGGCCAGCCAAGCCCAAGAGGAGATCCCAGAAGAGCTGGGACAGAAGACTCTCCTTTTGCTCACCACCAGCCTCGGCAGTGTTTGAGCACACTTGTGCTCCCTGGCTCCATTTCCATCTGAGGTGCACAGAGGTAAGGGCCTTCTCTCCCTGCAGGGGGAGAAGGAAGGCTCTTGCTCCCACCCTTACCTCACAGAGCCAAGAGCAGAAGGGAAGTGCTTACAATCTTCTTCTTGGGTGAGAGGAAGGCATGGCACTCCAGTGCCCCGCTCTCCTGACTCTGGGCAACATAAGCGAAGACTTTGTTCTGCAGCTTGTCTGTTGTGCAGTAGGAGATCCTGCAAGCAGAGAGGAGCTGCTCAGGGCAGTTAAGGACCCCAGCACATGTCTTCTGCCCTGCTCCCAGCATACCAACAGCCTGAGACTTTCATCTCCCCCAGATGCTCAGGCAGCCCAACCCCACAGCAAGGGCCAGGGACAGGACCTACATCTGGTAAGGTCACTGCACCCACAGGCATCCCCTCCTGCATTGCCCCAGTGTGCTCCTTGGCCCTCTGCTGTACAGATAAACCCAAGCACTAGACAAAAGGAACACAGAAGGGTGGGTAATCGCCTCCAAGGGCAAGACTGGAGGCCAGATAGGACGATGGTATGCCTTGGCACATCACCTCTGGTGCTGAGACTCAAATTTTGAACCAAGGAGATGTCATGGTTCTGCTTCCCATCTACCCACCAGCCTGCAGCCCTCCCCTCACAGCCAGCACCCACAGACACCCAGCCCAGCCAAAGCACAGCTGGCAGCAGTAAAAACACACTCCTCAGCTTTCACAGCAACTGTGAGTAAGCTGCAACCTATGGCACCCCCATCCCAGTGCAGCCAGAAGGGGAGTTCTGTGTCACTGGGGAGACAGATGTGCAGCCCTGTCCTGGCTGTGGGGCTTTTTAGCCTTCAGCCTCCAAATCCTCACATCCTGATGGAATGCCAGAGAAGACAAGCAGGGCCCAGGGAAAAGACAGATGGGCTGACCCAGAACTCAAGGCCACCTGGGTCCCCACCTGCATTCAGCCACAGACAGTGCTGTGGGGTACAGAGGTGAATGGGCATGGGCCACAGGGAGCCAAAGGAAGACCTAAGCTAGAAGGTACCACTGAGAGCCCTCCCTGCATCCTGAAGATTCCATCAACCTCCATCTGGCTGCTGGGCAATACCTGGCCACCACGCCCACCTGTAGATGGAGATGTTCTCAACCATCTCCTTCGTGTCTGCATCCTGCAGCGAGATGCCCCTTGGAGACACGGTCAGAATCACCTTCTGGAACTTGCGAGCTCCCACCTGTGCCTGACAGTGGGAAGACACCAAACACCTCTGCAAATCTAGCAAGGGTCTTCACCTTGCCTGGCTGGCAGGAGTCCCCCCAAAGTGCCACCCACTTGGAACCCTGCTGCAGGGGTGGGAAAACAGAGCCCAGAGATCAGGTGCACCCTGCAGTGAACACCCCAGGAATCTGCTGACACTACTGTCCCACACATATGAAAGGACAGACCCCACCTACCCTGATCCTTCACCCTCCTCTCCATGCTGTGACAGGCACAGCTGTGCTCCCAGCCATGTTCCTGGTGTCCTGTAGGAGGACAGCTTCCCCCAGCAACAGCCCTCACACCCAGAACACAGGCAGAGACCAGACACCCTCCTCTGGGGAGCAGCACAGTCCTGCCCTGAGGGTGAGGGCTGGGACATGGACACTTCCCAGATTCTAGGGGTCAGGCTCCGAATGCCTCTTCTCCAGTACAGCAGGGGCCCTGGGCCAGGTCTCACCGTGGCCACAATCCTGCGGATGGCAGCAGCAGCCATGTCTTCTCCTTTGGGTTTCTCTACCAGTGTCATCCCCAGATACTTGAGCGTGAAGCACATCCCCTCAAGCAGCGGCTCCTGCATATCAGCCCAGCTCTCGGGAAGCTCTGCAAAGACAAGACCCCGTGGCAACATAAGCCACTTTCCAGCAGCCCCATGGTCAGTCCCAGCAGAGCCACCCCCAGGCTCACTGCTCCCCACAGCAGCGCAGCTATCTGCACACAGCAGGGCACTCTCCCGTCTCTGTGACATTCTTGGAAGAAGAACAGAATGAGAGGACAGTTCATACTCAAGGCTTTCAGCCCTCCTATCCCTGAAGGGATAGGCTCTACCAGCACAGATTGTAAATTCCTGCAGATCTGCTCAGAGGCTCAGATGCTGCAGTGCTCAGTGCTATCTGCAAAACCCTTGCGTTTACAGGTCTCACCTCTTTCACTACAAGCAGGATGCGCTCTGTACTGCATTCCTCTCACCCACCTGAGCTGCTGGCACTCCTTAGGAGCAGCAGCATTTGCTATCACACTGACAGATCAAAATCCTCAAGTTATTGCCATACAACCAAAGCCAAACCCCCTGGTAGCTGTCATTCACAGCAGGGAAAGGACAACTTGTCCAGAACACACTGTCCAAGCTGAGGTGACTGGGATGCAACAGCACCACAAAGATTCTGTGCTAAGGGAGAGCTCAGACTGGCATTTCAAAGTTGAAAAATAGCTTCCAGGAAAACATATTTTATGGATAAGCTCCAGTGCACAAAAGGAGGAAGATCATTGTTTGAACTCAATGGTCTTAAAGATCTTTTCCAGCCTAAATGATTCCATGAGAGCTCTCTTTGCAGGTCACACAATTTAAGGGGCACTGGCTCTGTTTCCTGCACTCTTTCTTTTCAAACCCTATTGCTGCAGTCAAGACAAATAAAGCAAAAAAAAAAAAAAACCAAACAAGTGGGCAGAGTGTCTGCTCACTCAATGTAGATTCCCAAGGGATAGTCCTCAGCATTTCCAGCTTCTTACAGAAATCAGTCTGTTCCTTCAAAACCACATGGTGAATGCACTGGTAGAAGGAGCCCCGGATCTACAGTTGGTCCCAACACCAGTGCCACCAGCAGAGAACACAAAAAGCAAGCACCATAAAATCATCCATTGTATCTCTGATCTCACCAGACAAAGCCATGGGCTTCAACAGTTCACCCTCACCCAAGGCTATAGCTTTAGTTCTCAGATCAGTGCACTACACACAGAGGAATGCCGCTCTTGCACCAAGCACTTCTCTGGTGATGACTTTCAAGGAGAGCTGAAGCAGATGTTAGGATACATTTACTTGCTTCACATTCCAGAGGGTATACAGATGGTGAGAGAGAAGCTATGCAGGAGAGCTGAGACACAGGGAGTCACAGTCTCTAGTCTCCTTGTGGATTCAGCCCACAGAGGTGGGCAGGAACAGGAACACAGAAGTGACATGCTCTGCTACAAACACTTCCCTGGGAATTGCCTCAGTGTCTACTATTCATGATAAGCTAATACTTCTCAGGATTATTTTTCACCTCTTCCCTAGGATCAGCTCCCTGAATGTTACTGGCACACTTGCAGAAGGCTCTGACTCACATCTGTAATAACTCAAAACCACAGGGAAATCAGTAGACCTTACTAGCACAGCATTCTCCTCCAAAAATTATAGCTACCAGGGAGCCCATGTGGTGCCTTGCAGGATCTGTCGCCAGAGCAGAGGAGACTGCCCCAACTCCAGACTCTGCAAACAGTCTCAACGTGCCCCCTGGGGCTGCCAGAGTGAGCTCTGCCTCTCCAGCAAAGCCTCCGGGCAGCTGTGACTGAGAGACCACGGGCAGCGAGCCTGCAGGCCCAGGGCTCAGTCTGGACCTGGCTGTGCTGCAGTGAGCACGGCAGTCAGCCTGCGCTGAGGCCTGACACACTTGCTGCACGTGTGCCTGTTCCTGCAGAGAGACAGGGGCGTACCTGACGGTACAGCGTGCCACAGTGCCTGCCACCCGCAGCACTGCCTGTCACCCCCGGAACCATCTGTCACCGCCGGCACCGGTGGCCTCGATTCAAAAGTGGGGCAAGCTGCCGGCAGACAGGGAAACATAGCGGGGAGCCGGGCCAGCAGCCCACCTTGCTGCTGCCAGCCTCAGCCCGCACCCCACAGCTCCCTGCACCCCAACATTGGAGTCTCCCCCCGAAGCTCCACAGCAGCACAGGCAGCCCCCGCCTCAGCCTGCCCCCCGAGCCCCCGCTGCTCCCCGCACCATCCCCGCCGCACAGCCCGGCCCCTGCACCACTCCCCACGGCCGGCAGCCGTGTCCCGCTCCGTTCCCACCGCGGGCAACGGCCGCTTCCCGGCCCAGAGCAAACGGAGCTGCCGACCCCCGCCCGGCCCCGCCGGCTCCCGGCCCCGCACTCACTGCGCCGCCGCCGCAGCCCCAGGCCGTGCCGGGTGAGGCGCGGGCTCCGCAGCACAGCGCGCCCCGCCGCCCGCAGCGCCTCCATGACGGATCCGGTACCGGTACCGACAGCGGGTGACAGCAAATTCGTCCGCCGTAGGGCTCGGCGCGCTGACGTAGGAGGCGACGGAGGCGCGGAGTTGCCGCGGCAACGGGGGGTGGGGCCGGCGGCGGGCACGGGAATGTGAGGGCCCGCGTCGGTACTGATCCCGTTCTGGGCGTTCGGCGCCATGCAGCTGCGGCACCTACGGACCCTGCTGACCCCGCAGGTCGGGCCGGGCTCAGGGAGCGGGCTAGGGAGGTGGAGGGGCGCCGGGTCGGGTCGGGTCGGGTCGGGTCGGGTCGGGTCGGGTCGGGTCAGTGGGAGCGGGCGTGCTGAGTCCATGTGTCCCCGCAGGACGGGATCGCGCGGGTGACCTGCATGGCCTGGTCGGCCAGCAGCACCCGGTTCGCCGTGTGCACCGGGGACCGGGTGGTGCTGCTGTATGACGAGCAGGGCGAGCAGCGAGACAAATTCTCCACCAAACCCGCCGAGGCCAAGGTGAGGACTGAGGCCACTACTGGTACCGGGCCTGGGGCCCGGGTTTGGGCTGCAGGGTGCTTGTCTGGCTCTGAGGCTGGCAGGTTGGATTGGGCCCCGGCGGCCTCCCCACTGGCTCAGGCTGCCATCCCCTTCACAGTACGGCCGGAAAAGTTACGTGGTGAAAGGCATGGCCTTCTCCCCGGACTCTACCAAAATCGCCATCGGACAGACGGACAACATCGTTTATGTCTACAGGATCGGAGAGGAGTGGTGAGTCTGATGGGTCTGGCCTGTGAGGAGGAGGCAGCTCTCTCCTCCCTGCCTGCTGCCTGATTTCCTAGGACCGTCTGGTTGGAAAAGGCCTCTTTAAGATCATCAGGTCCAACCATTCAACCAGCACTACCAAGTCCACTACTCAGCCATGTCCCTCAGCACCACATCTATGCAGCTTTTAAGCACATGATGATGTCTCAACGTTGATGCCCATTGTTGAATTTGCCAGGAGGCACTCGGCTGTTTCTGTGGTCAGCAGCAGACAGGGTGTCCGTGGGCACAGCCCTTGTGGAGCCTGCAAACATCAGCTGAACTCCTGTGGAGCTGGAGCTGTGCAGCCTGTGCTCCTGTCCCCTCTTTCATAGGTGCAGAACTCTGGCACAGACCAGCCTTACTTCAGCATCATTTGCTGGTGTGTGTGTTGTGCTAAAGGTGTTCAGAAAGGCAGGTCACCAGAATTCTGGAAGCTTAGGGTGGGAGTATTTTTAATTTTCTCCCTGTAGCAGGTTTGTTATAGACAGCTAGTGTCTGAAACTTAAATGGCCTGTGTTTGGTGACTAGGACTGAACATAAATCAGAATGGGTGGTGTTGCTAGACTCACCGATAGTCGTTTTTGTCTCTTTTTCTGCAGGGGTGACAAGAAGGTGATATGCAACAAGTTCATCCAAACGGTGAGGCCCAGACTCCTGATTAACTCCATTTTCCCCGCATATATAGGATGAAGACAATTAGAGATCTCCCTGCTCACACTCACAGGTGGAGTTGGCCAAATTGTCAGTGATACTTGATCTCCAAAAGGTGCAGGTGGATCTTGCGAT
This sequence comes from Phaethornis superciliosus, assembly GCA_023637945.1. Taxonomy (NCBI): domain Eukaryota; kingdom Metazoa; phylum Chordata; class Aves; order Apodiformes; family Trochilidae; genus Phaethornis; species Phaethornis superciliosus. The sequence goes on along the minus strand of JAJQWJ010000003.1, from coordinate 114,406,205 downwards.
GATCTCTAAATTTTGGAGCAGGTATTACTTGCCAAGCTTCAGAGGCCTTGTAATGCCTGGGTACAACGCGGTAATTAACTGTTGAATGATTAGTGCAGTTGGGTACAAAACTCTGGGGGCTACTTTAGGCATCAGAATGTTTTAAGGGAGTTGAAATGGAAAAATTAAGACTCTGAGCCCATGCTTTTTTTGCCATGAAGGTAAAAACCTTCAGAAGCAGATGTTCAGTAGCTGCCCTCAGGTTTCCAGCTAGTTGCCATTACACTTTTTCTGCTAGGTAGGCCCCTGAGGTAGCCAGTACCAGTTAGGAGGACTTTTTCTCCGGGGCCAGGTCCACAGAAGACACGGCTAGAGCTGCTTCAGATAGAGTTGCCAGAGTTTCTGTGCCAGGCTTTCTCAAGGTGCCTCTAGAGCTACGGATACTCTCTGGATTGAAAGCCTACATCTCAAGGTTGGGTCATGGCCCACCACTCTGGCTGCTCTTCAGGTAGCTTAGGAGGGTTCTCCAGCCTCTCTGAGCTCTGGGTGCAGGAGCAGAACCCATGTGGCTCCACTGCTTTGCTGATGATGGAGGGAAGCTGTTGGTCAGCCTTTGCTTCTGTGGTTCAGCTGCTGCTCTGAGAGGTCATAGCATTGGAATAGAGTGTCAGGAGAAAAACAGAGCAAGAGGACTTGAAGTCCTCTTTCCTGAACATGGTGCTGATGCTGGCTTTGGGTACCTGGAGACTTGTCCATTCCTTGCTGCCTGCTGGCAGGACACAAGCATCCTGCCCCTTGGGGGGCTGCTGGCCTCTCACAAGGTTAGAAGCTGTGCACAGTGTGTGTACAGTGGTTTGCATTTTTAATGTAGTGATTAATTTCTCTCATTCTCTCATTTCCGCCACGCCTTTTCTACCATTTCTACCATAATAAATCCTTTATTTTTTCTAATGCTATTTGTGTGGGTTTTTTACCACTGTGTCTGGTTTTCTCCTGTACTTAATACTGTTTATTTACAATTTTTTTGTGTGTTCAGTCAATATGAAAGATCTCTTATTGAGCCCTTTTCTCTGCTGCCGTTTGCAGAACCTGTTAGACACTCCTATGCAGGTTGTGGATCCAGTGACACTGTTCTGGCAAGCCAGGTGTCCTGCTGGGGGGTCAGGATGAGTATATTCAAGTGTGACCTATTGGCACTGGTAGCTGAGCAGGTCACCACTTTGTGAGGCTTGTATCTAAGCTTCCACTGGGTTACTCATGATTATTTCAGTGGGGGAATACATGGATGCCTGGGAAACAGGTGTAATAAAAATGTATTTGGATCATTGGTTGTACATATAAATTATGAGCAGCTTAAATATCCAGGGACATTTTGGTATCTGATCAGAGCTGTGTTTGCTGATGGTGAGAGTGGGTAATAGAAGGTGGGATGAGTAAATGAGAGTGTATATAAGTCTAAAGGAGGCACAGCTGTGCTTAAAAATGGCAGTGCTGTTGGCACAGTGCCAAACACCAGCCTTCTTACTGACTGAAATTCTTCAGTTGATATGTGGAACAGTTTCATTTACTCTCTTGACCCTCTCTTAGAGTTAGGTTTCATGGTCAGCTCTATCCATCCTGACCCCACCACAGATTTAGAGAATACCTTTGGTTTGAATGAACTTGTGTCTATTTGACCGGCTTGGTAGCATCTGATAACCACCTTGCCTATAAATGATAAAATTAAAGACTATTTCTCAATCAACAAATGAAAATCCAATGTACAACTGTGCTCATATCTACTAGAAAAGCTGGCAGGATCAGATTATTTTTGTTTTATACTTGTTGCAGAAGATCTTTTAAAATATCCTTGATTTTGTGCATTCAATGATAGCACATGGAAAACCAGACATCTGATCAATAAGTAACTCTCTTAGAAGAGCATCCACACTGATCACATCTAATAGTGATCCCCACTGCAGCCCCTCTGAGCCTGTTACTTTACCCCCTCCCACTCTTGCCCAGTTCAAACTTCGACATGGAGGTCTTAGTCCTACTTTACGGTCTGCCTAAATGCCCCTATCTCTTCTCTTTCTGAGTGGTTTTACTGTTCCTGAGCCATCTTATGTAAGCACAGGGCAGGAAGCTAAGGTGGATGGAGCTCTTACCTCTCTTTACCTCATTCATTGGCAGAGTGCTGTGACCTGCTTATCGTGGCCAGCGGAGAATGTCATTGTCTTTGGTCTTGCTGAAGGAAAGGTAGAGAAACTTGATTTTTGCCTGATTTTCTTTTCCATGCAGGGACTATCAGTGCCCACAAGCATCTGGGATGCAGGGTAGGGGTCATCACTGTGTGGTGCTGGGCACAGAATAGCAATGAAAGAATTATACCACTGACTTGAATGTTATGGTTCCCAGTTAGTCCTCGGAGGTTCTACTGGATCATTTGGTCCTTTTCCTGAGCCTTTCTAGAAATGTGGAAGTATGACTCCCAACTTTTCCACTTCTTCTCCAACCTACTGGAAAGCAATGAGCTTCCTGTGGTTCCTGACACTGCCCATGGACTGGGAAACCTCTGGGGACGTCACATTGGGGGAATGTCCACACTCTGCACACAGAAGCAACATTGATCAGATTCTCTTTCTCAGGTTCGTTTAGCAAACACAAAGAACAACAAGTCTTCCACCATTTATGGGACAGATTCCTATGTGGTCTCACTGACTTCCAAGTGAGTATGGTGTTTCTTTAGCCTGCACTACTTTGGCTCATCCTGCTCCTATGGCAGTATAGGAAGGTGCCAGAGGGTCTTTCTGCTGCCAGTTCCATGTTGAGATAATAAAATTATGTGCTATCCAGAAGGAATTCTATCGTAAAATCTGATGCCTGGATCTGTCACACCAGCCCGTACAGTTTGGCTGTCCCTCAGACATGTCAGAATGCAAGTCCCTATGAGATCACCTGCATGCATTGATTTATTTGAATCCATGGCTTTATAAAGATTAAATTAGTTAACTTCATCTAGCTAATTACTAGTAGTCAAGCTTAAGGGCTAAAAATCTAAAAATATTCTGCCAGAAAAAACTGTGACAAGGGTATAATTAGAAAAATAACCATCAAGTGAAATTTTAAATTATTTTCATTAAAGTTGCATTTAACTTTACCTAAAAAAAATAAAGCCGTAGAATTTACACTAAATGATGTCATTCTGTTTGAGTGCTAAACAAATTTTAAAAACCCTAAAGCTAGTCTAGGACTCTGACTTCCTGCTGCTGAGAAATCTCTCCAAAGTCCGTCTGCCTGTGCCTCAGTTTCAGGGGTTTTCTATTTCTCTCTCTCTCATGTCCTCTCCCTCTGTCCTCTCTCCTCTTTTTGCCCTCCTCTCTCTCTCTCTCTCTCCCCCAGCTCTCTCCCCCTTCTATTATTTCTAAACACAAATGGTGCTGTTATTGCTATGGTGACGAATCTGGGACTGCAGGAACAGAAGGCAGATGTACGATTCCTGGATTGTTACAGTGTTCATAGAATTTATATTCTGTACTTGAATCATCATGAGATAGTGTTCTTCTCCCTGCTTGTGTCCAGGACACAAGACATTGCTTAGGACTGGAGTGTTTGTCCAGATTTTGGGGTTTTTTTCTGCAAATTGTGTTACTTTTAGGGATTCTTGTGTCACAATGTCCAGACTCACTTCTGGAATAGTTCCAATGCAAGGGTTGTTTGACATACCTCACTATAAGCAATTGTCTGCATAGTCATTATTCCAGTTAAGGTTACTTAGTGTTTTAGTCATACCGGGAGTTGATTATTGCAATTTTACATGATGAAGATACTTAATTAGCTACTCTCCACTTCCAGTGCTTTTGCCTGCTTTGCTTTTACAGAAACCAATAAAGTACTAGATACTCTTTTGCTCATTACCTAGCTCATCTTCAGTGAAGGTGCCTGCTGAGGAACATTAATGATGACCCTGGAACAGGCTCCTCTGGGCAGGGATATGAAAATAAAGGTACAACTGTTACTGCAATATTGCATCATCCTGTCTGTGTTTCTTTGCAGTGTGTCGGGGAAGGGAATCCTGTCTGGCCATGCAGATGGATCCATAGTACGCTTCTTTTTTGATGATGAGGGCTCGGGTGAATCACAGGTATCCTCCTTCAGTGAGCCAAGTTCTTGTTTGCACAGCCTACTTCCCAGCTCAAGAGCTCTGGAAAAAGATCAGGCCTTGGGAGGGGTGTAGGTCTGGAGAGAAGCTGCAATCAGTGTTAGCTAGCATAGGTTTTATGGAGCATTGATGAAGACAGAACAGTGACAAGATGCTTTGAGGTGCAGTGGGTACAGTGGGAAGAGGGAAATTCTAGTTTTGTGCATAAGACATCAGGCTTTTCAGGTGTCTGGAAAGATCTGATGTTAGTGTCCTGGAGAATAATGCTCGAATGGGTAGGGTTCCGGGGAGTAGCTGTTGTCTTCTCACTACACAAGGTGTAGCTATCCTAGTTAACCCACTCTATCTGTCAACACATAGGATGGGCAACCAGCATTTTTCCTGAGCCTCCTGCTCCTCCCCAACAGGAGCAGTCTCTGTGGTTTAGGCTGTGGTGAAGGGAATGCTTCTCTCCCTCAGATCTCTTCTATTCAACTGAAGCCATTTGAGCATGTCTACTCTATTACAATATGCTGAATGTCTAGAGATATTCTGCTGTGTTGACAATGCATCCCAGTCTGCTTAATGCTTCTGGTCCATGGTTTCTTTCATGTGCCTTCCTACAGACTGGGGCAGGCACACAAAGCAGCCCTCATTACCTGGATATCACAGAAGGGCCCCGTACTGCCCTCACAGGGAACACGGGGTAGATGGGGTTTGAGGCCCCCATGTTTTCATGGTGTTCTTTCTTGCCTGTTGTAGGGTAAGTTGGTGACACATCCCTGTCCTCCTTATGCCCTGGCCTGGGCTTCCAACAGTATTGTGGCTGCAGGCTGTGACAAGAAGATTGTAGCCTATGGGAAGGAGGGCAATGTGATTCAAACCTTTGACTACAGCCGGGACTCCTCAGAGAAAGAATTCACCACAGCAGCTGCCAGTTCTGGGGGCCAGTGTGTTGTCATTGGCAGCTATGACAGGTATAGAGCCTGATGTTAACATCTCCTTTTTCTCCTACTTTCTTCTTCAATTGTATAGAGTTCTTCATATCTCTGATTCCTCACCTGCTTCCACAGGTTAAGGGTTTTGAACTGGAGCCTACGCCACAGTGCCTGGGAGGAAGGCAGACCCAAAGAAATAGATCACCTCTACACCATCACATCTCTGGCATGGAAGAGGGATGGCTCACAGATCTGTGTGGTTGGTATCATCAGTCAGAATCCCTCCCGCCATGAGTCACACACCAGGGACAGCCTTGGGCATGCTTTTGAGAGCAAAGCCATGTGATAGAGGAAGAGCTCATGAGCAGGATGACACCATCACCTTGGTGTGCAACGCCTGTGCTTGTGCAAGGGGCAGAGCTGCAGACAGATATGCAGAGTATGGAGCTGTACAATATCATGGACAGCTAGGTGATGGCTCATTGGAGGCAGCAGTCCTCCTTTTTTTCACAGAAGCATAATAAGGTCAGCATAGCTTCCATAGAGCAGACTCATGATCCTTCTTTCCTCTGAGCACCCCTGAGAAGCAGTATAAAAACTGAACTGTTACTTATACTCCATTTATATGCTATGTTTTCAGTTTAGAGTTGTCTTCCTTCTATATTCAGCTGCTGAGCCTAGATCTGCCTTTCTCTATTAAGTTAAATCTTTAAACCTCTTTAAATTAATCTTTCTGCAAATCTTTCTGTATTAAGGTGAATAACTCATTGAAGCGCTTAAATTATTTAGGAAACTTTCTATTTTTTATTTTTTGCATCTTTTAATGTTCAGTAATCAAGAATTCTTGAAATATTTTCAGACAGAATTAATTGAACATGTGAACAAATACTTGCAGAGAAGGGTGAGGGACTAAGGGGTAGGAGACTAAAAAGAATGGACATATTATAAACAAAGAGGTAAAAGTGGAAGGATTCTACTGGAAGGGAGGAGAAGCTGGGAGGCTGGAAATGGAAGAAGTGGGAAACTGAGAAAGGTAACGATAAAGTATATATTTATAATAATAAATTTATATGTGTAAATTTTATAATTTAAAAATATATTTTATATGTGTAGATTTTATGTATTTATAATAATAAAGATGATTTTTAACCCCTTCTCTTCCTCTGCCATGTATGTGCCAGTATTTGGCAAGCATTCAGAATTTCTCAGTTTTTCTGCTCTTCCAAGTAAGTCAAGATAGATCTGGTTCTCATGCATCTGAGGGCTAGAGCCAGGAGCAGCAAGGACCTGTGGACCTCTGTCTCACTTCTGATCCTCTTCATGTCAGAAGGGTCTGGAATATCCCTGGCTAACAGGATTCATTTTATGTGATGTGTTTTTTTCCCCAGGGCACTCTGTGTGGAGGAGTTGAACAGTTTGAGTACTGCCTTCGCAGAAGCATTTACAAAAAGAAATTTGAAATTACTTACGTGGGACCAAGCCAGGTAAGAGACTATCCAATGAGATGTATTTTGATGAAATGAGGTGCTTGCTAAAACTAGACATGTTTGGAGTTCTGCATCTACTGGTGGTTCATAGTAACTTGTTGGGAAAGGCATAGGGAATACTCCAGGGACAGGGTCAAGGCTGGGTGGAAACTGCCTAGGAGCAAAGACCATGGAGTTCATTTCTCAGCTTGTGAATTTGTGTGCTGTGACCCCAATGCCAAATGCAGGCTCCCTAAGTAGTTTAATTTCAGCCAACTTTACCTCATTCAAAATCAGGTAGTAGGGGCGAGTTAGCCATCTAGACACCCCTCTGTAGTCCATGGAGAGAGAACAGGGCTCTGAGTGTGGCTTATCCTCAGGGCCCTGAGCAGTTGTCCAATTAGTCAAGAAATGTCTAAACAGCTATACCGGTACTACAGTTGTCATCCCATACAAAAGAAATTATAAGGTTTCTTTAAAAAGCAGTGTGAAATTATATGAGGATGCATCTAAATACCCAAGTATCCATCTTTTGCATAATTTTTCATGGGGCAAGAAGTCTGTGTTCATCTTCTGTGCATGGCCTCATTTTGCCTTATCCCACTTTTTCTAGGTCATTGTTAGGAATCTCTCCACAGGAACTCGCATTGTGTTGAAATCCCAGTATGGGTATGAGATTGAGGAGGTGAAGATCTTGGGGAAAGACAGATATCTGGTGGCCCACACCTCAGACACATTATTGCTGGGTGACATCAGCTCCAACAAGCTCAGTGAGGTACTGGAAAATCTGTGGCATTTCTTGAGTGTCAAATGCTTAGCTTTGTAACTAGAAGTATGTGTTTTCTGTGTGAAAAGACAAAACCTGTAGTTTCAAAGAATCATAGAATAATTCAGGTTGGAAGGGAACTTGGGAGGTCTCTTATCAAACTTCCTATTCAAAGGAAGATCAACATTAAGTTCAGATGTTGCTCAGATCCCACAGTTTCTCTGTTCCCCCTGTTCCAGTGCTCTATTGTCCTCATGAGGGAAAATGTCTTCCTAAGTCTTGATGGAATTGCTGTTTTCATTTATGACTGTTTCTTAGCCTTTCACTGTGCCTCTGCCAAAAAAAAGCCTGGTGTCATGGTATTAGAGGTCTTCCCTTCTCCAGTTTTAAGGAGCCCAATTTCTTCTGCCCAACTTTGTGCTGCAAGTGCTTCAGCCCCAATCATCTCAATGGCACTCTGCTGAGATTGCTTCAGTTTATCAGTGTCTTTCTTGTACCCTATTGGTCCCACAACTGCATGTTGTACATATGTACATGCCCGATGTGTGTGAATGTGTGAATCTTAGTGTGTTTTAAAAGCAAAACAAAACAGAAAACCCCACCCCCCCTCACAACTGTAGTATCACAGCTTATGCCAGTATCGCTTCTGTTAACAAACAGTTCAAACAGAACTGTCCACATCTAAACCTCAAGTGCAAAGTGGGACCTGAGCCTGGAGAATGTGGGCAGTATGTTAGTGTCTAATAAAAGTATTAAATAGTTTTTAGGATGTATTTACTTTGCTCACACAGCTATTATATGCTTTTAGTCAGGCTAATGTCTTGATAATCTAGTTGAGAGGAAGAACTCCTGACTACAAATTTAAAGTTGAAGGTTACTGATACTTGTCAATCCAACTGAAAATCTGGCCAGACTAAGCCTCCTGGGTTTCTTCTGCACAGAGGAGTTTTCCTTTCTGTTGCACAGCTATACTCACTTTTTTACCAAGAATAGGGTTGTGAGTGGTCCATTTACCATCTTGTTGTCTTACTAGAGGTTTACTGCAGCACTGACATGGCGCTCATGCTCAGGGTGGACTTCTGCAGCCTTGGCTTTCAGTTTTCTGCCTCTCTGACTGTGTGCCTGTTGTTATCACAATAGCTATTGTATTATCCAGTGCTCCTAAGTTCCAGATCAGCTGACATTGACACTACACTGATTGGTCATTGCTAACATGACCCAAAAAAAGAAGAGTTCAGCTGCACATGGTGTGGAGATTCTGCCCCTACAAATTGTAGCACTGATTCGGTGGAGAAGATTTATAGTGGAAAATGGGCTGTTGAGGATGCTTTTTCTAATAAAGTTAGCCTGAGGAAGTTGGAGGAGGTCTGTGAAAGAACGGGCAACAGGGAGTATGTAGGTTATGTTTGGCCAGAAGGCAGTAAGACACACAGAGAGAACAGGAGTCGGAAGCAGAAGTAAAAAAAAAAAAAAAAAAAAAAGAGAAGAAAGAGCTGGGGAGGACTAAACAACAGTGTTGGAAGCTGAAGTGCTGGAACATGATCCTATTCTGCAGTGTATTTATTTCCATCTGCTGTGGAAGTTGAGGGTTGGGCGGTGGGCCACAGTGCCTGCAGCCTGATCCTTGCAGGAACTGTCAGCCTGGCATTCACTCACTCCATGCCATTGCTTTGTAGGTAGCCTGGCAAGGATCTGGAGGGAATGAAAAATTCTTCTTCGGCAATGAGAATGTAAGTTGTGTGGGTCAGGATGCTGTCTGTGAATCGTGAGAAAAGCTGGGTGTGCACCAGCAGAGGAAGTGTCAACCACACTTCTGGAAAACTCTGTTTCACAGCAGTTTTGTGGACTTGCCCTCTCCATGCAGATCCTGATCTGCTTCGTCCCTTTTCCGCATGCCAGGTACAGGACAAACTCAGTGTTTGGACTGTCAAGTTATACAGGTTATAACCCTATAGGAGAGAGGAGCAATGAAAGAGCCACAGCCAGAGAGCATGTTAGAGATACCAGATACAGTCAAGGTGACAGCTGGGCTTTTTCTGGACTGATAGGCCCAGCACTAAAATCCCCAGCCCTGAGGAAAAGCTGGCAGTCACAACAGGAAGCCAAGGACAATTCCTTACTCATCCTAGAGGGTCTGAATTTAGACTTGTGTGCAACAGAGTTCTGTTCTGCTCTCCTCACTGGTAGGTCTGTATGTTTATCTGGCTTTGCTCTAAGAGTGTGTGCCCCTCACACCTTCAGGTCTGTATGATCTTCAATGCTGGAGAGCTGACACTGGTGGAATATGGAAGCAATGACATCCTGGGCTCTGTCCGCACAGAATTCATGAACCCTCATCTTGTCAGGTAAGGGTGATACCTGCCCGTGTGGCCAGCACAATTGTTTTGTGAGAGTCACCTCAGATACAGACACTTGGAAATGTCCTCCTCAGCAGAATGCAGCCCCCAGGCACTGTGACCTAAGTAATCTGCTTCTGAGAATGACCAGTGACTGGGGGAGGTTTAATTGCTTGGTTATACCTAATGATTGTGAAGTTTTAGAAGCACAAGAACCTGTTTTCCTCTAATGCATGCCTACTGGGCTATTGCTGAAGAGGGACCTTCTGTGCATGCAGATGGTCCTGGTACAGCACTATAGGGACTCCAGATGCCATCAGGACCTCCTCTGCCCCTCTGAAAGACCATACTCTTTATTTTCTGATTGGAGAGAGGGGAGGATGGTGGGTTCCTCAGGGGTGGAAGCAGTGTAACTGCTGCTGGACACCCTGGTTCCAGAGGGGCAGCTTCCAGAGTGAAGCTGTGGATCAGAAATGTTTGCTCTCACTTGAGGCAGCCATAGGTACTGTGCAAGAGTCACAGGTCAGAGACCTGCAGGAAGCTCCATGTGCTTGGGGAAACTTCTGGCAAGCCTGGGAGGGATTGTGTGACTCAGTCCTGTGAATTTTGAGACCAGTAAAGGTAACATCATTGTTTCCTTCATAACAGTGTCCGTATCAATGAGAGACAGCAGAGAGGTGTGGAGGAGAACAAGAGACTTGCTTACCTGATAGACATCAAGACCATAACAATAGGTAAATGCAAACTTCCGTCCCCTGTATCTTTCCTTCCTAATTCCTTTGTATTTCATGTGCCAGGCAGCACATCCCTGAAGGTCCTTCGCTCACAGCAGCAGATTCATGAAGGCCCCTTTGCAGTCACCCTGCCTGGTCACAGAGGCTGTTCCTCTTCTGGCAGGTTGGCTGCCTGGTGTGGGGTGGCTGTGGCTGTGTCCTGCACCTGAGGTTCTGTCTGTTCAGCATGATGTCTTTGCTGCCTGGACTTCTGTGATCTGTGCATGCTCACAGAAGGGTAGAGGGATTTGCTGCTGTTAATAAGGCATCAAGATAAAATGTCATTGCAGCCTGTTTTTCATGTCACAGTGTGTTTGCCAGGGAGTTCCACCCTAATTCAGTGCCAGGCACTTGATCTACATGGGCTAGCAGTGAATGTTCATCACTTTGGGATGCACTAGGTACTTACCCTGTTTCCTTTCTGTCCTTCCCAAGTGGACCTTGTTGGTGGATACAGTGCTGGCACTGTCAGCCATGACAGCAAGATTGATTGGCTGGAGCTGAATGAAACAGGCCACAAACTGCTCTTCAGGGACAAGAAGATGAGGGTGAGGCGGGGACATCGGGGGCAGTGTGGCAAGATGGGGGAGAGGTAAAGACAGGTATGCCTGGATGGAGGGAGGGAGATGAGAAACACATCTGAAGTATTCATGACTTTTTGAGAAAGCTCTTTGAGAAAGATAGCCTATGTCTAGATTGCATGAATTGGCAGCACTGCATGTTTGGTCCTGAGTCACAGATAATTCTGAAGTCAGTTTCTAGATATCTTGCTCCATCTCATCACACCTGAAAGTGAAAGTCATAGAATCTTCTGCTCTGAGATGGAGACAAGTCAGTTAATTTCAAGAGGAGGGTTCCACTGTTGCACTTAAACATGTAAATTGAAAACAAGGAGCATCTTGATAGTAAGATGAACTCTTTAATTCTCAAAAACAGCATAGTCACAACCAAATAGTTTGTTCAGTAGGGCCCTTGGTTAGTGCTGAATCACAGACCATGACTGAATGTTGTCTAGGAGAGTAATAATGAGTCCAGGACAAAACTATGCCCAAAATCATATAAATGGTTTCACATTACAGATGAATGGTTTCACTCTACAGATGATGATGTGCAGGTACTCACCTTGTGTCCCAGCCATGTTTAATTTAATTGTACAGATACAGAGTTTAATGGTACAAATACGGCTGCAGCTCACTGCAGCGGGCAAGAAGATGCATTTATCAGTTATATTACAGTTTGACTCAGTTCACTGTCGAGCCTTCCTCACTGTCATGGATGGAAGGCTCCATGACTGCTCAACTGCATTTGCTCCTCTTGTCACAGGATGGTTTGAATTGCTCCAAAGGTCAGGTCCCATTGGAGACTGTCAGTCTGCAGTAGAATATTTCCACATTGGCTCTACCTCTCTCTGTAACCGAAGGATGGATGAAGTGTTATGTTCATATGTGCATATGTGTTGAAATCCCTGAGAACTTTCTCAGCCTCATCTCAGAAGAAACTCTGAATTCAGCCCTCACCTCTCAGGCAGGGACCCCAGGCTTCTTCACTGATCTGTTCCTCCATGGTCATTTTGGGCAGTTTGTTCCCCAGGGTTGCATCATAGATTGTAGAGGGGTGCAAAGATACCTTCTTGCCTGGGAATCACAAATAATTACCTGTCTGCTCTTTATCACTCACACAAGCTGCTTCATTGCTGCCATGCTAAGCTTGCAACTGGAGCACTCAGCTTTCTAGCCAAAGATTGTAGTGCATACATCTGCCACCTTCCAAACTGTCTACCACAGGCTCCTCTCTCAGAAGCGTGCTGGAGCTGCTCTTTCTTGCACAAACATTGTAGTTCTGTTTCTGGGCCATCACAGAACAAGGACTTCTGCAAATACTTTGTGATTCCAGAGAAACTGAAGGAGCAGCCCAATGCAGATGGGCAAAGAATGTAATGCCTGCATCTTTGAGTGCCTCTCTAATCAAGACCCTATTAACTCTCAGAAGGAGGATTGTTCCATGACCATAGATATATCTTTAGGGCACTGCTTTCACATATCTATAGACGTATCAATCAAGAAAGACCTTCTCTACAAAGGAGACTGAGTCACAGCCGAAAGCAAGGGCTTCTCTTTGGGTTCTGCTGCATTGATACTCCTCACAAAGGTGCTGACAGTGATTGCAGCCTGCACAGATGAAACAGGTTTCTGTTTGTATGTGCCTTTCCACAAAGCTGCCTGTGTCCTACAATGTGAGACGAGAGAACTTTCCCAGCAATATATCTTCTTATATTTATTTCTGCACTCATTTTATATTTGGGTTGTCTAATTTATTATCTCAACAAGAGACAGTGGCATCAGAGCAATCAGAGGCATGGTTGCTGTTGCCTCTTCTGGCTCCTTTTCAGGCCTTTCACGAGGCTACGTAGACAGTTCTTTCATTAAATCCTGCCGCAAGCCTAAATCAGACAGTAACATGATTCTCCCTATGCTATGTCTGTACATGTTTCTCCATCCAGTTTAGTACAGGCTGAAGCACGGAATTTCTTGTTCTCATTTGTCATGAGACTAGCACAATTCTCTCTTTTTCTCATCTTTGCTAGATGAGAACAATTATGGCAAAGAGCAGAGGCAGCCTAGGAGTTTTAAGTTACAGGGCATCATAACTCTTTGTTATGCCATGTTGGACCTTCCAAGGGGTCTGGCTTTTTTCAGGGCAGTGAGCTCTACAAGTAAACACCCTCTCACCTTATTGGCATCGGTTCTTGCAATAGGACTCTACCTAGGACGGACAGTTTAGCCCAGAACTGTAGAGGAAGGCTCTTCCTTGTCCCTGGTTTGTTTTCTTAAGACTTAAGAGACCATTCTCTCTCTCTCTCTCTCTCTGAAGAGACCTACTTCAGCTCTGCAACTGAGAGGAAACCGAAGTAGCACAAGGTGTGTTCTGGTGTGTATACATACATGCCTAGTGATAAGGAAGGCAAAATCTGAGCATGCTGCTTAAAACATTGCAAGGGCTAAAAATCGTCTTACCTCTTGAATAGTAATATGTGTAAATAACACCATAGACTATGTATCTTGGGAAAGGTCTGACGCCTGGTTGGAAATACCTGTTTTTCAAAATGCTTGTTCAGATGTTCCTGCTGTGTCCATGTGAGCTAGCAGCCCTACCATCAGCCCAGCTGAGCCCCTGTCTCCTCTTCCTCTCTAGCTGCAGCTCTATGACATTGAAGGCAGCACGAAAACGACCATCTTGAACTACTGCTCCTATGTGCAGTGGGTGCCAGGCAGTGATGTGGTGGTGGCTCAGGACTGGAACAGCCTCTGCATCTGGTATAATATTGATGCTCCAGAGCAAGTCACCATGTTTCCTCTGAAGGTAAAACTCTGGAGACTTCGATAACCTCCAGCAGTTTTTGTTACTTCTTGCTCATGTGTGTGGATAATAGTCAGGGTGGCATTGCAGAAGGAATGCAGAGGGGAACTGCCAGTTTCTTCTGGGCAAAATATGAGCTCATCTATCAGCTTTGTGGCAGGCACTTCTGGCAAACAATGAAGATAGTTGATAATAGCAAGGAGCTGCTGAGTGGCTTTTTCCTTCCCTCTGGTGACACAGGGACGATTTCTACTCAGTGTGAGCTCACTCAGCAGAATGTTAATCAGAAGAGCTGTCACAGCGCTGTCCTCACATCCCTGCTATCCCCATACTTTAGGAGAATGTGGAAGTGTTGATAGCTGATACTGTTTTCAGGGGGATATTGTAGACTTGGAACGGAATGATGGGAAGACTGAAGTAATAGTATCTGAAGGGGTGAACACTGTATCCTACACCCTGGATGAAGGCCTCATAGAGTTTGGAACTGCCATTGATGATGGGGATTACTACAGGTAAGTTCTAGGTACACCACATGGTGATGGCAGGTGGTCCACTTCACATAAATTACACCTGAGAGTTGGCAATCTATGAACTGCAGCACCACAGCTTTCCATACAGAGTTGAGGTTTAGGCTCTGAGCATGATGCTGGTTCCAGGTCTTCCTGTAATGTAAAGCAAAGTCCCTCAGGAATGAACATTCAGCTTTTTCATCTTCACAGCTCCATGGTTTCAAACTCAGGGGCACAAAAGACTGGCCAGCCTGGTCCCATTGACACTGTCAGAAATTCCCTGAAGGCAGTTTTCACATAGCTGCTGGGAGTAGCTCTGTCTTCCATAGCAGCCAGGTGTGAAGTCATGGTCCAGTGCTTTTGCTGCTGCCCCACTAGAGATGCTTACAGTGTCTTGGAAACATTCAGGAGCTATGCCGGGTAAAAGCTGACAGTCTGAAGCACATGGGCACTGCTGACATTATTATAGGGCTTTAAAACTGACCAGGGAAGAAAATTTCACAAGTTCATAGCACTGTCATGACTTGAGTGAGTAACTTGATTGCACCAGGAACTTGCATCAGACACAACACTTTGGACTTGTCCCACACTGCCACAGCCTTCTTCTGTTTGGATGCCTCTATGTACCTTAGCTCAGGTAAGGGTTACCTAAATATCTGATTTTTTCCCCAGTGTCAGGCCCTGTGTTATACAATACTCTCCAGAATTGGTCACACCCACTGTTCTTTTTTTTCAGTGCAATTCTTGTTAGAAAGCTCCTTTCTTGGGGTAGGATTTTCCTCAGAGATTGTTCTGTTGCTGACAGTCTGCAAATCTCTGTCTCAAGGGCTGCTGCGTTTTTGGAGACACTGGAAATGTCCACAGAGACTGAAGCCATGTGGAAGACTCTTAGCAGGCTGGCTTTGGAAGCTAGACAGCTGCGCATTGCAGAGAGGTACAGGAAGAAGCTGAAACATCTTTCTGGCTTAAACACTCTCTTTGATGAATCTCTTACAGAAACCAGAGTCTAACTACAGATGAGATTTTTTTGTGTGACTGAAAGATTTGTTGCATTGGGGAATTAAATGTTCCCTATTGCGGGCAATGTCTTTGCCCTTCCATGCTAGAAGGTAATGCTAGAATGGGGACAGTAATACATCACTCTGTAGCATAAATTTTTGCTGAGGACAACTCCAGGCAGTGAATAACAAGGCTTCAGGGAGCTGGCAGACACAGACAAGCTCAGCCCATCTCTGAAGCATGGGGAAGTGGTTCATGAGAACTGGTCATGTTCATGGCTTCTCCTCTGGAGTAGGGCTAGAGGGCTCTGCTGAACATGGGGCTCAGCAAAATCCCTCTCTTGAAGCAGGGCTACCCTACCTGGGTCTGCTGCACAGATTCTGCTTTTCTTCTGTTGGACCAAAAGTGGGCAACAAAAGACAGTTATTGACTTGCTGCTTTGCTTTTCCAGGTGCTTTGCAGCTCTGGGCAGTGTGTCAAAGGTTCGATTTCTGCATGAAACCAATACCATTGCTGACCAGGCAGCTCAAGAGCATGTAAGTCAGAACTTCTGCTGTGCAGGGCAACTGCTTTCCTGTAAACATGTCCAGACAGTTATCTGCTATGTCCATGATAACCTGTGTCCTGCTACAGATCAGAACTTGGTCCTAATCCTTCATCCATGCCTGCCAGTTGCCTCTTCTGACCATCCATTTCATATTGCTCCTGTCTTGTCTCTTCTGTGGGTCTCATCTCTCTTCAGCTTCTGCAATGAAACAGACCCTCCCTCTAGTCCTCTCCCTTGTGTCAGTCAATTCTGAGCCCCTCAGTAGAAGAAAGACACTGAGCTGCTGCCCTTCGGAGAAAGGCAACCAAGCTGTCGAAGGGTCTGGAAAACAAGTCCTATGAAAAGAGGCTGGGGGAATTGGAATATTTTAGTTTGGAGAAGAGCAGGCTGAGAGTAGACCTTACTGCTCTCTACCTGAAAGGTGCTGGTGTCTCAAATAAATAATGGTAGTGCTAGAAGAAATGCTCTGGAGTTGTGCTGGGAGAGGTTTAGACTAGATATTATGAAGAATTTCTTTACTGAGAGACTAGTCAGGCATTGGAACAGGCTGACCAGGGAGGTGGTGGAGTCACCATCCCTGGAAATATTTAAAAACCATGTAGATGAGGCACTTAAGGACAGGCTCTAGTGTGCATGTTGATACAGATAAATAAATGTATTTTATTTATTTTATTGAAGGAGAGATGTTGACAGTTGGACACGGTGATATTAGAGGCCTTTTCCTTTCTTGTGATTCTGCGTGATTCCAGAGCCTGTTCTTTCACACAGCAAACTGACTGAGCTAACTGATGTTGTCTACAGGGTGGGGATGGTACAGAGCATTATCGGGTGCGTGCCCGCTTGGCCATGCTAGACAAGAACTATAAGCTGGCAGAGATGGTCTTCCTGGAACAAGTGAGTAAAGGAACAAGGAACAGGAAATATCTCATTTGTTTTGATTGTTTGTGCCCTGGTGTGAAAGAGAAAAAGTAGAGGTTGCTTATTTCTGGGAGAAGAATTTTTGCCCTGAAATAGGAGGAGATATTTCATGTTCCAAGGTGTAGGACCTGAGGTGCATGAAGAGGGAGGGGGAGGATGTGGATCCATGTAAAGGGGACAGTACAGATTTTCGAGTGTTTGCTCCACATCTAACCCTGCCCACTAGAGAGCTTAATGCCAATGTATCTGTCTGCTAAATGGAGCCTTCAGGTTGACATGCTGCTCTCTGACAGGATGCCACAGAGGAGGCCATGAACATGTACCAGGAGCTGCACATGTGGGATGAATGCATTGCAGTTGCTGAGGCCAAGGTACAGAACAGAGCCGCACTGATTGCGGGCTGGGCTGGCTTGTTAAGTCTTCTGGATGGAAATTTATTCAAGGGCTGGATGATCTTCACCTGCCTTACCAGGACATCACTTCTGCTTGGAGCTCCTCCATGCAGAAGGGAAGATTGCACTGACGTAATTATGGGCCTGCACAAACAGTGACTGAGAAAAGCTACTGAAATTAATTGAAGAGTATTTGGGGCTTAAAAAGGAGTGGATGAGGCAGTGCCACACAGGACTGCCATTGTGGTTTCTGCTAACCTGGCCGCAAGGGGCCTGGTGCCATGAACCAACTGTTCAGAGCTTGTAGAATGACCAGGATATCATCTTGCCTTGCCCAGATCAACCAATTTTGACTTTTCTCTACAGGGACATCCAATGCTGGATAAGTTGCGTCGAGGTTACTACCAGTGGCTGCTGGACACTCAGCAGGAGGAAAAGGCTGGGGAGGTCCAAGAGGGACAGGGTGACTACCTGGCAGCCATCAGCTTATACCTGCGGGCAGGGCTGCCAGCCAAAGCAGCACGGCTGGCCATGAGCAGGGATGAACTCCTGACCAACGAGGATGTCATTGATAAAGTCTCCACAGCACTGACCAGAGGGGAACTGTATGAACAGGTGAGTGGCCCGCTCTGTTGGGCTTTCTTCTTAGTGGGATCAAAGCTCCTACCCTGTCTTCTGCATCTGTGAGATACAGGGACAGGGATCTGGGAATTAGCAGATGTAATTCTAATGAAGTTGCAGTTAGTATTTGGGAGGACATCCTAAACAGTATCCATTATAGATGTGTGAGGTCTAGAACTGCTGTTATTAGTCAGGGAAAAGATGGCAACTTGTTGGTGATGTGTCTCTGAAATATCATCTGAGTGTTCAGTGATAGTCAAGGAGGCCCTTGGGAAGGTAGGAACCAACAGGAAAGGAACTGTGAATCAAACTGAAAACTTGATATCCCTGTGAAAATACACAGTGCTTCCTCACATTAGAATAAAAAATGATGGCACAGCTTTCATATAAGGATAGACTGAAGTGGAAAGAAAGGAAGAAAACCAAAGGAGGTTATGAAGACAATCTGTAGAGCAATGGATATCACAGAGAAGGGAAGTGATTGTTCTCTGTGTATAACAACACAAAAAATTGATAACTACTTATAATTAGGTGACAAATTTAAATCAAAAGGTTATTTTTCACGCAGTGCAGTCATGTTAATGTAAGAAAACAGTGCTGAATCTGACCAGTTTACAGCGTGGTGTCCTGGCCAGCAATGGCCTCTACAGATGTTCAAGAAAGGAATATAAAGAACAGGGTAGGCAAATATAGGGAGGTATTTCCCCTAGTGTACCTTCATGGTTCCAGCAGTTTGCAGACCATAGTGTACCTTATTTTTATGTCTTGATAGATTTTACTTCCATGAGCCTGTCGAATTATTCCTTGAACCATCTGTTTTGGTCTACAATGTTGGCTATGAGTTACCCAGTCCAGCTATCTTCTATTTGCTGGCCTATTTTATATGCCCTGTTTAAACGGCATTTCTCCAGTCTCATTTCGCCTTCAGCATTTTCTGACCAGTTCATTTTGACCCAAGAGAATCTTGTGCTTTTCCAAACCTGTCGTCTTCTCTTAAGCCTTCAGCTGCAAGAGCAGCTGTGGAACTCATTGCTGCCAGATGTTCTGTTACCAAACTGTAAATGGGCTTGTGGAGGTAGAGTCTGTAAAAAGCCATTAAATATGACAAATGTTGAGGGCATCGACACAACCTCAGGAAGCTTCTGCCATGCAGACTGTTAAGAGACTGGTGGTCACCTTGGAACAAAGGCTGGTGTATACTTGCTGTATTCTTACAATCCTTCTCTAGACATGTGCTTTTTTTCCACTGTTCAGATACCGACAGGAGTGAATCTTTGATCTGCCATGATGGCCTTTTTCACATTATGTTCTACGTTCTACAAGCTTTGAGCCTCATCCCACTGTGCTGGCCACCTCCCTTTCCTATAGGGTAAAAACCTGTTGCAGGAAGCTGAGCTAGCCCCTTCAAGGCTCATGCCCAGGGCTCCTGTGTGGTCATGTGCATGTCTGAGCTCCTGGGACAGTGGCCATGACAAAAGCTGTTGCTGCACGAGACTGTGCAGAGGAGAGTTGTCTCAACAACTCTTTATTTTGTTAGAAGATAGTTCTCGGGATATGTTGGTTAGCAGAGAGGTCAACAGTCTCAGCACATGAAGTCTTTCCTAGAAGTCCCCTTTATCTCCATGCTCTTGGTGAGCAGGGAGAGCATTGCTGTTGGAGAGCTCTGTGTCAGGACTGACAAGCTCTGTACATGGGACTGGTAGTGTCCATGCTGGTGTGAGGAGATGGTGGCTCTTGAAACTGGCAGCTTTTATTTGTCATTAGGCTGGAGACCTGTTTGAGAAGGTTGGGAATCCACGGAAGACTCTGGAGTGCTATTGCAAGGGCAGTGCCTTCCTGAAAGGTACAGTGCTAATTCTGTTCCTTCCCCAATCCATCCCTAGCAGGAGCCTGGGTGGTCTGGCCTGGTGGCAATGTGACCTATTGTCCTGGAGCCTAGAGATGCCCAAATGCTCTTAAACTGCCACATATCATCTCTTTCAATGGATGTATTTTCACACAGTTGTACCTACCCACACAGTCCCAGAACAGTGGTCATGCTGATGGCATCAGCATGGATCTGCTCCAGCTGTGCACAGGGTCCAGACTACTGGGCAGCCTGATGGAGCTAGAGTACCTTAAACAATCACCATTGCCCTCCATCTGAGCCCTGTTCAAGGGCCACAGTCACCTGGCAGTTGTGCTTCCTTGCTGGGTGCAGTGTAACCCCTGTCATATCCCCTGCAGCAGTGGAGTTGGCTCGCGTGTCATTTCCTGCAGAAGTGGTGAAGCTGGAGGAGGCCTGGGGAGACCATCTGGTGCAGCAGAAACAGCTGGATGCTGCCATCAACCATTATATCGAAGCCAGGTGGGCTTATAACCAGCAGCAGTGTAAGCTCCCTCGAGCACTGTCCCCAGCGGGGACAGTCTTCTGGCCTCAACCATTGATGCCTTCCCACATCTCATCTTAACAACTGGGGCTGTTTAGCCTTGAGAAGAGAAGGCTGAGAGAGGATCTTCTGAGGATCTTCTGAATATCTTTCAATATCTGAGGCTGGGTGTCAAGAGGATGAGGCCAGTCTCTTTTCAGTGATGCCCAGTAATAGGACAAGGAATAATGGGAAGCTGGAACATAGGAAGTTCCACCTCAACATGAGGAGAAAATTCTTGACTGTGGGGGTGAGGGAGCCCTGGCACAGGCTGCCCAGAGAGGTGCTGGAGTCTCCCCTGTAAGCTTTCCAAGCCCACCTGGATGTGTTCTGTGTGGCCTGCTCCGGGTGATCCTGATGGGGCAGGGGGGTTGGACTGGATCAGCTCTGGAGGTCCCTTCCAACCCCTGACATGCTGTGATTCTGTGATCTCTCCCAACGTTTATTCATCCCTGATTACTCTTCCCTGTGGTCCTAGTTTTTCATTCTTTCCCCTTGGCTCAACCCATGAAGAGGGGTCAAGCAGCAGACCACTTTGGTCTGCCTTGTTTGACTCAGCTGGAGAAGGTGTCTGCTGGCTGGCTGGGCATAGTTACGGTTTTGATGCTAGGTGCTCGATTAAGGCCATTGAGGCAGCCCTGGGAGCCCGGCAGTGGAAGAAGGCCATCTACATTTTGGACTTGCAGGACAAAGAGACAGCAGCCAAATATTACTTCAAGATTGCCCAGCACTATGCAGCTTTACAGGAGTATCAGGTGAGGCCACAGACCTCAATCATTGCTGCTCTGTGTGTACCCTGGGACTGCTCAGTAGGGTCATTTCCCCACAGGTTGCAGAGGAGCTGTACACCAAAGGAGACCACACCAAGGATGCCATTGACATGTACACACAGGCTGGACTCTGGGAACAGGCTCACAAGGTACAGTCTGGAGCCAAAGCTCTTGGGGACCTCACCCCCATTGGTGGAATCTCTTTCATTAGGAGGTGGTGGTCCTTTGTGCCTCAACACCTGATCTGCAGGCACTCTTCCCAAAGGATGCTTGTAGGGGCATCCAATAGACAGCAAGAAACTAGCTCCAGGTATCATACCCTCTCTGAGCCCTTCTGTCCTTCAGCAGCTCCCTGTGGGTACACCTGTGACATAAATAGGGCTCTCCAGGGGGTTCGTCCCATGTGCTTTGACCACAGTGACAAACCTATTCTCTGAGGAGCATAAAGTGTAAACACCTGTTTGCAATGGGAAGGAGATTGGTTTTTCCCTTCTGCTTCACTACCGCATAAGAAATTGCTCTGCTGGGTTCTGTAGTTTCTCCTGTGTGTGCTCCTTTTGGCAGCTAGCAGTCAAGTGTATGAGTGAGGAGGAGGTATCTGTGCTCTACACAACCCAGGCCCAAGAGATGGAGAAGCAGGGCAAGTACAAAGAAGCAGAGAGGTGAGTATCTTCCTTAGTATTAGCCCAAGGCTGAGCCATGAAAAAGTGGCTGCAGTGAGAAGCTCTTCCCTGGCTGTGTGCTCAGGACCTGGCTCCAGCTAGGCAGAATGCAGAGAGACTGCAAGGGCTGCTCACCTCCTTGGATGAGCCATCTCAATTTTCTGTGTTCACAGGCTCTATATTGCGGTGAATGAACCTGACTTGGCCATCACCATGTACAAGAAGTGTAAGATGTATGATGAGATGGTTTGCCTAGTGGCCAAGTACCACAAGAACTTGCTCGGTGATACCCACCTGCACCTGGGCAAGGTGAGCCCATTCCATGGCAGGGGCTCAAGTGGACCAAGCAGGGACGAGAGTGTCACTAACTCCTTGCCTCTGATTGCAGGAGCTGGAGGCAGAGGGACGCTTACAGGAGGCTGAGTACCACTACCTGGAAGCTAAGGACTGGAAAGCCACAGTGAACATGTACAGAGCAAATGACATGTGGGAAGAAGCTTACAGGGTAACCATGACTCCACAGCTGTCCCACTGTGCAGGGTCCTGGCAGGAGCTGCTCTGTCCCTGTTCACCACACACCCTGCCTGTGGCACAGCACAGGAGGTCCTTGTTCCTACTGCTCTGCTGCATTGCACCCCAAAAGCAGAGGTCTCTCCACAGCACTGCTTCTCCAGTGACAACACAGGTTGCCAGGAGTTACTGCTGCTGGCGTGGCTGTCGTCTGGGCCATGCTGAAGAGCAGCAGCCTCTGGTCTGCCGCACAAGTCTTTGTCTCACTCTCCTCAGTCCAGTGGTGGCTACACAAGGGTTCCTTGGGAGACATCAGTTGGTTTTGGTGCTCCCTCATGACAGCAAGCAGTATGTGAGAGGGAAGTCCTGGATCAGCCTCCTGAAGGTGACATAGATGCATTGGACTCTTCTTTCTTTGCTTTGGGTAGGTGGCCAAGACACATGGGGGAACAAACTCCTGTAAGCACGTGGCCTACATGTGGGCAAAGAGCCTGGGTGGAGAGGCAGCTGTGAAACTGCTCAGTAAATTTGGACTTCTGGAGATGGCCATTGACCATGCAGCAGACACCCGGTAAGAAGGGCTGTCACCCAGCACTTCCCTCCCCTTGGTCTGACCTGAGAAAAAGGGGTGCCCCAAGATAACTGCATGCACATGGTAGCTGCAGGTTCAGGATACAGCATGTCTTCCCACTCCACCTGTATTTCACACAGATAGTCTGCTTCCTTA
Organism: Phaethornis superciliosus; assembly: GCA_023637945.1. NCBI lineage: Eukaryota > Metazoa > Chordata > Aves > Apodiformes > Trochilidae > Phaethornis > Phaethornis superciliosus. The sequence continues at coordinate 114,383,407 of JAJQWJ010000003.1, read as the reverse complement.
ACACCTCCTGCTTCACCTGTTGGTCTCTCAAATGTCAGGTCAGAGCTGAGCAGGCAAAAGCAGTTTGCCCTTTAGCCTTATGAGGGAAACTTTGTGGAAGTCTGTGAACACAGGAGTCACTGTAAGTAAATGCCTGCCAGAAGGGTTGCGTCCCCTCTCTGCACTTGGCCACCCATCCCACTGCTCTGCCTCTCACTGCTGCTCCCCCAGCTATCACATTTGCTGGGCTCGGGACTCTTGTGACCTCCCCTTTAGGGTCAGACCAAGGGCCTCTGGCACCAACAGCAAGTATGAAGGAGATGGATTTCCTTACTGGGTGCTCTAAAATCCCTTGTTCTGTAGCCAGGAGGAATAGGCAGTGCCCGCTCACTCAGGACCCTCTGTGTTCCCCCCTCTCCTCTCCCAGTGTCTTGTACTGTATTTGGTGTCTCACTCCTGATGAAGGCATACCTTCACAGCACATAATGTAGCTCTCACCCCATCATCTCTTTTGTTGCAGGGTCTTTGAGTATGCTTTTGAACTGGCACGCTTCTCCATGAAGCAGAAGATGCCAGAGATCCATTTAAAATATGCCATGTTCCTAGAGGATGAGGTAATTCTACCCCCTGCAATGGGTGGGTGTTCCCTGGTGGCCTGAGCAGTTGAACAGTTGTCCTTCAGGGCTGCTCCAGCGGGCACGTTCATGGCAGCAGACACTGCTCACCTGAATGGCTCCACAATTGCAGCCCCAAGCTTCCACTCCTATCTTTGTTCCATAAATCCTCTCTGCCTGGTGGCAACAGAGGAGGTCCTGCATTAGAATCAGGGCAGGAAGGCATGCAGGCAAATTCCTTCCTCTCTCTTAGGGAAAATTTGAAGAGGCTGCAGAAGAATTTGTTAAAGCTGGGAAGCCCAGGGAGGCTGTGCTGATGTACGTATTATTCCCCATCCTGGCTTGCTGCATCTCCTCTCCCCAGGTGGTGACAGCCTGGTTGCTCCTTCATCTCTCTGCTCCTTGCTGTCCCTCTTGTTACATCTCATGTTGTTTCTCCCAGGTTTGTGCATAACCAGGACTGGGATGCTGCACAGCGTGTGGCTGAGGCTCATGACCCAGACAGCGTGGGTGATGTGCTGGTGGGACAGGCACGTTTTGCCTTTGAGCAGAGAGACTTCCAGAAAACAGAAGCCTTCCTCCTGCGAGCCCAGAGACCCGAACTGGCCATAAAGTACTACAAGGTGAGCATAGCCTGTAGGAACATAGAATAAGAATGGTTTGGATTGGAAGGGACCTTAAAGCTCATCCAGTTCCAGCTGCCCTGCCATGGTCAGGGAAACCTCCCAGCAGCCCAGGTTGCTCCAAGCCCTTTCCATCCTGGCCTGAGACACTCCCAGGGATGGGGCAGCCACAGAGACAGCGTCATTGCTTTCCACACAGTTTGGGTGGTAGAGGAGTGAAATCCATACCCCATCTCTCCCTGCCAGCTCAGCAGCCAAAGAGAAACTATTTACCTCATAGAACTTAATTCTGGCCTGCTCCTGGAAGGTTGAACCAGCAGAGATATCACAGTCTTACCTTATCTCTCACAGCTCTGGGAGGAAGTATCCTGCTGGAATATGGACAGTCCTCAGGGCTATCACAAGTGTGTGCATTTGGAGACCATAGGCACCCATTCCACAGGGGCATCTTGGATGGATGGCCTCTTTCCTCTGACGTCACTTGGGTGGATGGAGAGGCATCGGTGCTGTTTTGGGGAGGAAAGAATCAGGTGGTGCTGCTGTGGTTGTCTCTTCCAGTGGGTCCTCTGGCAAGATGACATGAGAGGCTAGGTGTGTTATGTTTTGCCAGGAGTGTGGGGGATCCTGGTGGATTGGTGACTCCCTTTTGTGTTCGTTCAGGAGGCTGGCATGTGGAGCGAGGCCCTGCGGATCTGCAAGGAATATATGCCTGCTCGGTTGGAAGAGTTGCAGGAGGAGTGCAGCAGGGAGGCTGCCAAGAAGGGCTCCAGGTGGGGAATGCTCTGGTCAGCCTGCAGGAACAGGTAGCTCTTCCCCTTGGCCATCCTGTTGATACCTGAGAGGTATAGTCTGACCTCCAGGATCAAGTTGTTTCATTCTTGAAGACCCTGGGCTTCTTACTACATAGGTTTTCTAACAGATTCCAGGCTTATTCTTGCCATCCAAGGTCTCTTAGATGTCTTCTTGCCACTTACAGATCTCTGAATTCTTCTGTGCCACCAGATCATCTCCCCAGCCTCCTTACTTAGTTCTGTCCTCAGCACTGGCCTTGAGCATTGCTTGTCACACACTCAGCCCCCTCTGACATCTCTGACGTCCCTACACTGTGCACCTCCCTGACCATGCCCTGCTCACTGTCTGCAGGATCTTAGTGGCATCCCCCCAATCCTGCTCACAGCCTTCATTCCTCCTGCAGGGGAACGGAGGGGCTCCTCGAGCAGGCACAGGAGTGGGAGCAGGCTGGGGAATACGCCCAAGCAGTGGACTGCTACCTGAAGGTGCAGGATCTCAGTAACAGTGTCCTGATGGAGAAGTGCTTGCTGAAGGTACAGTCGGGGGCTATGGCTCCCTTCATCTGCTCTGCTATCCAGGAGGTCCCCCACAGCCTGCAGTGAGACACAGAGTTATCTTAGTTGCTGCAGGGCACAAGGGAAGTCTGCAGGCTCTGAAAGCCTTCCTGGCCATTCTGTTGAGCCCTGGTGTGCTGAGCACTTATGCTGCAGTGCACTGAGGTCCTTGCTCTGGCACCACTTCCAGCAGTGTGTCTTTGTGCCCCTGTCTCCTGCACTGACCAGCTGGACTTTATGACTTAGCCCTTGGTCTTTTGGGTGCCCTTTCTTCTTTTCATGGCCTATGTCTACTTGCCTTTGAGTTGTGTTCTTGTTGATACTCTTCACCTAACCCTAACTCTAAACACTCCTATCTGTGCCCTCGTACCCACTTAAATAATGATTATGTCCTCTCCTATCTTCTCCCATGTATGAAAGTAGTCAGGCTTTGCTTCTCTGAATTGCTGAAGTGGGCTGTCATTTCTTCTCCCCTTGCCCCAGAATTCAAGCACTCCTGACTCAGTCTTTTAGCTGGGAGTGGGCTCTTCCCTGATCCCTCCCTCTCTCAAACAGCTTTTATCACTCGTGCAACCACAATTTCTCTTCACAGGCTGCTGAGTTGGCCATTAAATTCTTGGGTCAGTCACAGAGTGTGGAGGTGACACGGACTGTGGCTCCCCAGCTGGTGGCCATGAAGAAATGCAGTGCGGTGAGGGCTGGCTCCTTCCCCCAGGCTACTGAAGAAGCAGTGACATAAGAAGGGAGAGCTCTGTCCAAGGGCGGGAGTACAGGTCACATCCTGGGTGATGGGTGGGTGGCTCTATTCAGAATTAGGCAGTGCAGAGTCTTCAAGGAGGAGGAAGGAAGGGAAGGGATCAAGTCCTGGAACAGTGTGAGAGAGCCAGGCTGTGGGAGGAGAGAGGAAGCAGAAAAGGAGGGTTATCTTTTGGGAAGAAGTGGGATTATCGTTTGGGAAGAGATTTTCTGTCGTTGAAGTGTGCTGGTTGCTTCCAACAGCACCAGCTCCAGCCTGGGCTGCAGGGTGCCACCAGGGTTTTGTGCCCCATGAGACTGTCTCTGTCCCTGCAGGCAGCTGAGCTCTATCTCAGCTTGGACCTCATCCAAGAAGCTATTGATGCCTTCATTGAAGGCGAGGAATGGTGCAAAGCCAAGCGTGTGGCCAAGGAGCTGGACCCCAGGTATGCCCCACACTCCTCCAATTATACTCTTCCTGCTCTGTCTCACACTCCTAGATTATCCCTTGTTCTGTGGTGTCCTGCTGCCCCTAGGTTCCCTGGTTCCTCCCTACAGTTGACTTACATGCTGAACAGAACAGATTGTCCACAGCTGCCCTTCCCAAGCCATTACCATCCTGATACTCCTCTCATAACACACATCATGGAAATCACTTTCCCCTTTTTTCCCATCCCTATTCCTGTCTCCCCTTGTGTTGGATAACCCTAGACATGTGTTTCCTTCTCCAAGTTCTTCAATCCCTTTCTCTCTTCTCACACTGTGTTGCAAAAAGCTGCCTTGTCCCCATTCTCCCAGTAGCAGGCCAATAGGAGGTGGCACAGCTCTAAGTCCTCTTCTTCCCAAAGCAAAGTGGGGCCTGGTCTCAGCACTGATGTGAGACACAATTGTCTTGTTGCCTGTTAAGATTATTTCTACCCGGTAGGTTGGAGCAGTATGTGGACCAGCATTACAAGGAGTATTTAAAGAACCAAGGAAAGGTGGATTCGGTACGTATTTGGGATGTCCCACAGACCAGGGTGTGACAGTAGAATCTGTGCAGATCCTTGGGGTGTTTCTTATGGGGCTTTTGCCAGAATATGCCCAAGGGTGAGGCGTCTGTGAGTTGTGGTTTCTGCATTCCAGATGGGTCACAGTGGGTCTATGCATCTGTAGTGTAGAATCAAAGAATGTTTTAGGTTGGAAGAGACCTCCAGGATCATCCAATCCAACCTTTGACCAAGACCACAAGCTAACTACTAAACCATATCCTAAAGGACCAGGTCCAAACGCCTCCCTTTAGAAGGGGAAGGACTTGTGTGTATGTGAAGAATAGACCTGGGTGGGCAGATGCCTGCTGTGAGGTTGGTAGGAACTCTTGCCTGCACAATGATTTTATGGTTGTTTCCATCCCCAGCTGGTGGGAATAGATGTCGTGGCTGCTTTGGACATGTATGCAGAGCAGGAACAATGGGAGAAGTGTCTGGAGGTTGCAGCTAAGCAGGTGGGTGCCTGTGTGAGCCCTCAGGAGATGGACACAGGGTCCTGAAGCAGGACAAAGCAGTCATTCCTGTGGGGAGCACAGGGGGTCACTGCAGCAGCTCAGAAATGCCTCTCCACCAATCTCATCTTGGCCCATTGGGAAGCGTTAGAACCCAGAGCATACTGGGTTTAAATTCTGTCATTAATTGGAAAAAGCTAAATGAGTTGTTTGGGCTGGAAGTAATTGGTACCATGGGAACAGAGACTTGTAAAAGAAAACCTTGTTCTGTAGAGGCCTGATGTCAGCAAAAATGAGACATCCTTATTGTGAGCAAATTTGAAATTTTTTCATTTTTAATGACCTTAAACTAGCAAAACTACTTCACCATAGTAATAAAAATGGAGAAAAGCAAAGTGAAACTGTTCTGTGGTGCAATTCCTATGCACTAACAGGAGGCGAAAGCTCTAGATTACCAGGATCTGCTGTGAGGGTTTGTTGTGTGCAATGGTTATTGATGAGTTACTGCTTATTGGTTGGTTATCAGCACAGGAGCTAACCTAAGGGCAGATGTTGATTGTTTGAAATGAGGCACTGCTTCAGGTGCAGCAGCAGGGTAAACCCTGGCCCTGGAGCCATCACAGCTGACCACCTGGGCAAACTCTGGCAACTTGAACAAGCACTGATAATATCCTGGGCTGTGTTTTTATAACTGTCTCTTATGTGCTAACCTCAGTTTGGGCTCTGCTACAGTGAACTTGATCTCTTGTTGACTTGAGCTTCTCTGGTGAGACAAACAGCCTTTGTTGCAGTGGTTGTTATCTCAGAGAATTCTGTGCTGATATTCTAATTATCAGGAGATGCCAGTGTTGATCTTCTCCATAAAGAGTAACTTCATGCTCAGTCTAAAGGCCTTACCAGTTTTATTGCCAGCTAGGCACAACAATACCACATGTAGCAGCACTCCAAGGAGGCCTGCCATCCCAGAGATCAGACAGCATTTGAATAATGGACTAGAGCATCCTCACGGGTTATGAAGGTCTTCATCCCACAGAGTGCTTGATATGTTATTCCATTAGCCTAAGGGCTGGTTTACAGTTGGTAACTGTGGTGCCACACTGGGGAAACAGTGCATCCTTTGGATATTTGGTGGTGTTCCTCTGGCACGTAGTGAGCAGCTGAAAGCCAGATTTATCTCCAGGTGTGGAAGGATCAGCACAGCATCAGCTAGCCAGGATAAGCAGTGTCAAGTGGAACCTAAATCAAAAACCCAGTCTGCTGTTGCAGTCTGTCACTGGTCTCACCCCTTGGTGTCACACATCTGAAGCCATCCCCACCAATGACAAGTGTGCAGGCCATGAAGCTCATGCCACTTTCTGTTTCTATGTGTCTTCTCCAGAACTACAAAGTCTTGCACAAGTATGTAGCTCTGTATGCCACCCACCTCATCCGGGAAGGCAGCTGGGACAAAGCCCTGAGCCTGTATGTCCACCATGGAGCCCCTGCCAACCTACAGGTAATGAGGACAGCATGACATCCCAGCTTGAGTTGCCAGTGTGCTATGATCTGTCCCATGAGTCATAGAATCATAGAATCGGCTGGGTTGGAAGGGACCTCTGAGATTGTCAAGGTTTAACCCTGGCCTGGCAAAACAACAGATTTAAACCAAGTAACAGATTTATATATTAATATCTCTCTCCTCTGATAAAGGAAAGAGAGAGAGAATAAGGGAGAGAGACTTATGGGTTGGAAACTAAACTACAGAACTTTAATGAAACAGTAATGATAAATAGGAAAAATTACTAAATATATACAAATATACAGGAAAATTGATACCGCGTTCCTCCCCCCTTTTCCCAATAACTCTCACGTCACCACCGAGGCTGCAGGGCAGCCCTGGGAAAGTCCAGGCTGGACTCCTGGAGTAGGCAGCAGTCGGGAGCTGGGGGCAGGAACACACAGATTCAGGCTGTCACGGATCAGGATCACAGGCACAGGGATGGACGGAATCCTCTCAGGATGCCGAAGGGAGCAGGGAGGGCAGGAAGAAGTAGAGGTGTTTGACCCTTGTGATCCCTCAAATTTATACCGAGTATGATGTGTATGGGATGGAATACTCTGTTTGGTCAATTCTGGCATCTATCTTGTCTGGTCCTCCCCAGAGGAGGGTTTCAGGTGGGACCTCCTTACTCCTTCTGGAAGGCAAAATGTTCCTCAGAGCTGAGCAGTGTCCTTGGCTCTGCATGCCAGTGTCTGGCTGTAACTATAAACATCAAGTGTTATCAGTCCTAGAAGCAGACAGTGTCTGAGAAACTTGCTGTTAATTTCAGCAAGTGCAGCTACTTACAAGAGACTGAGCTGAAAGCAAAAGTACAAACCAGAAAATCACCTCTATCCTGGCCTAAGCCAGGACAGAGATCATCAAATCCAACCTTTGATCCACTACCACTGTGGTTACTAGACCATAGCACTAAGTGCCACATCCAGTCTCTTTTTAAATATCTCCAGGGACAGAGAATCCACTACTTCCCTGGGCAGCCCATTCTAATGTCATGCTTCCAATCCTGAACTGGGGTTGCAGGGCTTTCAATAAATTTCACAGAATTGTCATGGTTGGAAAAAACTTCTAAGATCACCATGTACAACCATCCAAGCCCTTTCAGCCCTGCTGTGGGATCTTTCACAGGCTCCTCAACTAGAGGACTAAAGGCAATCTCCTGGCATGTTCTCCACAGGAAGGAGCAGGGGGGAGTCGAGTATTTGTGTTTGTTTTGAATGCTTCATCCACCAGGACCAGAATAAAAGGAACACAGTTTGTCCCTCCGAGGCTGCAGGAAGCTTTCTTCCCTAGCTCCTTGCTTTGCCCTTGGCCCCAGTTGCAGGCAGCAGTCTTCAGCAGTGCTGCTCCAGCAGCCTGTGCATGAAGCTGCTGTTCCCTCAGCCTGTGTGTGGCAGCAGGAGAGCTCCCGTCTTCTGCTCACTCTCCACCTGGCTGCCTCAACATCTCTCTCCTTTTCATGGCAGAATTTCAACATTTACAAGCGCCTTTTTGTGGAGATGGTGAACGCGTCTGGCATGAACTGTGCTGAAGCATACTCCAGCTGGGCTGCCCTGCGTGATGTTCTCTTCCAGCTGGTGAGTGTGGGCGACCACCACAAATCCCCCTTTGTCCACCCAAAGTCTCTCCTGCCCCTAGTGCTGTCTGCTATTGGCTTGCCTCTTCTGTAGGACCCTAAGCAGCCAAGGCCCAGCCCTATTCCAGTACCCAGAGGTGCCTGGATGTTTCAGATCTTTCTCCCAACTTTTCCCTGAACTGGACTGAAGTGGATGAACAGTGTCCTCATGCTCTCATGTTCACAATTATTCTCCTTTTCTCTTCTCCAGTGTGAGAACTTAGTGAAGTCAAGTGAGGCCAACACTCCCGCACACGAGGAGTTTGAAACAATGCTGCTGATCTCTCACTACTACGCCACCCGCTCCGCTGCACAGGGCGTGAAGCAGATGGTGAGGGTTTTGAGTTCCTCTGACAGGTTACCACCCTGGGTGGTGCAGGTCCGGGGTCTTACATAATTCACTGCTCCACTTCATGGGTCATGGTTGCATGAGGATGGGACTAGAGTGATCTGAGAGCCCACCATTAGCAGTAGAGACAATCTTCCCTGACTCCCTATAAAGAGACCTTCCCCCAGCCACTGAGATGTAAACCAGTGGGAAGCTCATCCATACACCCAGCATGACTTGCGAGAGCAGAAACTCCAGGAGAAACTGAGAGATCACAGAAAAAAACGTGTCTTCCCAGGACAGTCTTTGCTTCCTCTTCAGCTGTCCTGGGCCATGCTGGGCTGCAGACATGGTCTTGAGAGAAGATGGCTTTGCCCAGAGCTTTGGGAGCCCATAGGCAGGTGTGCTTGGCATCACACAGGGCTTTGGCAGATACTGGACGTGTGTTGGGCCTGCTGCGGGGCTTTGGGAGCTGTTGGGCCTGGGTAGTGGGGCTCAAGCATTTTTGAGTCTGATGTGCATTAAAATTTGTTCTGGGTCATGATACCTAGCAGAGGCCCTGCTGAAGCCTTGGTCTATATGGGATTGTGATGGAGTTCTGTGGGACTAGAGCTGTGACAGAGCCATCTGTGGAAGAGAAAGATTGACAAATCCTGGACCCAGTAAAAGTCAAAGGGGAGACTGGGGCCTCCCCATGGCTGCCAGTGCAGATGTTGGGGCTCCAGAGACATGTCAGTCAGAAGGAGACACATCTGATGTCTTAGAAATGTGTACAGAGCCACAGAGTGGTGGAATGTTGAACAGACTTATTTGGGACCATGAAGGAGGGGTCGCTTTCACAGCTCTGGTGTGTTGAGAACCTCTCTGGCAAGCAGAAAAGTGAAACCTATCTTGAATTCCTTGCCCCCACTCAAAAATTCTGTGATTGAATACAAGAAAAAGCTTGTTGTGAGTGTGTCTGAACACCAGAGCAGGTTGCTGGAGAAGCTGGAGAGTCTTCATCCCTTGAGATACTCACAATGTGACCAGCTGTTCCTAACCAGCTGTGTCTGTCTCTGCTTTGAATGGGGCAGGGGAGTGTGCTAGATGGTCACCACAGATCCCTTCCAACCTCAATTGTTATGGATCTCAAATGGTGGGAGTTTGAGTGCAGCTTCTAGTAAAATCAGCAAGTTTTGTAAAGCAGAACTTCATCTTCAGGTGACAGTCTGGTACCTGGGACCAGGACTGAAATTTTTAACCTCTGTGTGTGACGTGACTGTGGGTTCCCTGCCATGGGTCCAGATCAGTTTGATCTCATCAGATCCTTCCTGACCTGATTGATCTATGCTGGTTGTTTGGCTTTACTGTCCCCTGTGTCTGCAGGATACCGTGGCTGCCAAGTTATCCGTTTCCCTGCTGCGCCACACTGAGCTCCTCCCTGCAGACAAGGCTTTCTATGAAGCTGGGATGGCTGCCAAGGTGAGAGCTGTCTGCCACCAGAGAGCCCTGGGCTCCTGGATCTTCAACCATCTCCTCCCTAGCTGCACCAGTAGCTGGACACTGGCACTAGAGGCCGGCCGTTCCTCAGGCAGTTTTCCAGCCTCTGCAGCTGGGCACGGAATGGCAGTAAGCAGTGGGAGGGCTGACCTGAGCTGGCAAGGGGACATGAACTGCTGACCAGGGGCTAGAGCAGAGGCCAGACCTGTTGCATGTGTCTGCTAGAGCAGTGCAGGACACCTGACTGGTCTGCCTTTCTCTGGGTCATCTAAGTGTCACCTCACTCCTGAGGCTATAGGCTCTGCCACCTGCCCGGACCCAGTGACAGAAGCACCTTCTCACTGTCCGATCGATGCTGGCTGTGCATCAGTGTCTGACTCCTTCTGGTGGGCCAGCCTGTGGTTGGTGGGCTGGCTGTCCCAGTGGCTGCCTGGGAAGCAGTCCCTGGGCATGGTGAGCTGGATGTGTGCTCTCCTGCGCCATCACCTGCACTGCAAGTGGGATGTGGCACAAACAGAGCCACCACCTTCCAGTCATTGCACAGAAAGGAGCTGTGGCTGTGAATGTAAGCTGCCTGCTCTCACCTGAGGTTCCTCTCTACTAGGAAGTCAACTGGGAGAACATGGCACTCATCTTCCTGAACCACTTTCTGGACCTCTCTGATGTGCGTATGGTCTGCTGGAGGGAGAGTGGGCACACAAAAATCACAGTGGGCTGTAGGGCCAAAACAGACCCTTCACCTGGCCAGGCTGCTCCTGAGGCTCCAATGTGGCAGCAGATCTTTGTGCTGGTGCTGTTGGAGAACCCTGACCACTGCTGGGGGTGTGCATGCACAGCATGGGGTGCTCTGACTGTGGAAGAATTTGCCCTGAGGGCACCCAAGCAGCCCTGGTGGTCATGCAGTGTGTGCCACAGCCACCATGCAGGCATGTTATGGCAAAGAGCAAGTTGGTCTTACAGTTGAGGCCCATGGTCTTCATGGCTACAAGTGCTCTTACAGCTTTCAGGATGGTCTCACTTGAGTTGTTGGTCCATGGGAAGGAAAATTAGCTGCAAGGTGGATGGCATGGCCCAATGCCTCAGCCACCCTGACACGAGACTCAGGAATCCCCCATGCCCATGAACTCCTTTCTTGGCTAGCAGGATAGTCATCAGAAAACAACAAACCCTAGGAAGCTGCCAGACCTTCCTGTACCAGTCTTCCTTGTGCGGCTTCAGCACAAGAAGGCGGCTTCAGCGGCCTTCAGCAGCTGCTGGGGGTAAAGCAAAGTTCCCCATGTCATCTTTCCTTCTGTGAAGCCACCTGACAGCACTGAGTAGTGCAGGGGTTCAGGGGCACACATCCTCTGAGGCTGCAGGTGGGCAAAAATCCTGTGTCCCAGGAGGGCCTGGCCACCACAGCACTATAGACAGAGGCATCAGCAATGCCCCCTCAGAGGCTGGGTTGCAGTGCCAGCCCCAAGGATGGCATTGCCCAGTGCTCCACCACTTCTCCTTTCTCAGGCCATTGAAGAAGGGAACCTGGACTCCCTGGACCACTCTGATTTCCAGAACACAGACATTCCCTTTGAGGTGCCACTTCCCGCCCAGCAGCACGTGCCTGTGAGTGCCACCTGCCTTCTCCACCTCCCATCATCGGTGCCCTCTTGGGCACACTGGGGAGGGACAGGGACATGGGTGGGACAGCAGATGCCACAAGAGATGGGACTGCCCTCACCTCCCACCCTAAACCCACACGTAGCCCCAGTACATCACAGACACAAACATGTCCTCATGGTCCCATCCCAGCACACACGTGTGCCTGTGCACACACCCATGAGCTCACACGTGTGCACACCCGTGTCCCGCTCTCCTGTGTGCTCCTGGCATGCAGGGTCAGGAGGTGCTTGTGTCTCTGCCCTGCAGGAAGAGAAGAGGGAAGAGGTCAGGGACTGGGTGCTGACCATGTCCATGGACCAGCGGCTGGAGCAGGTGCTGCCACAGGACGAGCGGAACACGTACGAGGCCTCCCTGGTGGCAGCAGGCAGTGGCGTGCGCTCCCTGCCCTGCGTGCTCACAGGTACCCTGGGCATGGGGCATGGGTGCTGTGCAGGGGGATGGGTTGCAGGAGTGTCAGGCCATGCTGTAAGAGGTGCAGGGAGATGTGGCTGGGGGACCAGTTCTGAGGGAGGAGATGGCAGGACCATAGAGGAAGGTTCTTCTCCCCCTCTTCTTTGCCCTGTTGAGGCCATATCTGGAATATTGTGTCCAGTTCTGGGCCCCTGAGTTCCAGAAGCACAGGGGACAGTGCTTCAGAGAGTCCAGCACAGAGCGACCAAGATAATGGAGTGGAACATCTCCCTCGTGAGGAAAGACTGAGAGAGCTGGGGCTCTGCAGCTTGGAGGAGACGGAGGGGGGTGACCTTATTAAAATGTTTATAAATATGTAAAGGGGGAGCATCAGGAGGAGAGGGCCAGGCTCTTCTCGGTGATGTCCAATGGTAGGACAATGAATGCAAGCTGGACCTTAGGAGGTTCTGTGTAAACATAAGAAAAAGCTTTTTCACTGTGAGGGTGAGGCTGCCCAGCGAGGTTGTGGAGTCTCCTTCTCTGGAGACATTCAAAACCTAGCTGGACACGTTCCTGCATGGCCTGCCCAAGGTGATCCTGCTCTGGCACGGGGTGGGGGGGGTTGGATTTGATGATCTCTCAAGCTCCCTTCCAACTCCTGAAATTCTGTGACTCTTTTTTACTGAGTGTTGCAACACATTGTGCTTAAGTTGTGTTGCATACTTGGAGATAGTCTCGTCATACTTGGAGATAGTTGAAAGCCATCTGGACTTGGTCCTGGGCCACCAGCTGTGGCCCTGCTTCAGCAAAGTGGGGGAGTTGGACCATATAGAGCTCAGAGGTCCCCTCCAACCTCCCAACATTCCTTGGGGCTCTTGGAGTGCTCTCAGTCTGGCACAGCACTGCCCAGGAGACTGCCCAGGCTGCCCAGCACACACATGGTCACCCACTGTGCATGTTCCTGCTCTCTCCACCCCCCCCCCCCCCCCCGGGATTGTGTTGCAGGACTTTGGGGCAAAGAAGTGAGGAGCAGGGGTGGGCCACCAGCAACAGGGCTCTGGCTCCAAGGTCAGGAGCAGGATGCTAGCACTGGGAACACCTGTCCTTGCCAAAGGGACAGGCCTTTGTGTCCCATTCATGCCACTGCTGTGGGAAACCCCTTCCTCATTCTGGTCTACAGAAGCCAGAGGTGGGATTGTTCCCCTGCCTTGCCCCGTGGAAGCAGCCCTGGCCAGCTGGCTGTGGCAAAGGGATGCTCTGTGGGTCTCAGCTTGTTTCTATCAGTGTCACTGTGTCACCAGGATACCCTGTGCTAAGGAACAAGATAGAGTTCAAGCGGGCAGGCCGAGAAGCCAACAAGGACACGTGGAACAAGTTCCTGATGGCTGCCAAGGTGAGCCAGGCACCCTGTGAGGCAGGGAGACAGGTTGGAGGAGCATGATCAACCCCTCATGCTGACAGCAATGTCCTGCTGGGTGGAGACAACTGAACCAAAGCAGTTTTAGTGTGCTCTCCCTGTGTGCTGCTGGGCAGGGATTAACTTGGGGCAGACCCAGCCCAGCTTGTGCAGCTCCCGCAGTCCCCAGGGGTGCCCCTGGGCAGGGGTGATGTCTCTGTCCATGCTACTGCCACAGTCTCTTTCTTCCTGTAGACATCCCACAGCCCTGCCTGCCAAGATGTGCTCAAGTTCCTCAGCCAGTGGTGTGGGGGACTCCCCAGCACCAGCTTCTCCTTCCAGTGAGCTGGACAGTGGCAGCTTCCAGTCCTGTTCAGTCCTGTTCTTCAGCACCTTCCACTCCCCCCAATAAACATATTTGTCAACTGTGCTGTGCCGGGAACTTGCGTTGCTCCCTGGGACATCCCTGTGTCACATCCCTGTGTCTGGCAGAGGGCAAGCATGGAGCTGGGCTGGCATGACAGGGACCTGCCCTGGGGAGCCACTTGGAGCAGCCAGTGTGAAAATGAAAAATTTATTTATTTCATGAAAAAAGAGAGCATCACAGCATACGGGCTCCTCACCATCCCATGCCTGAGGACAGGCACAGCAAGCTGACCCTCCCAGGATCTAAGCCAACCCCCACCACTGCATGTCAAAGACAGATGGAGCCAGGACGGCTCCAGAGACTGTGCTAGCACCAGCCCTGCACACTGGGGAAAGCATCTGGAGGCAGTGGTGTCCTCTGGACTAAAGCTGCCTGGTTACCCTGGACAGCTTGTGGCAAGAACCTTCAGGGTTTGTCCCAGGTGGGGCTGGGGAGGTGGGGAAGGCACACCCCTCCCCCCCCTGCAGCCCACCCTACCCCTGGGGAGGAGCAGGGCACAGGTACAATGTCACCATGATGGATGGCAGCAGTCCTGCAGCAGCACCTGCCAGCAAACAGCAGTGTGAGTGCAGGACCTGCTGTGGCGCCAGGCACGTGCCGACACCTCTGCCCAGTATTAGTACCATGAGGGTGGAGATGGTGTGGGTGGGTGCCCTCGGCATGTCCCCTCCCGTCCTCCGAACAGTGCACTCACCTCCCTAGCTAGGCACAAGTCTCAGCCACCCCCCCGAGGAGCTGCTGAATCTCATGTGGTGGCCTGTCCTTCACTGCACTTGGACCAGCCAGCTAGAGAGAGGGGAAAGAAACAAAAAGTGTTTGGGGGGGGTCACAGGGACAGATGAGGGGTTGAGGTGGGGGGAGGGCAGCATTTAGTCAGGACACAATAGGTTTGGCCATGAAGACGAAGAGGAGGGTCACCCCGGGTGAAAGGGTGTCCGTCAGTCACCAAGGCTGTCTAGACAGTTCAAACTTGGCACAGCACCCATTTCAGTGCTGCCCAGACTACTTTTTATGGGAATGAGGGCCCAGCAACACCCAGCACCTCCAAAATGCCCCAAAAGCCCCGCAATGGTGAGGCAGCTGCAGAAGGCCCATCTGGACAATGGGACATACCTGCTCTTTGGTGTAGTTGTGTGCACAGGGCCCAATGCTCCGGAAGATGAGGGCCACCAAAAAGCATCTGCCAGAGAGTACAGCTTCTGCAGCCACCAGCACCATGGAGGGAAGCCAGAGTGCCAGGGCAGTGTCCTGCAGAGCACAGGGTGGGATATCCCTCAGGGAGTGAAGTCCACAGCACCCAGGCCGCCTGCAGGAGCAGAGAGGCTGTGCAGGCATAGTGGAGGGAGAGAGGATGGGCAAGAGAGGGGGGAGAGACAGAGGAAAAAAGAAAAAAAAAAAAAGCTGGGATAGGACATCTTGCATGAGTGTGTAGTGAGAGGACAGGGGCAATTGGCTTAAAACTTGAAGAGGGGAGATCTAGGTTAGATATTGGAAGGAAATTATTTACTATGAGGGTGGGGAGACCCTGGCCCAGATTGCCACAAAAGCTGTGGCTGCCCCATCCCTGGCAGTTTCTCAGTCCAGGTTGGATGGGGCTTGGAACAATCTGGGCTGGTGGGAGGCGTCCCCTGACCATGGCAGGGCGTGGCATGGGATAAGCTTTAAGGTCCCCTCCAACATAAAGCATTCCAAAGCGTGATTCCATGAAAAAGAAAGAAGACAGGAAGCAGAAACAGAACAAGACTGAGGAGACAGATGTGTTGTGTCCCTGTGAACTCACGTAGATCCGTGTGGTGTTGAAGGGACAGTCATTGGTGGCTATGGCTTCACGGGCGTCTGCAGGCAGTGCGGGGCTGTGGCAGCCCCGGAGCAGGTGGGTGCCCCGGCTGTGCACAGTGAGGGCAATGGCCAGGGCCAGGCCCACACTGCAGGCTGTGGACAGGAGGCAGCTCAGCAGGGACACACTGAGTAGGGCCCAGTGCTGCAGGCAGCAAGGAGAACACAAGGGAGTGGGGTTGGACAGAGCCCGGGGACATGCCAGGGCTGGGCACCCCACAGCCGCTCTGCAGGGACACAGAGATGCCGGGACCCCCTCGGACCTTTGCACCTGCACGTGCATCTCCCGTGCCTACCACGGGTTCAGCCCTGCGTGAGGCTTTTATACCTTGAGCATCCTTCGACACCCACCTCCCAGACTCTCGAGCCCCCTGACAGCTCTCTCCCACAAGCTCCTGCGCCCCAGGAGCCCCACCCCCACCGAGAGCCCAGACACCCACCCCAGTTCTTCCCTGAGCCCGCACTGGGGTGTCAGACCCTGGCTGTAGCTTCACCCACCAGCCCAAGCGGCTCTACTTCGGGTCGGTACACAGAGCCCTCGGTGCTGCCCCCCCGGACGAGTACCAAGAGCACCCGGTGCTGCCCCGGGCCGGTGCCCGTGTCCGTGTCCCCGCTCCGCCCCCCCGGAGCAGCCGCCGAGGAGGAAAGGAGCAGCCGGGGACAAGGTCCAGAGGAGCGGCTGGGGCGGGGACCGGTCCCGCACTCACCAGGACGGTCCGGGATAGGTTGTGCGAGACCAGGATGGCCATGATGCCCACGGCGATGCTCTGTGGGGAGAGAACCGCGCTCAACGCCTCGGCCTGACCCCCACCGCCCCTTCCCAGTGCCCCCGCTCACCAGCAGCCCCGCGGCCACCGACACCACATTGGCCACCGCGTACTCGGGGGTGACGGCGCGGGCGGCACCGGCCACGTGCCGTAGGACGGAGCCGTGGACGATGGCGCCCAGGGCCAGGCTGCCGTGGCCCAGCACGATCAGCCCCAGCCCCGAGCGCATCAACCGCCGCGGGTCCGCCAGCGCCACCGAACACTCCCGACGCAAGGCCATGGCCGCCGGTACCGCCCCGGGCAGGCCCAGCCCCAGCCCCAGCCCCACCCCCGCCACGCCACGCCCCGGAAAGAGGCAGCAGCACTCGCGTGTGTACAAAACAGTTTATTAAAAATAGGAAATGATAGAAATGAGATGCAGGAGCGGAGCCGCGGGCTCAGCCCCGCCGAGCGCCCCGGGACGGGGGAAGGGGGCGGGGGGGGGGGTAGGCGAGGGATGGAGGGGGGCATGTCCTGGGTCCCCCGCCTTCCCCACCCCGGCCAGGGGCTGCCCGCAGGGAGCTCAGGGGGGACCCTGGTGCGCGGCAGCGCTGCCGCGCAGAACCAGTAAACAAAATGCAGCCCATGGAGCGGGGGCAGCGAAGCGCCAGGCAGGGGCTGAGGGAATCCCCCCGGGCCCCCCTGCCCGGGAAGGAGGGAGGAGGAGAGGGAGGTGACTGTTGCCAGAGGCAGCTGAGAGAGTGCGGGGCAGAGAGGGGGCAGGGTTTAGGGGCTCCCCCCTGCTTACCTTTAAATAAAAAAAAACCCAACCAAACAAAAAAAACCCAAGACAAACAAAAATCAGCAAAGAAAAAAAATAAACAAATCAACAAAAAAAATTTCTGTGCTGTGCAAAAGACACTGTACAATTCAAACAGAACAAACTCCATGCACATGAATGGGGCTACAGAACACCCCAAGCCAGGACCCAGCTCCCCGGCACCACCTGGCAAAAATCCCAACAGAAACAGGGCTGGAAATAATACTGATGCGCAAAGTCCCCTTTAATAGGCGGGCAGGGAGGATTGTCGCTGAGCCCAGCCACGGCACATGCACGATGAGCTTCCAAGCACTGCAGCTGGGGTCTCACTGATGCCCTACAGTGATGGACAGACACAAGAAGGGGTCACAGGCCACAGAGCCACGCTGGCCACCTGGGAGCCGCCGGGTGCTAAGAGGACACAGTCACTGCCGTCAGGGCTCCATTCCGTGTGTAGTAAAACTTGCTGAAAGCCTCTTCAAGTAAACAGGTAAGTCTGCTCTGGTCAGCCTGGGAAGAACAAGTGAGGGGCAGCCTGGGCAAAGCCAGAGCCTGGCTGAAGCCCACTGGGACCCATGGGCAGAGACACATCCCAGGCTCTCCCACCTCCCCAATAATGATCTGGCAGAAGCCATGGAATTTTGAGAGAGGAATGCATACCCCACATGAGCCCCAGCCCTACTTACCTCACTGATGAATCCAAGTTGGACCAGTTCAGCTGCCAGCTCCTGGATGTTGTCATCTGAAACAGAGGGACAGGGGTGAGACATCAAAATAGGTTGTCCAGGGAAGTTATGGAAGCTCCATTCCTGGAAGCATTCAAGGTCAGGATGGACAGGACTTGGAGCAACCTGATCTGGTGGGAGGTGTCCCTGCCCACACAGAGGGGTTGGAACTGTATGATCTTTAAGGTCTCTTCCAACTCTAACCATTCTATGATTCTAAGTCCAGGTCTGAGCATGCTGCTGGCCTCAGAACAGCAGAGTGTGGGGGGAGAGGTACTTACTGGGCTGCAGGTCACAGCTCAAGTGTCGATTCAACTTGTCTTCCAGTTTCAGCAGAAGTGTTAACTGTGGGGTAAAGAAGTTCTCATGAGAAACTGCATGGTGGTCACAAACAGCAAGGAGCATCCCCAGAAATCCTCACCAGGACAGCAACCACCCTCCTGCAGAGCTACACAGGAGTCTGGCAGGACCACCCTGTCCAGATTCACCCCAAACCACAGCCAGCACCACTATCCCCTGGAAGAAGCCCAAATCTGGGGACTGAAAACATCTGCTGGGTGCCAGGTCAGCCACAGGCATGGCTTGGGTCTGGTTTTGGGCCCCAGAGGTGGCAGCTGTGGCAGAGGGGGTGACAGCAGAAGCTCCACAGAGCTGCCCTGACCCCCCTGCCCCAGCTTGGAGGTGGGAACGTACATGGTGTTTCACACCCTCCTCCACTGACTCGATGTTGCACTGCATCAGCACCACCTGGAAGAGAAGCAGGGACACACTGTGACCAGGTACTGGGGCACAGCACTGCTGCCCAGGGGGAGGACTCAGCCCCACCAGTCACCTTGCGGGTCTCCACCTCGGCAGGCTCTGGAGTTGGGGTCTTCACTGAGGGTGGAGCAATGGGAGATTTCACCACCACCTGCTGCGGCTGCTGAGGTCGCGGCATCCCAAAAGCTGTGAGTGGGTAGATACCATTCCTACAAGAAAGAAGCAGGGTCTCAGGTTGTGCCTCTCCGGAATTTTTTCAGTCTCACACGCAGTTAAAGTTGCCCTTTAGAAAAAAAAACTCTTACCTTACATCCTCCAGGAACTTGTCCAACTCCAGTGCTGGAGACTGTGAGAAACTGGGAAAAAAACCCAAACAAATGTAAAAAGAGTATTGAGGTAAGAAGTCATCATCAGAACCATCCACTCTAGTCTCTTCAGATGCAATTTCAGAGCCACATGTCCTACACTAGGGCTGTGTCCATGGACAGGATGAGCATAGACAGAGGCAGCCAGCCAAAGGTGAGAGACAGACCCCAACCCTCCTGCACAGAAAGCTACTGCTGACAGAAGCTGAGGGTGAGGCAACATCTTAATGATGTCAAAACAGGGACAACTTCCCCACAGAGGTGTCCAATGCTGAGTTGTTTGGAAGCTAGCCCCATAGCACCACGTTCCAACCAAGGCTTTTCAAAAACATGTTATACCAGAGCCATGAAGCTTGTGTCCCATCTCCAGAAGACCAAGGGACTGCACTACAAAGGCAAGAACCCCTGCAGCAGCAGATGGCATGGTATGGCCAAAAGTACCACTTCACACCAGAAGCTACATCTGCCCAAATATTTCTCACTAGAATTGAAGATACTTTTGTTCTTCTGTAATTTCCTTCCCAGATTGCTTGTTCAGCCTGATGGCTTCATAACATCATGTTTCAGAGGAACACTTCCTACCAATTTTTATTTTTTTTTAATTCCCCAGCCTCTCATTCCACTGAACATCTTCCTTGCTGGTGGCCAAGGGAGGACAATAAACACTGCCCACCCCTCCCCTTCAGCCTATAATCTGCGTGTCTGTCTACTACTCTTCCTCTTTCTCACTCTCAAGAACAAAGAGTTCCTCCATGTGGGGGCAATGACTTCCAGGCCCTACACGAAGTCACCTCCCTGATCTGCCCTAGGACCATTCACAGGGTTCCCACTGTGCACAGGTACATTGTCCAAGTGACATCTTCAAATGTTCCACTCAACCACCACAATGTTCTGCTTTGCAGCACAGCAATGCATTTTCAGACAGATGGAAATGGTCCTTTCCTGTGGTGTTACTTCACAGCATTCTCACACAGAAGCAAGTTTTTTTTCTCTAAATCAAGCAGTCACAGCCTTTTGCACAGCATGGGGTATTGGCAACAACAAAGAGTGCCCACAGAAAACACCACATTTTTTCTGGTTCCGACTGAGGAGGAGACACAGGTTCTCCCACTTTATTAATTCCTCAGCAGAACACTTTCCTCATCACCCTAGCCAGCTGAGGTTTTCTGTGTCCACTTGACCACAGCTTCTCTTATCCTGGCTGCAACAAAACCTCTGAACTGCCAGGACTCTCTATGCCACTGTTTCAAGGCTACTTTGAGGCATTTCAGAGAAGAGCAAGAGACTGCTCAAGTCCTGTCGTAGTCCCGTTCAAGTACTTTGCTCCTCCATGAGATCTTGGAGCAGGCTGCACATCTGCCTCAGTTCTCCAGATCTCTCCCCATCCCCTTCCAACACACAAAACCCCTGCCACTTTCCCACTCTCTGGTGCAGTTGTGCTTTTCAGCAAAAATTTACAATTTTTTTCCAGCAGCAGTCTGATAGATCATCTGGAAATGATGCTCTCTGGCATTTCACATCACTACTACACTTTCCCTTTTTTCCTTTTTTTGGACTATTAAAAAGCAAGTCTCAGGCCAGACAGCCACTTCTCTGCAATCTGACATTCTGTATATGGAAAGAATCTTTGGCTATTCACTCTCTCTTTTCCATTTTGAACCTTTAATTACAAAAAGCTATTCCAAAGGGAATTCAATAGTATTATTTATTCATGCCATGAAGATTGGAATGTCAGTTTCTAGACAGGTCTGTGTGGCTCAGAGAGTATCTCAAATGCACAGTATTTTCATCCTTGTCTTGACTGCTCTTGCTGAGTAGACCAAGCACCCCATGATGCTGTCCTCCCCTGGAAATACAGTACCCATATCTTCTGGGCTTTTCACAAGACCCTCAACTAGCTGAGTTCCCTTATCTGAAGCATGACTTTGTCACTCTGCTTGCTCCACACACACCAGGGTCACTGACTGAGAAGCCATCTCTGCAGTGTGAACATCACTGAGCTGCCCAAAGCAGCCTTTCCCTCTGCATACTGTGGGATGAGCTGCTCATCCTGAGAAGCAACATTTCTCCAATGTGTTGGATTCCGTTTCATAAGCCTGTTACTGGTTTGAGTTGCTTTCCCAAATTATTCACCCAGGTTTTGCCACAGATTGTCCCAACCACAGTGTGTTAACTTTACCCCCTCCGTAGAGAGGAATTCTCATCTCAGCTGTACAGAATCTGTGCACAGAACACAGCTGCACAGTCTTCTTCCACCCAAGAGCTACCCTCCACAGGGTTTTTTGTGTCCTAGAGAATAGCAATGCTCCTGCACCAGCAGCTCTACCAGATCCCTTTTGTCTCCCAGTTGGTGGTGAAATGCCAACACTAAGTGGAAGAGAAGAGTCCCAGAAGGTCCCAGGGTCACCCCTGCCTCATGTACACCCACCAAGCACACCACAGGGTACTCACATCATCTTGACTCCTTCTCTGTCCTCATGATTAATCTCTGCCAACACTGCACTCATGTCAAGGTTTTTGGTCATTTCTTCTAGAGCATTTTCAGGAATCATATCTATGAAAAACAAAACACAACAAAAAGACCTGAAAAACTGCAGCCCGATCCCAGCCTGAGGAGAGCAATAAAAACCCAGAGGCTCTAGGCTGTGAATCTCCCATGCTGCACAGAGCAGGCAGGGTACAACATTTCTACTGGATCTGCAAGGACCAAAGCTCTGTTCCACGAGGCCCTGGTTCTGGTTAGGAGCAACAAGAAGTTTTGCGCAATGCAAGTTGCACCAGGGGAGGTGTAGATGGGATACTAGGAACAATTTCTTCACCAAAAGAGTGGTCAAACATTGGAACAGGCTGCCCAGGGCAGTGGCAGAGTCACCATCCCTGGAGGTATTAAAAAAAAATGTGAAGACATGACACTTTAGGGCATGCTCTAGTGGGCATAGGAGTCTTGGGTTGATGATTGGACTTGGCGACCTCAGAGGTCTTTTCCAACAATTCTGTGAGGGTCTTGGTTGCCAGGAAGCCAAATGTCCCAACAGCTGTGAGGTTTTGCAGGGCACAAGGTGTAGCACCTTGGCACGCCATACTCACGCTGATGTCCAACGATACAGTGAGCAGCCAGTAGCTTCAGTGATGGCACTTCAAACAATGCCTGGTGGAAAAGGAGCTCCCGGGCAGTAGGACGCTTGCTGGGGTCCTGTTCTAAACACTTCTGAATGAACTCCTGAAAGACAAAAATCACATCAGTAGGCATACAATGGCAACAGGTCTGCAGGGGTGCTGGTCCCTCCTCACTCACCCTCTGGAGAGGGTCCTCCAGCAGCTGGATGGCACTGTTGATGGCCTCCTGGGGCACGTAGGAGGACTCCCCGTTACCCTGTATTTCCAGCACCGCCATCTGCAAACACAAGGTAGCACAGACCTCACTGAGGATTAGTAACTGCACTGAACCCAGCTCAAGGAGACCCCTGCCAAGCCTGAGCTCACAGCAGCCAAGCTGTTTGGTGCATTTAAGGTCATAATTGCTGGAGGCGTCATTACAACATCTTGTTTGTAGCACCTTAACAGATTGCTAGGGAGACCTGAAAACCGTGCCAGCACAAGCATGGACAGTATCTTCATTCTGAATCTCATGATCCCTTGGTCTGTACTCCCGCTTGATAATTCCCACCCTCTAATAAAGCAGCACTGGGGTCGCTGCCAGTCTGTACCAACAGCTCCATGTTGCAGGCACACAATGCCACCCAAAACTGGCTCCAGACACCATACGCACCCATTCCCAGCTACGAAAGCGTGGCAAAAGGGGCCAGAGAACATCTTCAGATTCAACTAGAGTTTTGTGTCCTACAAGTTGTGTTTCCACAGTTCTCTCCCTGCTTTGCTTACAGGATGCACAGCACAGGTTCAGAATTCTTTGTGGTGGCTCTTCCTGACAATTCTGCCCAGAAAAATAATCCTACCAACAACTCCCATTTCCCAGAGCTGGGCCTACTGATTTCTAGGATAGAGGAACCACTAAGCTGCTGAGATGAGACCTGTCAGGCTGGGGCCCAATTGCAACAAGCACCTCTGCTAGGTGGGGAGAGGCTGGCCTGGAAAAGTTACAGACCACAGCTGTCCTCTCCTCCAGAGCCCACCGGAGAACAAGGATTCCCCCAAAGGTTTGGTCTCCATGTCTGACCAAACCCATTCTCTCTGCCCCATAGCCAGTGCTCCACTCACCTCCAGTGCACACATCCCAAAGGAGTAGATGTCGACAGCAGTGGTGACATTGGCAACTTCTGTAAGACAGAAATGACAGCTGCCATGAGTCCCTGCCTGCCCTCAGCAGTGTCAGCAGGACTACCTCTGCACCTCTGTGGTGATCCTGCGGCATCCTCTGCCATCTCTGCTATCAGAGGGCAGAGGAGTTGGAGCATTTAAGGAGGCAAATAATTCAAAACAAGTCACAGAACATCTTGGAAGCATTAGTAAAGCCAAAAAAGCCCAGGCCTGCAGGTGCAGCCATGCCATACCTCCATATTCTGGGGCAAAGAAGTGCAGGTTCTTCTGCTCCTCACGACAGGTCTTCACGTGGTTGTTAATTGTGTCTGGTGCCACTAGAAGGAAGCCACAGATGCTCAGGATACAGGAAATGACAGCCCAGGCCCCTCAACTAAATGATCCTAGGGAACACATGCAACTGCAGGGCCCTATGGTGCTCCCCAGCATGGGGAAGCTGAGCTGGCTCCTCCTCAGTCCCTCACCTCAGGCCACCTGCCCTGAAACATCTCTGTACCGATTTCTTGGCTGCAGATCCACCAAGGCAGCTCAGCCTTACTCTCTAAGAGCAAACCTGGAGACCAGAGTGTCTGCTGAATGGGTGACAAGCTGGGAACGACCCACTGTTGGGGCGAGAGTCCCAGAAACACCCAACTGAAATCAGACCTGGAGCATTTGTTATGAGCAAGGTGGTTGCAAGAGGAGCCCAGGAACAGGCAGAGATGCCAGGATCACTGCAACCTAACACCACCTCAGGGCTCTAGGAGAGGGGTAGACCTACAAGGCAACTACTCCACCCATCAGCAGGGCACTGGTGCCACAGTGCGTCAAGACACAAGTCAAGCAACACTGCCGAATGAGGAGGGATTACCACCCTGACAGAAATGGCCTCCCAGCACCTCCACTGCAACCAACACAAACCCCTCAGAGCTCCGGGGAGGGAATAACTCCCAGACACAGGAACAACGAGCAGAAGACAGGTATGGACCCCAGAAAAAGATAAGCCTTTGGGACAGGCACCTCTGATGAGACAGCAAACAGCTCTGCAGAGCTAAGCAGCTGGCTCCACCAAGAAGAAAGACAGGCAGGGAGCAGAGCCACCACCCCATCTCTTCAACATGCCTGGTTTCACATTCTCAAGCCCCTCTCCTGTCCCCCTGGACAATCAGAACTGGTCCTGGTTTGAACTGCTGCCATGCGAACTTAAATGGGGCCAAACTGCTTGGATTTTTCCAAGTGTTCCTGGATTAGGGCAGGACACACCAGAGGGCTCCCAGTTGAATGAGATGAAACTAGTGCCCATCCTCAGAGAAGCAATGTTCTCTGGGCTCTAGGCATGTGGGTCAAATTCCTGCCTTCAGCAGTCAGAAGACACCCCATCCTCCTCAGTTCCCAAAGATGATCTCTGGACTTCAGTGCAGCTTTGTATTTTGGACTACTGAGCTACAACCAGACTTTGTCTCATCTTTCGTGTTTTCCTGCACTTCTGGAGGACATCCTGACCTACACCTCTGCATCACACATTGCCCACATTTCTATGAACAGCCTCAACATTAAGGAGATCATTGCCTGAGGTTCTTCAAACTCTGGTGGGACAGGCCTTCTCCAGCTTCTAACCTGTCACCTTGCCTTCAGCCAGAGCCTGATTGCACACCAGTACAACAGGTCCTCACACTAGGCCTTCTGCAGAGGTTCCCAGACAGCCACAGTGGAGACAACTCGTCAGCTTTTGTCTATAGGCATTATCTGCCTTTAGAACCCTCTCATCCATAGGTGGCTACTGAAAGAGAGTAGTGGCTACTATCAGGTCTTCTCCAACAGCTGGATTTCCTCATCACTGATGCTCTGCCCTGTTTCCATAGATGTTTTGGCCAAGGAATCAAGATGAGGTTTAACAGGGTTCCTCTCTCCCTCTAAGTATTTATACTTTTCTACTAAAAAAAAAATTCACCACTGTAAAAGCAAACCATTTACTGCCAAATGAGGTTTTGCCTTCTTAAAAATACAACAAACAAAAAAACCCAACAAACACACACACAGCCTCTCATGACTTTCAGAACTTCTGCTGGAAGTTCCTGGAGAAACTAAACACAAATTATCCTAAACTTATTTTATTTTTATGTCAGACACACACAACACACATGAACTATCAAACAGGTGTTTTTGTAAACCCTGCTAAATGCAACACCTCCTGCATGCAGAACAACCTCTGGCTACAGGGAACAACCTCGATGGCCTGGGATATGGAACAGGAGTTACCAGGTCAGTCTCCTACTCCTTCTGCCTTTCTTCTCCGTATAACTCCAGCAGGAACCCAAACCCCACCTTCAGCTGTGCAGTGCTATGCAGCCAGAGCTCTGCAAAGAGCTGAGCAGCTGCCAGGGCGCCTCTCCCTTCTCCAGACCCCTGAAGAAGGGCTGAGCCACCAAGGATCACCCTGAGCTGACACCATGCACTGTCGGCTCAGAACCCACCCCTGTCCTGGGCTGCATGCCCAGAGTATGAGCAGCAGGGCCAGAGAGGGAATTATCCCCCTCTGCGGAGACTCCCCCCAGGGTAAAACTGTGTCCATCTCTGGGGTCCCCATCAACAGAAGGACACGGAGCTGTTGGAGCCAGTGCAGAGGAGGCCCTGGAGCTGCTGGGAGGGCTGGAGCAGCTCTGCTCTGGAGCCAGGCTGAGAGAGTTGGGGGTGTTCAGCCTGGAGAAGAGAAGGCTGCAACGGGGAGAACTTAAAGCACCTTCCAGTGCCTGAAGGGGCTCCAGGAAAGCTGAGGAGGGACTTGGGATAAAGGCCTAGAAGGATGGGATGAGGGGGAAGGGTTCCCAGTTGCAAGAGAGGAAATGGAGAGGAGATGGGAGGGAGAAATTCTTCGGGGTGAGGGTGCTGAGCCCCTGGTTGCCCAGGTTTCCCCAAAAGCTGCGGCTGCCTCATTCCTGGCAGTGTCTCAGCCCAGGTTGGATGGGGCTTGGAGAAACCTGGGCTGCTGGGAGGCATCCTTGCTCTTGGCAGGGCGTGGAACTGTGGGAGTTTTAAGGTCTCCTCCAAGCCAAACCATTCTATGAGAAGGGCACTGCATCAACAGCATCACAGAAATTCAGCATATGCCATCAAGCATTGGACCAACATCATCAAGGAGAAACTTTGGCAAGGTACTACCCAGGACAACACCACTGTGCTGCACATGGAGCAGAACCAGCCAAGTAGAAAGTAATTTTCCAAACAATGCTTTGATTAGCTTTGATTTTCCAGTGTCTTTGACTACTGTCAGTGCCACACATTGGATGGCAAGGACCACTCCCCTCTCCAATCACCTGCCCATGTCTCCTGGGCCCTGGTTAGGGAAGAGGCAGTAATTGATTGCATAAGAAATCAACATGATCATGAGAAACCTTAGCCAGAGATGTCACACAGACCCTCCCATAGCAGAAAGGCAAGCCCTATGGAACTCTAGGCCAAAGGCCCTCTGTAATGTCTGTCTGTGTCTCATTAAAGACTTGATAATCCCGCAGTGACATCAGCCTCTCTGGGAAGAGCTGGGCTTGCACGGTGTTGTAGCTCATCCAGGGATCTGTTCCCTCCAATGCGCTGGCTCTTGGGCCTCTGAGCTTTCAGAGTCCATCTGGAATTCCTCATTGTGTTGCAGGGTCTGGCTCTGCAGCAGGTTTGATGAGCCACACTTGGCAAGCCTTCTCCCTGCCCTAGCACTTAACATCACAGCTGATGTGCAACGTGGCTGGAAGTCACATGTGTGACTGACCTTACTCTGTCATTCCAAAGCTGAAGAAGGCAACAGCCTTGGAGCAATGGCCTAGGACCACCAGATTCCTCTCTGTAGTCCTCGGAGCTAAAAGAGACAGCCTGGCCAGACACAGATCTGTGTCACTCATCACTGTGACAGCAACAACTCTGAACAGCTCCCTGCCAGTGCACTTCTGCCGGGCAGAAGAGAGAAGTACTGTCATGCCTCATTATGGTATTTTTAGCAGCTTTGGGTTTGGTCTGGTCAAGTCACTACTGGAGGTCCAGCACCTTGGTGTGCAAGACAATTAGCACAGACAGAAGCTTGAGAGGAGCTTCACCCAAGTGCACATTTTAGAGCAAACTCTTAACTGTACAGGATAAGAACACACACTTCAAGGTACCTGACACAAGCTCTTCTGACTGACTCGCACACGGTTGCCACCTGCTACCCACTACTATATCTAGTGGTGACTTAATTCTGTGAACAATCAGCTGCACAGAGGCTGAGGACAGCCAGGTTAAGCAAAACAAACAATGAAGGCCAAAAAAGAAAGCCAGATTACCCACTCAAACAACGAACATGCCTCTCAGACACAGAGAGGATGACAGCAAGAGACAGACTATGAGACAGGAAGAGATGTGAAGTACAGCAGAAGGTAGGGCAAGCACCTTGCCTTTGCCAAGTTGAACTCAATCTGACAATAAAAAGCACAAAAAGAAATAATCAGCATTACCACAGGAACACGCAGAGCTCAGTGGACCTCTCAAGCCCTCAAGGACATGTGAGAGCAAAGAGCTCCCAGACAGCTGACCAGAGTGCCTATTAGGAGTGCCAGCCAGGAGCACCCTTGGTGGTGTTCCTTCCCAACTGTCACCAGAGGCAGGTTTAGCAGAGGCCAACTCACACAGTGACTTGCCCTTGGGAACAGCACATGTTGCAGAAGACCTTCTCCTTTTGAACTGTGTCCAATTCACACCCACTTTTGCTCTGTACTCCACACTTCCTCCTCACAAGCAGGACAGTCTGCCCAGCAGCCCATCCTCTCCTGAGAATGCCAACTCTTGCAAATCCCTAAGCATTCTCCAAAGCACAAGCGTAACACCCCACTCTTCTACACGAAGTGCTCAAGCACACTGTACCACAGATATCAGCAGGCTTGGAAAGAAGAGGAAAACCGGATGACAGCGAGAAAGATCAACAACTAATGTTTAGGATTAGTCCCAAGGTTGCTAAGCAATCCAGCAAGAAGGGACAATTAACCACCTCATCTGTGCTGCACTGCACCAACACCACAGGGACCCAAAACCAAACAACAGAACATAAGACCATCTGGTTGCAACTGTAAAGAGATGGCCAAGGGGCCAGGACAGGTATGAAGCCACATTATCCCTTGCACTCATACACTCAAGACATCGTCAATGCTGAAGAAGATTGCCTAAACCCAAGACTTTTCACGGGTCATTTCACTGGCACACTAAGGTGCCAACTGTGTTTTTATTAGGGCAAAGTCTAGAAAACAAACAACTAGGAAGCTAATGGAAAGAAAAAACAGCATGCAGCCATTACACACAGAGTCCAACAGGAAAAGCAGTGGCAGATGCAAACTGGTTAAAGAACACCAGCACCCTACAGCCCTGCAGAGCCCTATCAGGGACTGTAAACAGCATCTGCAAAGTTATTTGATGCACTGAGACATTGACAGAGGCAAGAGGATTTTGCTTTTGAACAACTGAGTATCTAACAAGATGAAGGGACAAGGAGGTTCAGTCTATAAGAAGATGACTCCATGCAGTGCCAGGTAAGAGCCCTCCAATTGCTCACATCTCTGTTCATCTCACCATGTCCACTGACATTGCTTCTGAGCAGGGTCACGAGCCTCTGCTTAGAGCATCATGTACATCTCACTGGAGAGAAAACCTGGCTGAAGCAGCTCTGGGCGCACATGCAACAGATCTGATACCCTACAGAAATTCAGGTACTTGGAGAGAGGTATCCATGGGCACAGAATTAATATAAAACCACAAAATCATGGGGTGACTTAGGCTGGAAGGCCTGGAGGTTGCCTTGTCCAACCCTGCTGCTCAAGCAGGGACACCCAGAGCTGGTTGTCCAGATGGCTTCTGCATAGCTCCAAGGACAGAGACGCCATCACCTCCCTGGGCAACTTGTGCCATTGTCATCTTCACATTGAAAAAGTAATTCCCAGTGTCCAGACGAACCTTCCTGGGGTCCAGTTTGTGCCTGCTGCCTCTGGTCCTGGCAACGGAAGTCTGGTTCCATCCTCTTGGCATCCACAGACATGGATTTGATCCCCTGAGTCCTCTCTGCTCCAGGCTGAGCAGTCCCAGCTACCTCAGCCTCTCCCCACAGGACAGATGTCCCAGTCCTTCAAGCACCTTGGTGGCCCCTCACTGGATGTTTTCCAGTCTGTCCACATCTCTGTTGAGTCCTGAGAAGCCCAGCATTGGACCCAGCACCCCAGTGGGTCCCCTCCTCCACCTCCTGGCAGTATTTTGGTTATCTCAGCCCAGGATATCGTTTGCCTTCATCATGGCAAGGGCAGGTGGCTGGTTCAGGTAAAGATGAAGGCAACAAAGAAACAATGGGAAGTTAAATGCTGATGCTGTGTCACAGTCCTTGTGAAGCAGTGCATGATATTTTTATGTTTAAGTAAAAAAGCTTTCAGAGTTTTAAACTGACAAGTTTGACCTCGTCTGTTACACAGAAGTGGAAAGTGGCAGTAGGTGGAGCAGGAAATGCTAGAGTGCAGACAGCACAGATAAAGAGGACATGTAAGAGAAGTGCTTATCAGCCCTGGATGCATGAAGGCTCTTACACAGAAACTTCAAAGATTATGAGCACTTTATCTGGAACAGTTCACAATGCAAACAGCTTTGCTCCCAACACAGTGTACAGAGAGATTTGGAATCTGCACACACAACTAAGTTTGAAGTTCTAAACCAGAGGAATGAAGGTCCCACAGACCAGGAAAGCCCCTGCTCGGATTGCATCACCTGACTGCAACAGAGCTAGGATCAAAAAGGTGAAGGGGCAGCAGCACTGCTGTTCCTGCTCAGCCCTTTCACAACCCAAATGACAGGGTACTAATTAACTGCAGGAGCTTCATGTCAGTGCAGGAACAACATGCAATCAGAAAAGCAAGACAAGATGTTCACTGAAATGCTGTGGACTGAGCTGCTCTGGGGGAATCTTTTACTTCCAGAAGATACATATTTACTGGAGATATTTACTTCCCAGAAGTACACTGAAAAAACAACTCCTCAGAAATATGACTATGAGAGTTACTTTGTGTTTTGAGCAGCTGTTTAACAGAAATTTCTATTGAACCAGGATAAAACACATATTCTATAAAAATGCAACTAGGGTCCATAAGTTCGAGACTTTCAGGTTTAACTTCCCTGCATTTCAGACCTGTAACCACATCTCTGTGGTCACTATGAGGTGCCAAGGTGAAGCTGCACGAGTGACCTTGGGAGATGTAACAATCAGAAAAGCTCACACCTGAAAGCAGAGCCTAGAGTGAAAACACCACTCAGCCCACATGCCTCAAGGCCTATATCATAAAATCATGTAAGTTGGAAGGGACTTCATGAGAACACGATTAGCAGGGTCAGCTAGAACAGGTCACCCAGGAGTGTGTGCAGATTGGTTTTGAGTATCTCCAGGGAGGAAGACTCTGCAACCTCTCTGGACAACCTGTGCTGGGGTTTGAATTCTCTGACAGTAAAAGCAAAGGTTGTTTCATGTTATTTCATGTACTTCCTTTGGTGCCCATCACCTCTTGCCCTGACTATGGGCACTACATGGAAGAGACTGGCTTCCTCCTCTTCATCCTCTCCCATCAAGCATTTACACATATTGAAGTGGGCCCTTGAGCCTTCCCCTATCCCAGAGGAGAAGTCAGTCTTCAGGAACCTCTCCATTTTCCATGACTTTTCAAAGACATTAGCACTGTGTGTGCATCCCACCAGGCCCCATACGGACTTAGATCCGTGGTCTCTTGAGGAACTAGAGAGGATGCTAACCACTTCCTCCCAAAGATGTCAAACACTTGCTAAGTTTGTACACAAGTGACCTCTCAAGAGATGGTATGAAGGAGCCTTCTAACATGCTGATGTTCCACATGCCTTCATTCAAAGAGCCCCAAAAGGAGGGGACATACACATCTCCTGTACTAATACTGAAATGGGCAAATGAAGAGCTGGGTGACTATCAGACATGTCCCTGACACACCCTGGAAATCTACATCAAAAAAAGAGAAAAAACACAATCAGTGAAGTTGAAGCAGCAGGTGCCTTCAACACAACAGAAACAGAATACATTTGACCACAGAAAAGGCAAGTTATCATAACATGGAGCACCAAACAGGGAAACTGGAACCTTTTTAGAAGATCCTATTTAACTGAAAAAGACAGACAGCCTAGGAGATAGTTGATCTCTGGTGTTCTCAAAAATGAGGTGACTCAGCAGCACAGAGAAGTATACTGAGCAAGGAAGCAAGCAAGGAAGCAAGAGGCAACTTTTAAAACTTCTGCAAAATAAAAATGAGCTTATTACCATCCCAGCAGCTAGATCATGAGATGCTCATCAAGTTTATTCCAATTAGAAATTCTATCATTCAGAACACAGAATTCAGAAACAGAATCATTCTGTGATTCTATGAAATTAACCTCATGCTATTCCACCCAGTTTGCTCAACTGAGTTTCTCAGGAACAAGCCAAATGTGAAGAACCTTCACTTTATGACAGGCTTTCACAGCAAGGGGAGGCTCAAAGACAACACAGGCCAAGGTGAAACAGCCTTTAAAAAGCCAAACTGTAAAGTGAAACTTTAGAGCTCCACATAACTAAGTGAATGCTAACATGAGTGGAAAAGTTTCCCATTTTAATGATAGATCTTTCTATCTGCTGATTTCAATTATCCCTTCTTTTTCTCTATAAACTATGCTCATGTTGATTTTAAAAAAGCTAGACTCAAGATAGTTTTTTTATTTCTACATCTCCTATTGTTTCAGGTGTCTGAAGGATGTGAAACACAGCATGACATGTCTCTAAACACCAGGTAACAAAATCCAAGAGAGTGAAACAATGACTAAAACAACATTAGTTATGAAAGCCTTTCACTCACAAACTTACAAGCTCAATATTCAAGTGAAACAGGAGCCTGAATTTAGTGTTTTCAAGCCCAAATCACTGCCTAAACCTCTGGATTAAACAGTTTCCAGCTCTTTCATGAACAGCACATAGTGATACAGCGGTACTGGTAAGCCAGGTTCTCAAGAACCCAGCCAAGGCAGCTCAGTATTTCCAGAACATCTGGTGCTGCTTCAGCACCAGTGAGATACCAACACACCTCCTCAGGCCTGAAGACTACTGGTCAAGGCCCCTTTCTTGCCTTTTGTCCTGCTCACAGTGGTGATTCCATTTCTGAGAAAGGGCTTGCTGGTCTTTACCCTTGTTGCCATCAGCATGCCTGAAGCCAAACCAAAGCCCAGGCTCGGATATGTTCCCACATGGTGGGCTTGTCCCTGGACCAGTCTGTCTGGGAAGGGTGGAAGAGCTGAGGTTGCCATCCCACCCCTTGGGGTGGCCAAGGCTGTCTGCAGCACAGCTGCCACAGCCCCCCAGCAGCATTGCTTGACCAGCCACCCCCAAGGAACCCTGCCCTGACTGCATCAGCTTCCTCTTGGCTCCATCAGGTCCCAGACCCAGCTTCTCAATGGAGTGGTGAACACCAGCACACTGCAGCCTCCTCCTGCTCCTCCAGGCACCATAAAACCTATTCAGATAGGTCCATCCCTTTACTCTGCTTCCAGCTGACAGCTGGTTGGTTCCCAAGTCAGTAGACAACAGCAAGCCTGATGGCAAAATATAAAATAACTATTTTAAATGGCAATGCATCACTCTATTAATTGCATCACAAATCGCAGCGCTCAACCTTCTGCAGCTCCTGCCAGCCCAAATTCCTCCTCATATGCACGAGTCTCCCCCAGAACAGAGCTTCATCTGGGGAAACATAAATGGCAAACCTTACTTCACAATCAGGGCCTCATCTGGGCAGGATGTCACCCTGGCCATCAGGAGCCAGACACAGTCACTAGAACATTCATCTTAAAAATAAACATCTACAGAGTTAAAACTACAGGCAAGCAACTGGATAGCCAAGCACAAAGCAGAGGCTAGTCCGGGTCTGGTGCCCAGCCAAGTCTAGCAGAGCAGTAGCAGGGCAGAGCCTAACGTAGGTGGAAAGTTCAGTTGGGGAGAGCTGGGAAGAACGCAACTGCTTGGCTTGACATGCGGGAGCCGGCATGCATTGGAGCCACGGACGAGCACGCTCTAAAGACAGGGAGAGAACTAACAACCAGGAGACTTCACAAAGGGCAGCACTCCCTCTCTGTAAGGCTTTGGCCAGGAGCATGGTGGTCTGCACCCCAGCACAGAAAACCAGGCCTCAAATTTGGAGGCACCTGAGCCAATTGGTTGGACACAGCAGCCTTATAGCGAGGGAATGCCACAGGTACATTCGAGACAGTGTGTATGTTTGTGTGTGTTAAATACAGACACACACCCATATATATATAGATATAGATATATATACACACAC
The DNA here is from genome assembly GCA_023637945.1 of Phaethornis superciliosus. Lineage (NCBI taxonomy): Eukaryota > Metazoa > Chordata > Aves > Apodiformes > Trochilidae > Phaethornis > Phaethornis superciliosus. Next base: position 114,349,921 of record JAJQWJ010000003.1, on the reverse strand, counting down.
ACAAATAAATTAATGTACATTACATATAGAGTGGTCATCACATCACAGGAGCGGAGAAGTCTGCTCACCATTAGCAAATATCCTATGAAAGACTGTTGGTAAGAGAGCAGCCCGTGAGCGGGAAGTAAAACAAGATAGAAGTCAATGAGTTGATGAAACAGCAAAACACTTCACACCCAGAGAGACAGCTGGGCCAGTATTCTGGCGAAACACAGGCAAGACCCAGAACCTGGCCTGCCTCCAGCCATCTTAAAAATATATTTACATGGGGGACATCAGTGATTCTAACCAAGAACCAGATCAGGTGAGGGAGACAAGACACCCCTGGCCAAGCAGATCACAGATGACCCTGTGGCTAAACAGATGGAAGTTCTGCTCTGTGAGGGTTCTACAGTCTCTTAGCATCCCCTTCAGCCAACAATACCTTTTCCCTACATCCCAGCAGCTTCTCCCAGGCATGAATCTTGTCAGCAGAATCCTGACATCCCAGGCCACATAATTTAATAGCAGTGTTAATACCAGGCAAGACTCAGCCTCCTGGCACCTTGTCCTGGAAATGACAGCAGACTCTGGACAGATAGCAATTAAATACATAACAAATCCTAGAGGTCAGGGAAGTTAGTGCCTGGAGGCACTACATGGAAACACACTAGCAGAGCACTGACCTTCCCCTGAGCATTTCTGAAGTGTCGCTCAGCACAAGCCAACACACAGCCATGACTTGGGGGCACCAGAAGACAGAACACTCCAGTCTGAGGCCTCAGTTCTGATGGGGCACTCCAAGAGCAGCCCAAAAGGATTTCTAATTCAGACCCACCAACTCCTTCTACCTGTGACTGGGTCCCACACTTCCAGTGAGAATGACACAAAACACCTCCCAGCGTTGTGTAACACAAGCAGACAGCAGCATGAAGCACACTTCTCTGTTGCCCTCAGAGGACCATCAACATATCACAGTCCAACACAGAATGACAGAATGGTTTGGGTTGAAAGGGACCTTAAAGACCATCTAGTCATACCCCTTGGACAACTCCCAGCAGACCAGGGTGCTCCAAGCCCCATCCAACCTGGGCTGAGACACTGCCAGGAATGGGGCAGCCACAGCTTTTGGGGCAACCTGGGCAACCAGCACCCTCACCCCAAAGAATTTCTCCCTCCCATCTCCTCTCCATCTCCCCTCTTGCAAGTGGGAACCCTTCCCCCTCATCCCATCCTTCCAGGCCCTTGTCCCAAGTCCCTCCCCAGCTTTCCTGGAGCCCCTTCAGGCACTGGAAGGTGCTCTAAGTTCTCCCTGTAGTAGCCTTCTCCAGGCTGAAACCCCAACTCACTCAGCCTCACGTGTCACAACAGGTTCCCTTCACACGCCCACTGTTTAGCCAGTACAGACACAACAGTGTTTCACACGGATCTTAGGAACAGTACAAAGGAAACACCTCAGACCTAACATAGGGAAAGTTTTCACTTGACCCCAACTCCAGAAAGCACCTGGAAACTTCCAGTCTCTGGGAACACCAGTGGGAAGTTTAAGAACTTATAGGCATTTTTCTCACCCTCATCATGAGTTCTCCAAAGCTCCCTACTCATTTGACACTTTTCCTCCTTTAATCTCTTAACACTGCAATTTATGGCACTGAGAATAAGTCAAGAAATGAATGGATTATGGATGGCTTTTGCATTTAAGCAGTATGAGAAATCCCCCCCTCTGTCCCACATCTCTTCTCTTCCACAGATGACCCCCAGCATATAAAGATTTCATTGCTATTCTCAAACTCAGTGCAGTAACAGCAGCAATACCCCACTATGAAATCATCCTTTTTTTTTCCTGCAATGCACAGGTGGTTCCAGAAAAAAGAGACCGATCCAGAATTACAAGCAGAACAAGAAAACCAGCATCCAGTCCTGCTAGTGCATATGCTTCTGCAACCTGAAGTAGCAGCAAGAGGCAGAAGGGCTGCAGCAACCAGCACTGGCCACTTCTCATGTGATACAAAGTCACAGGCATTGCTCCAGCACTTTCTCACCCCACAGACAGAAGGATGCATTGCAGAACAAATGAGCAGCTTCCTTTCCCCAGATTTCTGCCCCACGTTCAGCATGCATTCATTTTTGCTTAAAGCAAAGGGAAGAGGAGCTCTCAGGAAGGCACCCAGGGCAGCCTGCTGGGGACAGAGAGCATGAAGGAGAAGCTCACAGTGCACTGAACCACTGTTCCCCTTTCTAAATCCATTAGAAATACTGACCTGCTTATGTAAATATGTGGAAGTTTTCAGATACAAGACAGCTGCAAGAAATAACTACAAGAAGCAACAAACACAAGCCTAAGGCTGTCAGTGATGGTTGCTGTGAGGCCAGCATATGAGCACAGCCTGCCAGGCTGCCCAGTCATCAGCGCCCAGAGCCTGGAGCTCCAGCACAGCCACAGTCCTGGTGACACAGCTGTGACCTCCCAGCTGGGTGGGCGATACAGGAGGGAGAATGCTTCCTGCAACACTGGCAGCTTCAGGTCCAGCCTGCACTGGAGCTACAGCCTTCACATCAGGATGATTCCTCTTCTGGCCACAGGTCTACCAGCACTTGCTTACTTTTTTATTTAAGAGAGGACCAGAATCTCACAGATCAATCACTTCACTTCTGAACACAGGTGACTGAGGCAGCCTACAAGAAGGAAGCTTGCTCAGGACAACTGCAGTTGTACACTGCTCCTGCACAGCCATGCTCCCAGAACGTGTCCTTGCTGGACAGGGTGGTTGCCACACAGACACCTGCTGCTCTGGCAGAGACACCAGTTGTGCTGCCTCTGTCCCTCCCACCATGCCAAACAAAAGCAAAGCTCCACGACACTGGAGGGGGAGGCAAAGGTGTAACAATGCTGGAGCAAGTTTTGTGCCCAGGTGCCACCTTTCCTCTACACAGTCCCTGAACAGCACCACTGGGAGCCTGAACACTCTCGAGAACGTTACATTTGCTGAGCTGCAGAACCTACCCTGGTGAAAGCCACGGCTCCTGATACCAATTGCCAGGGGTCTGTTTTTGCAAACAAGTGCTGGCTACAGATCAGAAAGGTTCTGGCTGTGTAACACTTCTAAACTATAACAGAAAGAGAAAAATCTCGTGTGCTCAAGTTTTCTATAGACTTCCTATAATGGTCCTAAATTGAATGCCAGGGAGCTGGCTGTGCTTCCCAGCACACAGGTACCAGAGGTACACAACTCTTGGGAATTTCTCCCAATGGAAAAAGTCAGGGGAAGATAATAAAGTGAACCCCATGATGTCATCAGCCTGTATGAAGAGCAAGTCACCAAGCTGACAGAGAGAGAACTGAGCACTCCTGCTGCCCTGACCAGGCTACCTGAGTACAAGGATGTGTCTGGGGATTGTTACAAGAGACCCCATTTCCAGAACTAAGAGACAACACAGGGGTTCTCATAGAAAGAAAAGCCACAGAGGTCTGGAAATTTATGAAGAGAGGCTGTTTTTAGATGACAGACAAAGCAGAGCATTCTGTTGTGTACTGTAGCATTCTGTTTGCTCTGCCAACACCAAAGCAAGAACCCACACTGACAGAAGCCCCACAGGATGGCAACTGCACACTCCTCAAGTCTGAGAATACCTGCACAAATTGCACGACAGGTAGCAAAGCTGTCACTGGAAAGGCTGTGTAAAGGTACCACAACGTATCCTAACTGCAGCGAACAGAGAATGCAAGGATGCATGGCAGTGCCAGCAATGTCACTTCTTACTTCTGGAATAAAACATTTCAGCACAGGCCCAAACAAACAGATCACGACTGCCAAATGGGTCTGAGGCAAAGCAGCATCCTGAAGTCCACACCCAAGGGAGTGATGCTGGATGAGGACACCAAGACAAGCAGCTTGCTGCAGCCAGAATCTAGAAGCCTGATTGTAAACGTTGGTTGCTACAAGAGGCACTCATGGGTCCTCAGTGGACAAAGCTCTCCAGACAGCTGTCAAAGCCTCTCAACATGGGGAAGAGAACTCTGTGTGTATTAACTCAGAACAGACTACAGAGCAGGTGATCCCAAGGAAAAAGTGCATATAAAATATAAGAGTTCCAGCACCATTTCTCAAGTCAGCACCTTGAGATCACAACTTGAGGAAGCAGTTAACAAGGGAAACAGTACCCAGGATCATCCTTCCTACACCTGGAGGTGCTCCAACCAACTGTTAATTCTACCACCAGTCCCTGGCACAGATGATGTGGAGGAGAATGAGCACGTGTACATAAATGCCTATCATGCCAGGTAACTCTGACAGGATAAGATGCCTTCTTCTGCTTGAGCAATGTGTCTGGTAGGCAAGGGTCATCTCCAGCAAGCCTTACCTGACCCAATTTTGATCAGTCCGTTGTGCTGAATGAAGATGGTGTCACAGGTCAGATTGCCATGGATGATGGGGGGGTCACAAGAGTGGAGGTAGCTGGGGATTCAGAACAGAGCACTGGTCAGGAGACCCCTGAGGCTAGGTCCCAGAACCCCTCCCTCCATTTCTTCCCCATCTCCAGCAACATTGGAAGAGAGCAGGAGAGCAAAGGACTCATATGTCAGGGATTAACAACAGCAGGGAGTGTACTAGTCTTGTTACCAGTAGTTATTTCCTATAGAATGGTGTTAATTCATTAAGTGACTGTACATCAGCCTATAGGCTAGGAGAGTATCATGAAAATTAAGCAGTTGTCTCTTAACAAACAATCTCCAGTATATGGGAGGAAAAAGAAAGCTTTCAGTTCCCAAGAAACCCCAGGTACCACAAGTAAACAAACTATTTCATCCATCCCAAATACTACCCAGTGGGTGCTAAAAGAGTTCCAATTTCATATCCAAAAATATCAGAGCCTTTTTCTGGCCCTACTCACAGGGCACCAAGAAGGCAGTCAGTGCTGTACAACGTGATCAGTCACGTTTTCTAGCAGGCACAATTAAACCTTTGCTGAGGTCCCAAGTGCATTTGAGGCTGTCTGGTTTTGCTCCTCACTCTGCTGGGTTTTATGTTGGCAGCCAGCACAAATATGGGCTGTCAGCTCCCAGATGCTTATCAGAACCCCAACAACTCAACATTAGCTGGTTAGCCAATGGTAACAGGATTTTCTCTGTGGAGTGGGAGTCATGTTCTGACATCTGGGTTCTTGGTTTTCGAAGGCTGTTATTAGCTACACATCAATTCTGTTCAGGTAGAGAAGAGTCTTTAAAACCAAAACAAAACCAGCCCACATTCTATTCATCTGGGTTCCATGGAGATGGCTGCAGAAGATCTGTACCATCAAAAAGCACTGAGATCAATGTACGCTTCCAACAGTATCACACTGCAATAACTACCAGTTCACTGAGATTGCTATAGGAAGCATAGGTGACACTCTGCAGACAGAGACTGGGATAAGAATCAGGCTGGGCGACCAAAAGTGCTCTCCAGGCTCCACTCCATGAAGCTTGCTGACTGGCAAGCATGTATTTTTATAGATTTTAATATTCTAGTGGAAAAAAAGCCAGTCTGCAAGATCATTAACACACATACCTGAGAGCAGAGAGGATCTGGGTACACCATCGCTTCCAGGCCTACAGACACAGGAGCAAGAAGGACAAAAATCATTCAAGGAAGAGGAATTAACCCACAGTTCTGTGATTCACAGCCTGCTCATATGAAGGATGCTCCATTCTGTGGCATCTTGGCTGTACCAGTTCAAGCGAGTACGAATTAAGATCATGGAGGCTCAGTACTCCCAAGTTCAGTTCAGTTTCTACCTATTCATACAGGCCAAGAACTACAGCTCCCCTCCTAACTCCTCATGTACAAAACCCTTCCCTGTACAGACCTATGGAGAGGGACATGCCTGTCACACCACACCCATGACCCTGCAGAGAACTGTTGGAAACAAAGCAAACACCACAGGACAGATGTCCAAGAGAACCTGCGACTGAACTAGCCACAGAAATGAAAAGGAATCCCCACATCCAAAAAAAGCTACCTTTTCATTCATAGTTTTGTGGTTTTTCTTTGTCTTCTTCAGGAACTGTTTCAAGCTCCCTGAAGACATGTATTCCGTGATGAAGATCACCTGTAGGGGCAGTACAAGATGTTACACTCTGCTTCACTGATTACCTGTAGAACACAGTGAGAAAACCCAATGGACCTTGGCTTTACTTACCCTGGCCTTGTTCTCCTTCACATCAGCCCAATATTTGTGAAATTTCACAATGTTCAGATGTTCCAGCTGAATTAAGTTGTCAAACACGGCTTTAACTTTTTCCTTAACAGCAGAAAGACAAAGACATGTTACATCAGAGACCACATCAGCCTGTTTCTTACTTTCTTTTTGGGTCTTGATCCCCCTAAACACCACTGTACACTTCAAGCTCCTGTGCTAAGAACAAACAGCACTGATTTCATCCTACACTGCACTTTTGCTGAGTGTTGTTTGACCACCACAATAAAATGAGCACAGAAGCCCATGGAAATAGAACAACAGTTCTCTGTCGCATTTCCTGCACAGGCCAGGCTAAAGCTGAATTTGCTACACTTGAGCAGCACAGCACTCCAAAGCCAGACGATAACCCACATGAAAGCTCACCAGTACCTATAATCCCACCCTGTCACGGGGCAGACTTCCCACACCCTGTTGGGAAAGACATCAACTTACCTCCTGAAGCTTAAAGTTCTTCCGCTCGGAAAACTGTACCTCGTTCCAAACCACCTCCACGCCCTCCTCTGTGTCCATGGCCAGGTAAGCACTGTCGATCCCTGGGACATTGCGCTGGTTTACCTGGATGGGAGGGATGGAGCAGATCTCAGCTCTGAGCCAGCAAGACCTGCAAGCCAGCAAGATCACCACCCTGCATCCTCCGTGTCAGTGTTACCAACTCTGCTCATTAACTTTTCACTAAATGAGCACTGCAGGACAGGACTGTGCATGTGTACTTCAGGAAAGGGACACAGCCCAACACGAGGACATTGTTGGTCATGGAAGGAACAAGCCCTGGGCATATTTGAGGGAAAACTTTCACACAAAGGCTGTTTCCTAGTAAAAGCTGCCTCTTGGCAACAACACATTAGATTTTTGTGTTTTATGATATCTGTAGTTCTTTTAACCACAAACAAACGAACAAACAAAAAAACCCCAACAAAACAAAACAAAAACAACCAAAAAAAACACACAAAAAAACCCAAAAACAACCAACCAAACAAAAAAAAACGAAAACAAAAACCTCCAACCATACAAAAGGGACACCGAACAAATCTCAAGAGCTCACACACAACTTTCAGGAGGAATTTTCTGAGAGCTGATGAGACATGAAACTCAAAGAGGGAGGAAACCGATCCAAGCAGAGAGAAACAAAGGGAAAGCTGCAAGTTGGGAACAGCCTTAGGAAAGGATTACACACCTGAAACTGCTACAGTAGCTTCTTTCTTTAACAAAAGTTAACCCAGCACAAGTGCATCCACGCCTAATAATGAAGATGCAGATGAGCACTAAGAGAGCAGCTAGGGAGGGGAACTGACAAAGCTGGAGTTTAAAGCCTAGGCTAGGGACCAGGGTTGCAGAAACGCTTGATGCTAAAAGACCAGCACAGATGTGAGATGAACAACACCCCCAGCAGCAAAGTTCACCACCGTGTTGTTTTCCCTCAGACGTGGAACAGCATCCAAGATGTATAATGGGTTCCTTACTCCAGCACCTGGCTGCTCTGCAATGCCTCTTACAGGCTAATTCAGGCATGCAGAAGTAACAGTCACCATTAAAGTCCAGCTGCACCAGGCAATCGCAGAATTAGTGAGGCTGGAAAAGACTTCTGAGATCATCCAGTCCAGCCTATGACCCAACACCACATCGCTAGACCACAGCACTAAGTGCAACATCCAGCCTTTCCTGAAACACCTCCAGGGATGGTGATTCCACCACTTCCAGGGGTCCATTCCCAATGCCTGACCACCATCTCCGTTAGAATGTGCTTCCTGATATCCAACATCCAGTGATAAAACTATATTCTTATCTCTAAGTACTTGAAGAATGAATTGCCACCACCCTATAGGAAATAACTACTGGTAACAAGCCTAGCTAATAAATCTGAGAGAAATGAACCAGTTCCCAATGGACAGTGCTTTTAACTCCAGGGTACTGGGTTCAGACTCAAAGCACCCAGCTGACCATTCCAAAATGCAAACAAACCAAGGCTGGTATTAATAAAGAAACTCTGGAGGTGGTCACACTCATGATCACCTAAACTTGAGCTCCTAACATGACAAGGACTAGCAATGACAGGATGTGCACATCTAAGAACTGTAAGCAGTCTACAAGGCAATACATTTACTGTCAAGCAATATCAGCTTCAAATATTTGAATTACAGATTTTTGCATTAATATGAATTTGCACTGAAATACTAAATCTGTTCATTGCAGACTGAACTGGCAGGGGCTGTTGGCTTTCTTGAGGGACTAGAGGTCTTGCAGAGGGATCTAGATAGACTGAAGTGACAAATGACAAGAACAGTGTAAGTGGAGTGACACAGATTGTGCAGATAAATGAGAAATAAATTCTTGTGATAAAAGCAGATGCAACAGGGTGACAAAGGCAGGAATAAGGAATATAAGCCATATGTACATAAAGACAGAAAATAACAACAGAAAACAATCAGAAGAGACGAGCTTGGCATGAACAATCCAACTCCCTCCCCACCCCTCACCTCCTTAGTAACTGTGAGTGAAAGGTCTGACATTGCATTTAAGGATATACTAAAAATCATATCTGTCATAAAAACTTGATTATACATATACACATACATGTGTATGTATACACACACATACACACACACATACACTGATATTGCCATCTAAATACAGGCCAGGCCTCTTAAGTTTCATCACTACAGAAAGCTGGAAGAATTATGATAATTAAGGCAGAACATTTATTCTTTTATATTTTAGTATAGGAAATACCTTGGGGAGTGACAGTAGTGTAAGAACACCTGGTACAATTAATAAAGCTGAATGCCAAAAAGTTTAACTTAAGAAAGGTTTAAACAAGCCCTTGTCCAACAGAAGGCAAGTATGTGTCAGGCACCAGAGACAAGCCGTGAGAGGGACACCCAGTGCTCGCTCGCCCGCCCACCCATCCATCAATCCATCCATCCCTCTGTACCCTCCTCCAGACCACCTGCTGCTCCATCAAAGACCCTCCAGCTTTGCTAGGTTATTTCAGGCCTCAAATCCTAGCAGATATGCACAATCTGCCCCGTAACACAGGCAATGGATGTGGATTGATCACCTCAGCTCCCATTTCCATGACTCCTGGGCAGTATTCCAGGGCACCAGATATGACTCAAGACACCAAACCCTTCTGACATCACTGACGACAAGTCTCAGCTCATGAGGAGATCCAACAGCTTGGGCCGAAGAGTCAAAGGGGAAAAATGTGGACAGACAACTGAAGAGGTGACAGCGATTTCCTCCTCTGTTCAGGCTGCTAAACCCCTGTGTCCCACACCCCTCCCTGTGCTCACCCAAGAGGAATCCAAAACCCTTCTGAAATGTCGTCCTGGCATGGTAATGCTGGCAGTTAATACTGCTGGAAACAGGGGCACTTGTAGAAATAAAAATTTTGTCTTCTTTCCCAAAAAGACTCCACAGACCAGTACCTTTCAATCCATACAGGAAGAAGTTAGCTGAGCTGTTGGAGTTTCTGCAGTACAACAGAGGAAGCAGCTCCCAACCACGAATCATTTACAGCAGAAACACTGATGTAGCTCTTTGTTCACATCAACAAAAGGAAAGGAAACTCAGGGAGAATTTCAAGTGAATGTCAGTAATTAATGGGGAGTGGGGGAGAGAGATTGAAATGCTTTTACTTCAAGGCATAACTTAGCTCTAAAGGAAAAAAGTCTGGAGGATGTACTTCCCTTTTAGGTAGGTTATTCCAAGTGTCCAACACATATTTTTTCCATAGCTTTCAAATACCGGGATATCTCTCACTGAAAGAACAGAGATTTTGAGGAGACATGCTGGAGTTTACACCATCTGTCAATTAAAATAAATATACAGCCTAAGCTACAAGTGAGAATGATTTACAATAAAGGAAAAAAATGTGTACAAGTTGGGAAAAAAAGCCCACAATAACTAAAATATCAGTACAGAATGAAACTGTACATTGAAAAAAAAGAGATCAAATTCTGCTCAAACAGCGCAGCAGAAGCCTGAGGGCAGATAATAAATAAAGGAGACAGACCACGGAGGAACTTTGCTTCTCTTGAACAGGAGTGTAACCAAAAAGTAGCAAGCACATTTATTAATAAAAAGGAAACAAAGGCAGCTGCTGCAGAGCTGATCTAGAGTGTAACAAAATCAAAGCGGGCGGGATCCAGGACAGGCAAAGGGAAAGCAATCCCACAACACAAAGAAGGAAGTCCACTCCATGTTTTAATTAAACTAACAGTCCTGGGCTCTGCAATTACATTCAGAGTACTAAAATGCTTGCAAGGTGTTAATTCAAAAAGAAAATTTAAATAGCTTATGTATACAACAACATCAAGGGATGAAGATAACCATGATTACGATGGCTGTGCAAACAAATTCATCCATCAGAAGCACAAAATCTGATTACCACCAACACAACAGCTGCTTCTTCCAGACAGCGATGTGCTAGAACAAGTCAAAAAAAAAAAAACAACCAAAAAAAAAAAAAAAAAAACCAACAAAAAACCCCACCAAACAAAGGTATGACAAGAGTCAAGCTTCTTTGCACAGAAAAAGCACTGCTCATGCTGCCCCACAGGGAGACAGACACTATCCCCATCCATTTAAAGAGGAAGAGACATGAACTGCTGGAGCCCCAGGGGACAAACACCTGGTTTCACGGGATGCTTCAGAACAGCCAATCAATCCAACAGTCAGAGAGCTCAGTCTGATTGAGATGAACGGTGGGAGCAGGAAAAGGCAATGAACTCCCCACCCCTAACCCACAAAGCAAGCAGAAAGAGCACAGCACAATAAATAAGGGAGTGGGGAAACAGAAGTCCATCAGGAAGGTTACGGTAACTCAGCAGGGCTCTGTGTTTACTGTACCAAATACCTGACATCCAGGATGTACCACAAACAGTTCACATCCCCAAGAACAGTCAGAAATAACATGGACGGGAGGTCCAGGAAGTTCTCGGAACGCAACCCCGGGGCAGGGAGTGTCAGGAACACAGAGCACCACAGTGGAGGGAATACCAGGCAGGATGAACTCCAGGTGAGCTGCTCCCATCCTGTGCCAGCCCCTTCTCTGACACTCCCACATCATCCAGAGATCTCCACATTACTGCAGACAGCTCAGTCTTAGTCTTAGGAGGTGCTAGAAGATCATTATTAGCAATTACGAGGAAATGAACAGAAAATGCCATAAAAACTGGTAATGCTGCTGTAAGTATAAATCTTAACTGGGATTATAAAAGTCACTCATGCTACAGAGAATACAAAGTGGTTACTTCGCATTTCTGATGATACAAGAATGAGAAAGCAGCCAATGAACTGACCAAACATATTTCAAAGAGAATGATGAGGAAGCACTTGATCTTGGCACAAAAATAAATATAAATTAAACTGTATAGCCATATATCATGGGATGAAAGTCAGAAGTAAAAGATGGCTGCAAGTTGGAGACTAAACTCCTTATCTGCAAAGTGTGCATTGTGACTACAAAATACAGAGGTCCAAATGCACCACCTAGCTCAAATTTCCTCAGATCACGATTATTGAAAGAATGTGCCACAGAAAAACAGAGTCCTTTTTCCATTCTTCTCTTGTTCACTTTCTTATCTAGTGGTTTAGCAGCAGAAGCTCTGGCTCCACAACCTAGACATGAAAGAGATAGTGCAGAATTTCACTTATTAATGAAATACTAACTTTCTATCCACAAGGGATATGCTGTAACTACACATTTTCCGTTTTTTCTTGCTATTGCTGCAATCTCAACTTTAAAAGATGCAGCTTCCCACCTCCTGCATTCTAACAGTTCACTGATCTCCAGGCAGATCTGCAGAAGTCTCCCTGAATTAATAGGCACAAAGTTTCATCAAACTGTGGAAAGTTACCTGGCTAAGGACTGTCCAAAGCATGAGCAAGAAACCCCTTCAGTGATCAAAACAGTCTGACACGTCAGGGATCCCAGACAGCCTAATCCACCAGGATGAAACCCTGAACCCAGGGCTCCCAAGGCCACAGACATGAGTAATTCAACCATTGTCCCTCTTGGGAAAATCCACCTCAGCAACACAACAGAAGGAACCCCTGCAGCAAGCCTAGAGGAGATGCTGTGTGAAGGAACACAGGACTCCTAAAAGGATGTCAGACAGGCAGTTTGGATATCAAACACAAGTTTGATACAATATTCATGGGATGTTTGAGGGAAGGGCCCCAAGTGTGGCAAAAGGATTTAACAGGACAAGTAGAAAATGCCTTACATTACACCAGAGGAGATTTAGATTGGCCTCATCACTGAAAGGGCAACTAAGCACTGGCACAGGCTGCCCAGGGAGGTGGTGGATACCCCTCCCTGAAGGTGTTTAAGAGTCATGTAGATGTGGTGCTGAGGGACATGGTTTAGGCACTGGAGTTAGTAAGGGCTGGACTTGATGTTCTTTAAGTCCCTTCCCAAGCAGAACGATTCTCTAAAGGGACAGAGCCTAACAAGGGGAGGGCTGGGGTGCTGCTGGCAAGCTACACAGCCCATGTTATTTATAGAAAAGCTCTGCAAAGAATGCAGAGCAAACCCTACCCCTTGGTGATGGCAGCTGGAGTGCACCCAGAACCTCTTGGGGAGGCTGGAAAAGCAGCAGACAGCTGCCAAGCTCCTCCAGCAAGGCACACAAAGGCTGGGAGGTGACACTGGTGGGGGTAACACCAAAGAATTGCCAGCTGCCTGCCACAGCCAGTGAGCAGGAACACAACCAGGCTGGGGACAACAGCCCCCAAGACAAGGGCTCAGCCCTCTCATACCCCACAGTGCCCCTCATCCCATTCCAGCACACCTCGAGAGCTCTGTCCTTCCAGGAAGCCCCCAGCTGAGCCAGTAACACCGTGAAAAGGCTGCACATGCTCCCTCTTTTGAGGATCTTCCCAACAACCCAGTGAAATCATAGCACTAGAGCATTCTATTATTTCTCTCCTCCAGCTGGAAAAAAGAAATTTAAAATCTGGTCTGCTGGTAAAGGCTGTGGAAAGGCTGGCAGCCCTCCCAGCATGGATGTGCTCCCAGAGCAACCCTCCAGCAGCAGGACCCAAAGCTCACAGCACCTCAAGTGCCACCTTCCCATGGAGCAACACCCCCCTTTCCCACAGAAACTCAGATGTGTGATAGGAGGAGTACTGGTGCTTAACTTTTACCACCTCAGCAAGTTTCTGTCCAGTCACAGCAGCAGGTAAGGAATCGGACTCAAGCATCACAGAATACAGACACCCAGTCAGTCTATAGGCATTTCACTCCAAGGATCCTGCACTTGTTTCCTTGAAGAAAGGTAGATCCAGAGGTTCTAAAGTCATCAACCCCTTCCAGAGGAAAAACAAATGCAGGAACTAACTGCATGAACTAACTGAATGAAAAGACAACAAAGAGGTAAAATAAAGATACAGTAGATCCAGCATTTCCTTGCACATCTTTCTGGGTTCAGCCCCTCACAAACCACAACTTGGTCCTTAACATCTGGCAATGAAGGATGCTACCAAGGACTGCACCTTTCATCTGGTCTATCTGGCAGTGACAGATACCAGAGACAGAACAAGAATTAATCAATACTGCACCCACAGTGTGCACAGACACATCTGCATACAAGAGATCTGTCTCCAGGGATGAGGCAAAAATGAACCTCTCCATCTCAGCAGCCATTCAAGTGAGGCATAATATGGAAAGTGCTCCAGCAGCTGAGCTTGCGAAAAAGTTAGTGATGTGTCAAGCACACAACAATGGTCACACAACCACAAGGTCAATTCTTTCTCAGGGGAGGTCACTGATGGCTGACAAGAACCCAAACACCTTTTAGCCACCCTAGGAATCATCCCAAGATTTTAGTATCTATAGGAAAGAAGTAGGGGGTTGGAGGAGATGACCTCAAGGTCCCTTATAAACGCTAACATTTGTGATTCTGTGACCTTTAAAGGCCCCTTCCAGCCCAAACCACAAGCCACAGAAAGAAATGCATTCAATATTGAGCTACTAAACACAGGACAAACTACAGAACCATCTCAGCCTGTGAATGGTGACATCTCTGACACCAATATGAGCCGGCTGAGCCCAACCCAGCCACAGTGAGCTAAAAATTAAAAAGTTTTTACTGCAGCAGAGCACAAGACTTCCCACAACAATGCTGGGGCCACTGTTCTGGCTGATCCATGTAGCTCTCAGGGACAGCAGGTGCTGAGCCCAAGCTCTTGGTTTCAGGTTTAACACCAGGCAGTGCCAGGAGTCTAAAAATGAGTTGCAAGTGCATTGCTGCAATCCACCTCTATTAACAAGCTTCTATTCCTAGGAAGCACAGCAAATACATCTGAATATACTTGGACAACCCAAGAAAAATAAATTACGTGTACATGCAGACTGGAAGAAGAGAATGGAGTGTCACACAGGGACAGGAGAAAGAGGGTTTTGTCAGCAAGAAAAGCCAAAAGAGAAAAAGGCAAGCAGACTCTGGGAGAGTCTTTAAGACTCTCTCTCCCTCCTGCAACTCCCCTAACCTCACACTGTGGTTCCTCTCTCTATGCTGTAAGACTACCCTGTGAAAAGTTTATCTTCAGCTCCTTGCAGAGGCTAAAGCTTCCCCCTCTGTAAATATTCAGAGAGAAACCAGGGGCCTGGTGACAGCTGCTGAGAGGGATGCAGAAGAAGGCAGATTGTCATGGCCCCTGCAGCACTAGAAGAGCGACACCTGAAAATGCCCACATTGGTTGAACAGTGCAGGAAAGACCAGAGCGATATTAAGTTTTCTCTTGTTAACCAACAGAAATTAAGTATCCCTCCCCAACACCTCACACCTTCCCTTCAGGTACAGCACAGCTCAGTCACATGCACAGCTCATACAACCTTCCACAGACACAGACTTCAGGGAAGGTAAGCATTCTCTGGAGTTAATACAGGTTCTTAGTTTAAAATCTGTCAGCAGCATTTGATTGTAAAAGCCTTCTCTGAAGTTCCACAGCAGTTACACACTCTGTGCTGCAGAAGTTCCCCACCTTCAGGAAAAACTGCAACCATTGATCTCAGCACCACCCTTCTGCACGTTTCAGGTTTAAGGTGGAACAGAACACAGAACATTTCATCGGGAATGTTGTATGGACAACATCTGGAATGACAAGGGTCATCTGGTCCACCTGTCTCACCATTTCAGGGCTGGCCAAAAATTAGAGCACGTTAAAGCCAAATACCTTTTGAGCACCAACAGGCTTGGGGCACCAACCACCTCTCCAGGAAGCCTGTTCCAGGGTTTAGCCATCCACTCAGTAAAGAAATGCTTCCCCATATCCAGTCTGACCCTTCCCAGGAGAAACTTTGAGCCATCCCCACGCAACCTGTCCCTGCATCCCACGATGAAGAGACCATCATCCCCTCCTCAGGAAGCTGCACAGTAATGAGGTTGCTCCTCAGCCTCTCTCTCTCCAAACCAGGCAACCCAAGTCTTACTCTGCTCCTCACAGGATGTCCCTTTCAGACCAGCACCAGCTTGGTGGTCCTCCCCTAGATGCATCTAAGGGCCTTCAGATCCTTCTCAAATGGTGGTGCCCAGCACTGCATGCTGTGCTGCAGGTGAGACCACGCCAACACTGGATCCAATAGGACAAGCCCCTCTCTTCACAAGCCAGTTATCCCATGTTTGATGCCCCTGGGATGTGGTTCAGGTGCTTCCCACCAGCACCCCCAGGACACTGCAGGCTGCTCTCCAGACACTCCTCTCCTAGGACTGGTACCTGGAGTTACTTTGAGATAGCGAACCAATGTATTTCATGTTATATTAGCTGGTATCATTCAGCCAAAGCTGCTGTGGCTGAAATACAGAAACACAGAATTGTATGACTTGGCAAACAGCTTGAAGACCATGGAGGCCAATTGTTCCCCGAACAGTGCACAGGCCACCCCCACCCCTGTCCCTCAGCACCACATCTCCAGGGCTCTGAAACCCCTCCAGGGATGATGGGGACTCCAGCCCTGCCCTGGGCAGCCTGGGCCAGGCCCTGACAACCCTTGCCAGGGAGAAATTCTTCCCCAGATCGGATGTGACAAAAATCACCAACATCCAATGGGACCGAGGAACAGCGGCAACAAGGAACAACCCGGGCCCCGGGCCTGTCTGCCTGTCTGCCTGTCTGTCTGCCTGCCTGTCTGTCTGCCTGCCTGCCTGTCTGCCTGCCTGCCTGTCTGCCTGCCTGCCTGTCTGTCTGCCTGTCTGCCTGCCTGTCTGCCTGCCTGTCTGCCTGCCTGTCTGCCTGTCTGCCTGTCTGTCTGTCTGCCTGCCTGTCTGTCTGCCTGCCTGCCTGTCTGCCTGCCTGCCTGTCTGTCTGCCTGTCTGCCTGTCTGCCTGCCTGTCTGCCTGTCTGCCTGTCTGCCTCCCCCCGCTTTCCCGGGCCCGACACCGCTGCCCGCACGGGCGGAGGGCATGAGCGCTGCTGGGCGGGGCCATAGCAGGCAGCAGCCAATGGGAGTCGGCATTGGTGATGTAACGCTTCCCGCGCCCTGCCATTGGCTGGAGCAGCTGTCCATCCGCAGCCGCCCTGCCGGTGCCGGTGTCGGTCCCGTGGCCTGGCCCGGGCCCGGCAGCTCTGGGAGCGGTGGGGGGGGGGGTGTGGCGGGACCTCCTCGGGCGAGAGACGCGATCCTGAGCGACCCCACGGGCGGCTCCGCGGGGGCACCGGCGAGGGCGGCCGGTACCGGGTCACCGGGCAGGCTCCGGGGCCACCACAGCTTGAGCTGAAATCCGCCAGTGCAGTCACAACCCGAGTGCTCGCAGCCATCAGCTCCACGGGGCACTTCTCCATACGCATCCCCATCTCCAGGGACAAAGCGGCTGTGGCTATTAAAAAATAACTTTTTTTCTCAAAAAAAAGAGCAGTTATTCCATCTCCAAATGCACATCCGCCCAAAGCCAGGAGCGAAGCACTGACCAGAGTAATGGGTGTCACCGAGCAGTGACACCAACAGCCCTGAGCAGGGACGTGGCTGGCAGGGTGGGACAGGTCACAACACCCCCTGCTTATTGTATTATTCCCAAATAAATTAAATTCTGGAACACCTGCAGTGGCAGAGCTGACTCCAGGGAACAGAGGAGCCCAAAAGCTGAAGGCAGCAAAAAGAGTATGATACCACAGGGTGATGGTGACTGATGTGCCACACCAGTCTCGCCAAGCCACAAACTGCAGGCAGAATTCAGAGATAAAACAGAATTCACCTGCAGGGTCAGCAGAATCTGTGTTTTCCATACACAGGTGACAGACATGAGCCTCAGCACAGAGAGGCTGTAGAACTGGAGGCCCCAAGTTCAAGCCAGCAATCCCTCTGGTGGCCTCCAGCAGTCACCCCTCTGCCTTTTTTCTTTTTTTAAGGAACTTCGTGTACCTGGACCTTAATTTGTCAGTAGATGAGGAAGGTGAAACACAAAGGAAATACCCGAGTCCACCAGCATGGAAAAGCCAAGGAAGCAACATATTTTTTTGCATCAAAATGATGCAGATGATGATTATTCATTCAATAAAACATACAAGACTACATAAGCTGAACATGAGCTGTGCTCCCCAGCATGTGCCAGCTCAGTACAGACCACAGTAAAAACCACTGCGGGTTGTTGTTAGGAATATATTGTGAGGAACATTAATAAAGCTTCACTCAGATCCCCCCAGCACACCCAAGCCATACAGCTCTTCCAGGAAAGGCACACATTGACCCAGCCCAGGAGCTGGCTCACATGCACACCACCAGGACAGCTCAGAAGCAAAGCAAAGGTAAGGAACTGTGGGGAATCCTTAACATTACTCCGACCTCCATATTTCCATCAGAATAAGTCACTCTTTCACCATCCCCCAAGACTGAACCACCCGGTGTTTGCAAAGATGGATGAAGCAGACAAACCTTTGTGCCTGGCCCTGACTTGGCAGAGAAAAGCCACATCAGCAGCTGTGCCGCAGCCCTAGCATGAGCACCCGCTGCCTTCCAGCAGCCCCCCCGGCCAGGGCAGGCTGCACAGAGCCCACGCGAGACACAAACCAGTCTGGGGAGACAGCCCCTGACAAGACAAACACAGCACGGAGTGCGAGAAAGGAGAGGTTGAAAACAACGAGATCTAACCTACTTGTGCCTTCGCCGAGGAGCGTTCTGACACACATACTGAGAGGCTTGCGCGAACAGGACAAGTCGGGAAACACGGCTGTGTGCCCCGGCTGTGCTTCATCCCGACAAAGACGGAGGCACAACTCTGAAACTGATGTGCTCCCGCAGCAGGGACCGCTCCCTCCGCACTCCTTGGCAAATACCCAGCACCCTCCAGCCATTGCTTTTCGCTACTCTGGACACGAGAAGGAGTGCTGGAGACACTCCCGGCCCAGCAGCCGGCCCCACCACCATCCGTACCGGGAGCCGGCAGCGGGCAGGGCGGGGAGCAGGGCGTGCTCCGGACTCCCTGCTCCCCAGCCCCAAGGAAAGCGGCCTGGAAGCTGGTGAAGCGCCAGCCATCTCCCGATCACCCCGGTAGCACGGTAGGACAGCAAGACGGGGTCCGGGGCTGAGCCGAGGAGAGGTGGCAGCAGCAGAGCCAGAGGGGCGCGACAGGAGCCGGACCGACCCCCCCACCCGGCGCGGCACTCACCTCCTCCCGCCGCTTCTGCCAGCGGCCACACGGCGACTCCTCCAGGATCTCGGACTCGTCCTCGCTCTCCTCCTCCTCCTCCTCCGGGGGCGCCGCGGAAGTCACCGGCGCAGACACTGAGGTCATTCCCGGTCCGGACGACGCGGACTCCGACTTCGAGTCGGAGCCGCCGCTCGGCACCTGCTTAGACTCGCCTTCCGACATGCTGCGGTTGCACAACCTGCGGGCCAGAGGCGCGGGGCGTGAGGCGAGGCGAGGCCAGGTGGCTCCGAGACCAGGCCAGGCCAGGCCAGGCCAGGCCCGCTGGGCCGGACCGGGCCGCGCCTGCTGAGTCTGTCACCTGGGGCTGCGCCCCAGTTCTGCTGGTGGCACTCAGCCGAGCCGGTTCCGGACCGCTGCGGTGGAGGGCAGCGCAGGGGCCGTGGGCAGAGAAGGTTCGGCGCACCCACCGCGATGTCCCGGTACCTCCCAGTCCAGCCGCGCTGCCTCTCCAGGGGCCGCCGCCAACCGCCGCGCTGCGTAACGCGCCCGTCCGGGGTGGGGCCTTCACAGCAGCCAATCAGAGCCCGCGAGCATGCCGTCAGCCCCCGCCGATTGGCCGGTGGGAGGGGTAGCGGGGGAAGGAGCGCGCTAGGGGGCGCCCGCACGCCCAATGTGAGAGGGGCGGGGCGGGCTCTGCCTCTCGGGAGAGAACCAACCAGAGACCGGGAGAGGGGCCGACGGTCTCCGCTGATTGGTCAATGGGCGGAGCTAAGTCTGTATAAGGGGATGCGGGAAGTCCGGGCTTCTTCTCCCCGGGGGTCCGTGTCCGGTCGTCTGCACGCAGGGTTTACCGCCACACCCTGCCCACGCCAGAGGCGCAGGCAGCGGGACCGCTGGTCCCGCGCTCGCTGTCCCCTGTCCCCGCTATATGATGAGTCTGATCGACGTGTGGCAGCCTGGTACGGCCACCACCTCCGTCTGGCCCCCAGAGTACGGCTGGGCCGGTGCAGGGGAACCCGCGGCGCCGGGAGCAGGGAGCCGGGGCTAGCAGCCCCGGGCTAGGCCCAGGCAGCGCTGAGTGGCGGCGGCGGGGAGTAGCGGCCGAGCGGAGTGACCTCCAGGCCGCTATGCAGCGCTAGCACCCCTTGGCTCTATGGTAGGCGCTTCCAGCCCCTAGCGCTGTATCCGGGCGGGCTGAAAGCCGCCCCGCCCCCCGAGCCTCTCTAACCCGCGCTTCCGGCCGCACGATTTCCGCCCGGCCCGGTGGGAGGTTCCGCCGCTCTCGCCTCGCACCACTCGGCCCCTCCCGTTGCCCCGTGCGCTCCGGTCCCGCCGCCGCCCCCTCCGCCCAGGGCCGCTGCGCCGGGGGACGGGCCTGCCGGGGGAGGCCGCCCCGCCGCCATGGGCGCCTACCTGTCGCAGCCCAACACGGTGAAGAGCTCCGGGGACGGGGCCGGGCTCGGGCCGCGCCCGCTCCACTTCGGCTTCAGCGCTATGCAGGGCTGGCGCGTCTCCATGGAGGTGAGCGGGGCACCGGAGGGGGGGACCGGGCTGCGGCCGAGCCCCCGGAGCCCGGCGGGGAGGCTGCCTCCGCCCCCGGCCCGCCCTCGGGGTCCCCCACCGCGGACCAGGGGTTCCCTCCTTCCCGCGGGAGCCGGTGGAGCGGGGTGAGTCCGCCCCGCCCAGTGCTTCGGGGCCCTGCCGGGCTGCCCGTGGATGGCCTCTTGTGCCGCTGCCTACGGGGACCTGCTGTCCCCCTTCGGGGAACTCCGCGCCGTTCGTCATGCGGCGGTCCTCCGACGCACAGCCCGAGACATCCCAGCGGTGAAGGAGAGAGTTGGGTTAAAAAGTAGCAGAAAGGACAGCTGGGGGACAAGCACGGGGTGAGAGTGAACGGAAAACCCCCGGAAAAATCCCTGCCCTGCTCCCCGGGCAGAAGCGTGGAGTTCATCTCTCTCCCTGTTATTTTTTTGCTGGGCAGGTTCCTAGGAGGAATTCTTGCTGCTCTCAGTGTCCTGTAGCCAGCCCTGCCTCGTGGTGGGGCAGATGGAAGCACGGGGCAGGATAAACACCGGGGTGCTGGGGCCAGGTGTGTGCCCAGCTCCTCAGGGCACTGTGGGGCTGCCTCTCTGACATGCCGGTAGTTGCTCCTGCTGAGAGCTTAACAGCCTCTGCACCATTAATGAGCTGCTTCGTTTTCCCTTTCAGCATGAACTGGGGTTGCTATTGTTCCTGCAGCTCCCAGGGTACATCTCTGGACACGGTAAAGCAGCCACCGTGTTTGTAGCACTGTGGCTTGTGAAAGGTGTCCTGCTCAGACTGTCATGGTTTCCTCACAGCAGTCACTCTGGTGACAAGGCAGTGACCAGGTGCTTCCTCCTTTTTGCACTATGAAGCCCTGGGCTCTCCTTCCCAGGGCAGGAGAAGAATTGTTACTCCTCAGAGTATCTGTGTGTGCTCAGCCCATGTGGCTGATGATGTCTCAGCTCCATCCTGGTGACCTCTGGAGGGGTAAAATGAACAAGGACTTCAGGGGAGCACCCAGGTGATGTGCGGCCTAACCCCTGTGTGGGGATTAGCTCGGGGTGTAGGACAGTGTCCCCAGAGGCTGGAAATGTTTCCAGGAGAAGAAGTAAGAACCCCTGGTTGTAATGCCCTCACGCAGGTGGGCATGCTAGTTGTTAATTTCACTTATTTGAAGTTGTTCTTGCTGCTGTTGACCTTTACAGAGCTTGGATGTGGCCCAGAGCTTGCAGCTGTGTTTTCTGCACTAGCCAACATTTCTGTCTTATCTCTCCACTGGCTGGGGTGATGCTGAGGACATGGTTGAGCTGCCTTATCACCAGGGACGGCAGGCAGTGCTTGTGCTACAAACTGAATCTGCAGCAAGCTCCTCAGAGTCTGTGGTGGGTGGGAAGCACCTCCTGATTCACACACAGCTGAGTAGAGTGTGACAGTTCTGCTGCGGTGTTCGGTGCTGTATGTTGTTCTTCTCTCTGCCTTGCCTTGTGGTTTTGTTTTTCTTCTCATTTAATTGTACTTTTGCTCTTCAATGCTTGGAGGAAGCTCTGAGCAAATGTTCACACTATAGTTCCTTTAGTGAGGGTACTCAGGCTGTGGAGCAGGGCCAGGACATTTTTGGGTAGCAGAGGTTTGTTCAGAGGGGTAACCTGTTGCCTTTCAGGAGCCCCTAGGTGAGGCAGGTGGACAGGACTGAAGAAATGCTGTAACAAAAGAAATGCTCTAACAAAACCACCAAATCTTAGCCTGGAGAGGTGGTGTAATGTAGGAGGAAATGTCTGGGGCAGGTGAGGGATCCACAAGGTGAGGATACATTGAGCTCCATCCTGCTCTTCTGACCCTACCTCCTGGTGAGACACCAATAACTCCCATGTGTAGCTCCATTTCACTCCTGGAACCAGCAAAAAAAAAAAAAAAAAAAAAGTCATTGCTTCAAAGAAATGCAAAAGTTTGTTTCAGAATGTGGAGAGTTGTCAGATTAACTCTCAGCTTTCACTTGTTTGCTGATTTCAACTGAATTTTATGTTTCTGACTTTTTCAGCAGTGGTGTAGTAACCGCTAAGAGGGGATCTTGAATACCACCCTGGAGGGGGTGGTGGGGTAGCAGAAAGCTGCCTCCAAGCTTTGGGAGGTTGTGCTGGCTCTGAAGAGCTGGAGATGGTGGTCACTCGGAGGGCAGTGTCTGCAGACCACCCTGG
Organism: Phaethornis superciliosus; assembly: GCA_023637945.1. Lineage (NCBI taxonomy): Eukaryota > Metazoa > Chordata > Aves > Apodiformes > Trochilidae > Phaethornis > Phaethornis superciliosus. Next base: position 114,327,396 of record JAJQWJ010000003.1, on the reverse strand, counting down.
ATGGGGTCATTATGGGGCAATGGGCACTCTGCAAATGGAGGAGAGGAGGGAGGGTTCCTGCTGCCAGCCTAGGGTTTCCTCCCCAGCAGCACTGGAGCTATTTGCTCTAATTAAACTGCTGTTTAATCACCTGGGACTGACCCCAGTTACTTTGTTGTGGTTTTGCCTTCTCACTTTTCAGGGCATTTGCAGCATCAAACTGCTGGTTCTTTGCTTTTTCTTATTTTCCTTCACTCTCTCCAGTGACCTCTGCTGAGGTTTCCTGCCTTAGATCTGAGAGTCACTGCTGTTCATTTTGAACTAAGATGGTAATTTGCCCCTTCAGATACTGTTTCAATCACAGTGTCAGGGCTTTCCTTGCACTAGAGTGCTGTGTAAACCCAGAACCTCTCTATTTAACCTCTCTTTCTCTGTTTTACCTCACACTTAACAGAAGTCACGGAGGAATGGAGTTCTCACGAGACTGTGGGACTCTGGAGGGTGAAGAGCTCTTACCAAGGAGTCCTACAACAAAAAATTATAAGAGCTCAACAGTTGCTTGTGCAGCAAGTGTGTAAATGTACAAAGTGTGTAGGAATTTGTGGTTATGGTTGGCAGTGGGGACACATCCAAGCCTCACAGCCAGAACAGTGCTTTGGGGCACTTTTAACTTTTAACAGCACGTTTTAACTTCAGGGTGATGAACCTAAGCCACAGCAAAGGGACCAGATCATGTTGTTTAAAATCCCATGTGACTGTGAACAAAACAGCAGGTGGAATGTGGTCAGGTGTTCAGCTGGTAGGTTAGAGCTTGAACTTGAAGGAATGTTTGAGGTGAGTTGGGCAAGGGGAGGTTTCATGTGAAGAGTCAGCCCATCTGTCAGGTCCAGGCTTTGCATCTGAAGAGCCAAATACCATTTGCTTACCTGGAGGGCGTAAAATCTGAGTGATACTGGCTTCAAAGTCAGCTGCTCCCGAGGGACCTTGTGAAGGCAAAGGCGGATCAGAATGTGTAGCTTATGTGTTGTTGATATTTGTGGCTTATGAGCATGCACAGGGCAGGTTGGACACAGTTTGCACGTCAGTTCAGCCCAAGACACCCCTGGGAGATGCCTTCTCTGTGGTTTGTCCCAGAGATTTTCAGGGTTCCTGGACAGCTGCTAGAACGAAGGCGTGTGTCTGACCTTGGGGAGCAATACCTGGGTTTGTTCTTGGCTTCACTGTTCAGATGACCCTCAGGAGATGCCAGGCTCTGCTGTGGTTGTCAGGCCAGTGCTGCCTTCCCAGAGCATCCCACGTGGAGCAGGAAAGGAGCCTTTGTCCCAAGAGGTTTTCCAGCCCAGTTGATTGGTCTCACTGGATGTGGTGATAGACATCCTGCAAGGCTGCTTTGCATCTCTGACCGTGTGCATCATCACAAGCAGAGGCTACACTGGTTAGTGCAGCTCTTGAGGTCTGGAGGCTCCATCTTTGACTTCTTCCTCAGAGTAGCTCTTTGGTTTGCTTGGCTCTTGTTTGGGGAACATCAGGACTCCACAGATGTCCCTGAGCCTGCTGCCTTTGTGTGTGGGAAGCTTCGAGAATGTGGCAGGCGGGTTCCTAACTGCTCTTGCTCTCCCTCCAGGTTTTAGGATCGCTGTGTTAGTGCTTGTAGCCTTCCTGTTGTCTGTGGGGTCTGGTGCAGCCCATGTCATCTCGGGCTTTTGCTCTCTCTTTCAGGATGCCCATAACTGCATACCCGAGCTGGACAGTGAAACAGCCATGTTCTCCGTCTACGATGGACACGGAGGTAACTGCACCCACGCGCCTCTCCAGAGCCCTTCACGTGGCTCTTCCAGGCTGCTCAGTGGCCACTGGGGCAAGCCTCTGCCCTCATAAATCCTGCTCCTTCCTGGGAAGCATTAGCTTTGAAAGATGTCATTGCCTAAAGTTCTGAATATTTCTTGGCCTTCCTAGAAGGAGGATTGATGCAAAACTGAGATGAGTTTTGCATTTAATCTTCTAAAACTTTTAAGAATGTCTGGTTTTTTGGTGGATGAGCTGGTCAGGATAGTCACAGAAGAGTGGCAGTGAGAAGAACTACGTGAGATTCGATGAAAGTATGACCCTAGTCAGTGTGTTCTGGTGGTTGCCCAAGGAAAGAGTGAAAAAACACAGAGCAAGTAGACCCATTCCCTGACATTCCTTCCCAACTCCCATTCCCCACCTGAGGGCTCCCAGAGTTCAAGGTTGCAGTCATTTGATCTTACAGACAGGTTCAAGTCACCTTGATGAACTCCTCATTAACTTGTCTCGTTACATTTTAAAGCAGGGTTATATGTTGTCTGGTGATTATTTGCATAGAATGTTTTGTACAAAAGTTTATGCTTTGAAAAAAGACACTGGTCTAAATCTGGTGCCTGATCATTTCACTGCAATATCCCAAATGTTTAAGTGAAACTGGTGAATAATCACTCCATTATCACTTTTCACTTTCATGATTTTGGACTTTATGTTGTTTCTTGCAGTCAGAAGAACCCTAGACTTGTCTCTGGTCACACAGGTCAGTCTGTACCAGCAGCACCCAGTATCTGTGCTAACCAGCTGACACCAAAATTGCACCATTCCAGTGGTTTTTAGCCTAGGTGATGAAGTGCCCAGGCCATGGGACTCGTTGAGGTACTGCTGGTAGACATAATCACGGATTCCAAACCTTAGATTATCCCACAGCTCTGTTTGTATTTGTCTGGGATTTTTTTGTTGGGTTGTTTTGGGTTTCTTTGGATATGGTCAAGCTCTGCACCATGCTTTTGATTAGGCTGACCAGAACTGCCAACAGCTTTCAAGTCACAGATGCACAGTGAATTTATTGTGACATGGTTTCTGCTTTGTTCTCAGTTCCTTCCCTAGCATCTCCTCAAAACACACTAACTGTTTTGATACAAATAAACTGTATGCTGATATTTTCAGAACTCTGTCCCTGGTTTCTTCCAGCTCTTTCCTTAGTGGCAGTAGATGGCCTTGAGTCCATCCAGTGGGTGCATGACAGCTGGTTGTCTGTCTTCTTTTCATGTTTGTCTTTGTCAGTGAGGAATTTCATCTGCCAGTGTCCAAGAGCAAGACCCTGCTGTCAGATTTCACAAATTATTTTAGTTTTGATCATCCCCAACAGCCCATATCTTCTTACTGACCTCTTTTACAGATTATTTATGTAGATGAACACCACAAACCTTCAAGGAACTCTCCCAGTGGCCATCATCCATGTTGAAAACTGCCTCCTCCTGTCACACCTTCTTTTCTAATGACAGCTTAGTGTGAGAATCATTTGATTATTTATTTGGCAGGGTTTTTTAACATCTATATGGAGTAGATCAACTAAACCACCCATTTCCTCCTGCCCATGGACTGCTTGACAGAACATGGACCAGTTTGTGACACTTTCTGCTCTATATTCAACCCCTGCCCATCCTACCACTTGTATTCCATGTACTTGCTAATTGTATTTATTCATGTTCTACTAGTTTCTGTGTTCATGTACCAGGTATGCCAGTCTGCAACCTGTGAACCCAGTTTCTACCACTCACTGAGGTGTGCTTTTTTTTTGTTTTGTTTTTTGTATGCTAAGTATACCTTTCATTTCTCTGGTATTTTCTCACTTTTCTCTAGAACCTTTCTTCTCCCTTATGCTCTTTCTTTTCTTCTGCCAACCTATAAGTAAATAGAGTTAGACTTTTTTTTTTAAAGCAGTCCTTACTGAAAAGGTCAGGCTGAGTATGGAGCTGACTAGTAGCTCTTCAAAAGATAGTCTCAGTTTGAAGCATTGAGACTGAATGTTTTGAAATTATTTCCCTCCTGTTCTTCATCTCAGCACGTACAGAGACCTGGGTGGAGCAACTGCTGCTATCATGAAGGTTATCTTTGAGAACATCAGGATGATGGGTTGGTTCTGAAAGGCAGAGAAGGAAAAAAAAATATACAGATTGGCAACTACTCAATCTTATATCTTGCAGAAATTCAGAAACCATTTGTAAGCATCTAGCAGATATGAAGATAAGTGTTAAAACCTGTCAGGAATGAATAACACCAAACTGATCTGTTCTTCTGTAGATCAGTGTGCTTGTTTCTCAGCTCACAGGAAGGTCTGTGGCGTGCATTGGGTTTTGGAAAGACTTAGGGCACCCGTGATATTCCTGTTAGTTTCAGGCATGAAGTAATGTGGTTTGGTTTGTTTTTCTTTAAATATTATCTGGAAGATTCAGTATAGGTGTTAGGGAAAGGCATTGATCAGAATGACAAAGCACTGCCATGGTTTTCTAACATGTGGGTTAGATTTCCAGTGATTTAATGTTAACAGCTCTTCCTAGGCAAATGTTATTAGGAAGGACATGGATATACTTGAATCTGACACTGAAGATCAACTTTTGCCCATCCTTACTTTTATTTTATTGCTGCATTACTTCTTCAGTTTGAAACAATTCTTCAGGTCTGTCACATGTCGAAGAAGGTTTTAGGGTAGGAACCTCTCTAAGCTGTGTTAGCTGCCAGTGCAATGAATTAATTTAGCTTTTCTTTTACACCTTTCTCATCTATCAGGCTGAAACTCTTCAGTAAGCTTCCTTCTCCAGGTGGGTTGGGAAAAGGTTTTTTTGTGTCTTTATCCTTTTGGCTGTTTCTTTTCATTCCTTTTTAATAAGTGTCTTCGTTCACAAGTGGCTCCCACTTTTCAGAAGTCAACGTTATCATAGTGTGATTTTCCTTTTGCTTCTGATGGAGTGTTTAATTTGAACACCAAGCCCTGTTGTGGGTTGGTTTTGGTTTTTTCAGTGTGTGCATGCAGAGCCATCTCCCTTGCTCTCTTCTGGGTTGTATTGGCTTCTGATCTGCCTTAGCATGATGCCTCCCTGTCATTGTCTCAGAGTGGGAGCTAACACTGGTTTTAAAATATTTCTTTCCTGGTTTTGCCACAGTATTCCAGACCACAGGAATCCTGTGATATTTCTTGTTAGCTGATTTGTTATTTGACTCTTATGCTTACTTTGTTATATTCCAGTGCTGTGTATGTGTCTAAATACAACTCAACTATTGGAGTTGAATCTGCTTTCAGCTGTGTAAAAATGAGGCTGAATGGGTTTGAGCATGGATGTGGACTGAAAAAGATTTGATCTAGGAACCTGTGTCTCTGGAGGCCTTTTTCTTGACAAGGTTCCTGCCCTGAGGCTGCCACCCACTCTTGTCCTCACATGTTATATCCAAGCCTGTGCTCATGGAGATGGAAGAGTGACCCTGCAGTGAGGCTCTAGATGTGTCTCGGGTGCTCTGGAGCCAGCCTTGCCTGCAATGCTCAAGATAAATTGACTTTGTTCCACTTTTCATCTGAATGTGACTCCTGCTTCTAGAACTGAATCAGATGTAGGTTTTGGCACCAAGCCGTGCAGGAAAATGCTCTGAGACCTAAACTGATTCTGTACTACAGGCTAGGAGTGTGTTGGGGCTGAATCCTCTGACCCAGGTGGGTCTGGCAGGGAAGGACCTTGGTGAAGGGCACCAAGCAGGACTAAGGTGTCTAAATCAGCTTTTGTAATTAGCTGCTCTTCAGTCCTGCTGCTGATGCCTCCACCGTGGGTCCAGGGTTTTGGAAGCAGGGTGCTAGGTGTTGAGTGAAGACCTTGGTCAAATGTGGTGAGTGAGTGTAACCAACCCAGAGGTGTGCTCCGTAGTGAACTGGAAGGAGTCATAATTGTCTATGATGCTGGTGGCACCAGGCCAGACTGCAGAAGATCCCCAGGCCACCTCAGAGCCTGCTCAATGTGCCAAGCAGGACACAGCCCCCAGAGCTTTTCTATTGAACTCCCACCAAAGCTTTGCCAGTGAGAAAAAACTGGTGGGTTTCTTGCTGCCACAGGTCCAGAACTGCTGAGATGGAACATCTTAACACCTCTGTCTGCATCTAGAAGATAGTTCCTTAAGCCAGTTCAGTGTCTGGCCTCTGTGGCAGCAAAGTGCTGCATACCCCTGACTAAGCTCATCAAAGACTCATCATTGAGTCTTCTGGGGACTGTGTGCTGGGCCCTGCTGCCTCCTGCACTCCGTGGGGACATACACCCTGGGACCTGAGGACACATTCTGGTGGATCATTTTTCAGCAGTGGAGGATTCCAAAGCCTCCAAAGGAGGCTTTTCTAGATGTTTTGTGAGGGAGGGAGTCGAGGTCCACCATGACCACCACCACAGAGGGTGGCCTGAGGCTGAGCTGCAGCCGAGGGAGAGAGAAGTTGAGGAGACTCACAAACAGGTCCTGTGTGCAGCCTCATCAGTTGGAAGCAGAGATGCCTTTTGCAACATCTGTGCTGGAGCTGCTTGGGAAGCAGCAAAAGATTCTTGTGTCCTGCAGCACCCACAGATCTTCTGGCAGGAACTTGTTTTTGGGTAGCCACAGCTGGGCACATGAGACACTAATTTCAGCATCAGAGAAAAGGCTTCTTTAACTGACAAAGCTTTTCGTGCTGGGGGTGGCTTCTGCAGGGACAGAGCAAGACCTTCACAGAATCACAGAACCATCTGGGTTGGAAAGGACCTCTGAGATCATAAAGTCCAACCCTTAATCCACTACCTACTTGTTACTGAGTGCCATACCCAGTCTCTCTTTAAAAACCTCTGGGGACAGAGAATCCACCACCTCCCTGGGCAGCCCATTCCAATGCCTGATCACCCTCTCCGTAAATAACTTTTTCCTAATATCTAACCTAAACTTCTCGTGACAGAGCTTAAGTCCTTCCTCCCTTGCCCAGCTTTGCACTGTGCTGCCAGGCTCATGGAGAGCATCTTCCCTCAGGCTGTGCTCAAGCCCTGTCCCCTGCCCACTCACAGGGACATCTGGGGGCCAAGGCTGCCACACTGCTGGGTCCTTTCCCTCATCAAGCTCTTTGTTGCTGTGAAGAAAATCCCTTGTCCCTGACTGGGACAGAGATGGCAATGTTGGGTCATCTTTTCCATCTGATGGGTGATCAGGTGTCCATGCTGGTATTATTAGATGTGTCAGCTGCTTCCAGTAGCCCTGATTGCACAGAGGGACAGGGCCTGTTGGTCACTCTCTTCTCCCCTCAGGTCCCAGCAGGTAGCTGTGACCACCACTCTTCTGCCAGAACAGTTGCTTGGTGCCAGCAATGCAGACTCTCGCCCTCCAAAAGGTTGGAAAAGACCTTTAAGATCATTGAGTCCAGCCCCAGCACTTCCAAGGCCACCACTACACCATGTTCCTCAACACCACATCTGCATGGCTTTGAAATCCTTCCAGGGATGGGGACTCGGTGGATTATGCATCTCAGTGCCCCCAAGAGTGTCACCATGAGATGATGAAGAAGAGATGTCTGCCCTTACCTGGTCCAGCTCAGGCAGTTTGGAAGACAAAACAGGAGACTGCAGCTGCCCCCTGTGGTTGTGTCAGCATCCCACTCGGCCTGTTCATTCTCCTGCAGTTCCTGCAGGTTTTGTCCTGTTTCTCCTGCCCAGTGTCCCCGCAGCAAACTGCCCCGGCTGCCTTTAGTCCCGGCAGCTCTACTCAGTCCCTCTGGTTGGACCAAGGTGGCTGCTGAGGGGGGCTGTCAGTAAGGACACACATGGTGTTCTCCTGGCCTGGTGCTCTATGAACGTCTCATGGAGCATTCACCTCTGCTGTGCTGCAGGATGGTGCAGTCCTTTCCCTTGGTGTCTGTACCTCCCTGAGCAGCTCCTGCTCACTGCCCTCAGATCATCAAGCCATCTGCAGGACCTGTCACTGTCATTATTCACTCCCTCCTTCTGGTATTTTCTTGTAGGTATTTTGTTTTACTTTGGCTCTTTGATAAAAATGCTACAGTGGTATCTGGGGCCAGTCCTTCAAGAGTTGAATAAAAACACACCTCCCTGTGCCATTCTTTGTTCATTGTCATGTCCTGACTGGTAGCTGGCAGTTCTTTATTCAGTGTGTCTTGTCAGGGATACCCCCCAGCAGCCCAGGTTGCTCCAAGCCCCATCCAACCTGGGCTGAGACACTGCCAGGGATGGGGCAGCTACAGCTTCTCAGGGCAACCTGAGCAACCAGGGGCTCAGCACCCTCACAGGAAATAATTTCTTCCTCATGTCGAAACTAAATCTCCCCTCTTCAAATTTTAAACCATTTTCCCTTGTCCCCTCACTATACACCCATGTAACGAGTCCTACCCTAGCTTTCTTGTTGGCCCCTTCAGGTACTAGAAAGGGTTTGAGTTCTTACTCAAATGCATGAGTGTCTCCTATCTCTCTCTCGGGTCACTTATTTTTCTGATTTCCTACCCCCCCAGCTGCTTCCCACTCTGTTTCTGAGGGCATGGTCAGAGCAGAGCCTCCTCCCTTTCTCCAGAGCCTGCACTGAACTTTCTGCGGTGCTCTCTTAGCAGCAGTCCTTCTGCAAGGATCCTGTGCTCTGTCATGGCCACCTTCTCTGCTGGCACGTTTGGAGAGTCCCTTGTCTGCTTGTTTATTTCTGTATCTCGCATCTCGCCACCTTCTCGCTTCCCTCTGCCTCTCCCTTTGCTCAGCTGCTGGCTCACCCCTCCTGTGCTTTGCTCTCCTCCTAGCTGCCTCACTGCCCTCAGTCCCAGCTGCATGGCTGGGAGAAAGGGAAGGGAGCTGGGATGTGCTGGCAGGGGTCTCAGCCTGCCCTGCTCCCCGCTCTGTCGCCCTCTGTTTCACTCATTTAGTTTGCTTCTCAGTTTCTCACTCTAATTCTTTCTCACAGTTCCTGTGCCCTTGTCATTCTCTGGCTCTCATGAAAACCTAAAGTGCCAGATTGGTCCCTAGCAAGTCACACTTTTTTGTGGTCCCCCTTGCTGAGATGAACTACAGAAATTCATAGAATCACAGAATGGTTTGAGTTGGAAGGGATCTTAAAGATCATCCAGTTCCAACCCCTCCTGCATGGTCAGGGACACCTCCCAGCAGCCCAGGGTGCTCCAAGCTTCATCCAGCCTGGCCTGAGACACTACCAGGGATGGGGCAGCCACAACTTCTTGGGCAACCAGGGGCTCAGCACGCTCACAGGAAAGAATTTTTTTCCTAATATCCAACATAAATCTCCTGATTCACAACCCCTCAATGGTTAATCATCTTCCTCTCAGTAGCACCTTCATGATCACAAAAATTGTCTCCTCTGCTGTGGTACACACTTGATGGTATCAGTGACTGAGCTGCTAGGGAGTTTCCAGCTTTGAAGGCTCTCAGCTGCTCCAGGAGCAGGTGCCTGGTTGACGCTGTTGGTTGTCAACCTGAGTTGCCCTCTGTGCTCTCACAGCCGCGTGCTCTCGTGCACTTTCACACTCCTTCCCGCACCAGGGACACCACTCCACCTACCAGGACCCCCTCTTCCTCAAAGACTTGTCTCAGTGCTGCAGCATCATGGTTTTATTGGTCTAGAACGCGCAGTAGAATGCATAACCCTCTTCATGCTGCTCGTCAGGTGCTGGTAATGCTCTGACAAAGAGCTCATATTGAGCAAAACCTTCCCTTGTCCTCTGCTTCTTGTTTAAACCTGCACTGGCATGTGAAAAATAGAACATCCTAGGTAGGATGGGCCCAACCAGTTGGAGGTGGTAGAGGTTTGCCAAGGGCTATCCCAGACCTGCTGTCCTGAGCCAGACCTCAGCGCTCACCATCCTGTGGCTGGGTCAGCTCCAGTTTGCATCTCAGGATTTGCCTCCGGGATTCAGTTGCTCCTCAGGAATGAGTTGTGCTTCTGGACGGACTGACCTCTTTATATGTTTTTTGCTTTCTTTCAGGGGAAGAAGTTGCCCTATACTGTGCCAAGTATCTCCCTGACATCATCAAAGACCAGAAGGCCTACAAGGAAGGCAAATTGCAAAAGGTAAGGATCTAGATCTTCCCTGAAGCAAGCAAGCAAGCAAAATGCAGAGGAAACCTGTGAGCACAGCTCTGTGTGTCCCTGCTGGAGCAGGGGCTTGGGTCAGGCGTACCCCAAAGGTCCCTGCCAGCCCCAGCCACTCAGTCATCTTGTGTGATGGGTGCTGGGGGAGAGACTTGGCTGCTCACAGCAATGCGCCAGTGTCCTGTAAGTGACACTGTGCACACTCAGGTGTCTGTGTTCCTACGCAGGCCCTGGAAGATGCTTTCTTAGCCATAGATGCCAAGCTGACCACTGAGGAGGTGATTAAAGAGCTCTCTCAGATGGCTGGACGACCCCAAGATGATGAAGATGAAAAGGAGAAAGTTGCTGATGAAGATGATGGTAGGTCAGCTGCCACTGAACTGACAGGACTGCAGCTGCAGGCCCAGGGCTAAGATGGGCCACATCTTTAGCAGATGGTTTTCTGTCCAGAATTCTCAGCTAAACCATCTGGAGCTGAGCTGCCCCCCCTCAGCACCATTTATTGCTTTGGGCTGGTGGTAGGGAAATTCTGATGGTTTGTGCCAGGAGTAACAAACCAGCCCATCACCCTTCCCACACGGCTTCTCTGTGGGGTTCTGAGGTGTGAAGTGACACAGCATGATGTCCAGAACTGAGCTCTCCCAGGCCAGTGGCAGACACAGCTGTAGATGAGACTGAAGCAGACTCTGGTCTCTTCAGTAGTTCTTTTTTTTCTCACAAAGAAGCAAGTGTACTTTTCCACCAGCAAGTAGTTTCCAGATCATGAAGCCAGTTAGCAGGTGAATCTGGGGTAGGTTCTGGTGCTGCTTTTGGCTGAATCATCTTGTAACTGGCCTTGAAGCAGATAAGCCATATCATCAGCTTGAGCACTGTGTCTTGGTCTGAAAATGGTGAAATTGTTTGCCCTCCAGCTGACAGGGACAAAGTGTGTTTATGTTGGCTTGGTTAGGTTTTTCTTCTTTTTGTCCTGTACTTTCAAGAGTATTTAGGATGCAGGCATTTTGTTTCCTTGTGGGCTTAATTAGCAAGGAAAATGATAGATAAGGGGGATGTCACTAGGGAAAGGGTGGTCATTGGCTCAAAGCTTAGGGAAAGTCATCCTGTGTAGTGTCCCACCTGGGAGATACCTAAAGCTGTTTTGTCCTCTCTAAGTGTCTGGACTACAGCTGGGTGGGATCCTGGAGGGGCAACTGCTATAACAAAAACTTATTATTCCCACTATTAATGAACAAACCTGCATGTGAATGTGGTCTGTCTGCTCCCTCGCAGCTTCAGATGAGCCTGCACGCCATGTGAGGCTTTTTACCTCCAACCATGCATCTGATTTAAACTCTGTGATGCTTGCTTACAAGCCAGACAGGTAGCATCAGTGGCTGCAGACAGGCTGGGTTGGAAAACCGTACCCTCCACCTGCAGCACCTGGCTGTCTGAACCCAGCCTGAGCTGCACAGCTGCTGCCCTGCTTTCTGTATCCTTTCTTGTGTCCAGCTTTCTGACCCTCTTTGTCCTCATCCCTTTCTGTTTTTAGTGGATAATGAGGAAGCTGCTCTTTTGCACGAAGAAGCCACAATGACCATAGAGGAGCTTCTCACACGTTATGGACAAAACTGCACCAAGAACCTCAAAAACAAGTCTTTAGCTCCAGCTGGGGAGAACGCTGCAGAGGGGACAGGCAAGCAGCATGATGGGGAGTCAAATATGAATGGAGAGGCTGACCCAGGAGAGCTTTCCGACCACAAGGAGAGGAAGAATGGGAAGCCAGATGAAGAAATCACGGGTATTTCTTCCACCTCAGACAAAGCCAGCGCTGGAGGCAACAGCCCTGCTCTGCAGAAGCCTGACCTAGGCAAAGGTGACGAGGCCGTCACCTCTTCTACTGGGGAGGCCGGGCCCTCCTGCTCCTCTACAGGAAAGCCCCAGCACACAACCAAATCCAAATTTTTTGAGGACAGTGAGGATGAGTCAGATGAGGTTGAGGAAGAGGAGGAAGACAGTGAGGTAGGAAACAGCACTGGGGCTGAGTGGCCTTCTGACTGGTCAGAATGCATTGCTTGCTGTGATACTGGAGCTGCGAGCCTCTGGCTCATCCTGGGTGTGTCCTAGGAGCAGGTTTTCCAGGCTGTTACTTTGAGACCATCTCATGGGAGTGTCAGGGGTTGTTTAGATAACCCTGGAGGAAACATACCCTCATCTGTGCAGTGGCCTTGGTCCTGCTGCATGCACCATCCCTCCATCCACTGCGGGGGTTGAAACTGGCTGCTCTGATTATAGACACCAGGTGTGGGGAAAACATACCAGGTCATCTCACTCTGCTGGGGCAAACTTGTCTTCTGTCCCCAGGATGGAGGGACCAGCTGTCTGGGGAGGGTACCGCAAACATACTGTGTGATGCCTGATGTTGTCTCATTTCTTGCAGGAATGCAGTGAAGATGAAGATGGTTACAGTAGTGAAGAGGCAGAGAATGAAGATGATGAAGACGACACTGAAGAAGCAGAGGAAGATGAGGATGAAGAGGAGGAAATGTTGTTACCAGGCATGGAGGGGAAAGAGGAGGTGCACACCCTGTTCTTGTGTTATGCGGCATACTTGAGCCCTTGTCAGGATGTCTCAGCAGAGAGTTATTTCTGTTCAGGCAGGGATAAAACACCCCCTGTATTCTCCTGGGGCTGAACAGGCTGCTGACAGCCTGGAAGGGGCTGAGGGATGGGGTAGGGATCTGGGCAGCAAGTTGAGATGTGGAGTGACTGAGCCCACTCCTGGGTTGTCCCTGCTGTGGAGTGGGAGTGGAGGGAGAGAATGGGACAGGAGCAGGACTGCTCTGCTGGCACTACTGCTCCTGGTACAGCTTGGCTCTCTGCCAGGCCAAGGCAGTGCTGTCAGATGAGCCAGGGACCCTGACAGGGCCTGCAGCTGTCAAAGGCCTGCCAACCTTCTTTCTTGGGAGAGCTGTCCTGCCTCCCAGAAAGACTTCTACCTGAACTGGACTGGGGTTGAGGCTGGGGTCAGGACAGAGTTGAGGGTATAGCAGGACATGTCAGACCCTGGAGAACCCTGACACCTGATGGTGTGAGACTGGAAGGGAGCCATTGTTCATCACCTCTTGGTGCACACATTCTTGCTGTGCTTCACACTCCCCTTGGATTTTTCTCCAGCATTCTGTGTGTGCTGGTGGGGATGAGGCACAGCGCTTTGGTGCCGGGGACGCTGCTGGGCCTGGTGCTGGTTCCCTGCTACAGGGCAAGAGAACAGAGTCTCAGCAAATCCACAAGTTTCTTGTTACAGCAAAACCATATGTTTCTTGCAGCCTGGTTCTGACAGCGGGACAACCGCTGTGGTGGCCTTGATCCGGGGCAAGCAGCTGATTGTGGCCAACGCTGGAGACTCCCGCTGTGTGGTGTCTGAGGGGGGCAAAGCTGTTGACATGTCCTATGACCACAAACCTGAGGATGAGGTCGAGCTGGCCAGAATAAAGAACGCTGGTGGCAAGGTCACCATGGATGGAAGAGTGAATGGTGGCCTCAACCTCTCCAGGGCCATCGGTGAGCAGGACGGGGTGAATGCTGGTGTGCCTGGGACATCTGTGCCTCCAGTAGTTGCCAGCTGCTAAGTTTAAGGAAGAGGTTTTGACTGGATGATGAGTAAAGCTTATTCAGTGTTTGATGTGGTGAGGTTTCAGTCTAGTTAGAGAAAATGGCCACTGAACTGTCAGACACCAGTGGAAAGCAACACTTAGCACCTACCAGGCTCTGTCCAGCACAGAACAGTGTGTGTGAAGCCTCCAAGGCTGTTGTGCCAACAGAAGGCTGTTGGTTGTCAGAAACCACCTCACATAAATGCTCTCAAAAATGAACAACTGACTTTTGAACGGGATGTTTTCCTGTTACAAAGAACTTGAAAGACCTTGTTATGTTGCTTCCTGGGGAACTAACTTCATACCAGTCTAAGCTCATTTGTTCCTGAGGCAGCCATGCCTTCTAATTGCACAGACTCCATGCCCCTTGCTGCAGTTGTCTCCTGTCCCATAGGAGCAGTGTTGGGGTAATTAATGGCTCAGGAGAAATGGGTATGTCTGTTGGCAGCTAAACAAGGTCTTAGCCCAGTCCATGGCTGCAGTCTGAGCAGATGAGATGCTCGGAGGCATTAAGGATATTGAGTAACACTGAGAATATCCTGGAAAATATGTGGAGAATGGAAGGAGGTAGCAGCTATGGGGGTGAGAGGAGGAAAAGAACAGCACCACTGGAATGCTTGTCCTGAGGTAAAGACAAAAACACATTTAGGGTGGAAACTAGGAGCCTGTTTATCTAGGGAGACACTGGCATTTCCACCTCCTGTTGTGCAGTGGCCATAGAAGTCCCTCTAGGATGTAATTCCACATAAGCCAGCTAGTCAGAGCTGAGAATTAGTTTTCTGAAGTGAGTTTTGGCTGCTGAGGGTTTGGGGAGATCTGCACACAGCATGATGATGTTGACGATGCACTAAGGTATCACGAGGCTTTACACTGACAGGGGGGAGGTTTAAGTTGGACATTAGGAAGAAATTCTTTGGTCTGAGGGTGCTGAGCCCCTGGTTGCCCAGGTTGCCCCAAGAAGCTGTGTCTGCCCCATCCCTGGCAGTGTCTCAGCCCAGGCTGGATGGGGCTTGGAGCACCCTGGGCTGTCCCTGGGGAGGGGTCCCTGACCATGGCAGAGTGGCTGGAATTAGGTGATCTTTACAGTCACTTCCAACCCAAACCAGACTGGGATTCTGTGTTCACAGCAAAGCCAAGCTAGAACTGCAGATCCTGCCCCTAGACATGGGATGGCCCATCTCACCAGCACTGCCCAACCACAGCAAAAACTGATCCTTCTCTCCACTGCAGGGGATCACTTCTACAAGCGGAACAAGAACCTGCCTCCAGAAGAACAGATGATCTCTGCCTTGCCTGACATCAAAGTGCTGACAATAAACGATGACCATGACTTCATGGTCATTGCCTGTGATGGCATCTGGTGAGTGGTGAGGGAGCAGTTGTGCCTCTTGTGGGCTTTGCTCTTCTGGTCTTTCTCTGGAGCTGGGTTTGAGGAGGACTCTGGGTGTTGAGCTCCAGAGCCAAGCTCCCCATGGCTTCAGCAAGTGGAGGTGGGCCCCTGGGCAGCTGTTCTCAGCTGGAGAGACATGGGAGTCTGCCAGGCTCTGAGCCCTCCATTCTCATGGCACACAGCAAGGCTCTGCTGGCACACCACTGCGTGGCTGCTCCTTCCACTTGCCCTTCTGACCCAGCCCATCTTTCTGCAGGAATGTGATGAGCAGCCAGGAAGTGGTGGATTTCATCCAGTCCAAGATCACCCAAAAGGATGAGAACGGAGTCCTGAGGCCGCTCTCCTCCATTGTAGAAGAGGTAAGTCCAGAGCCTCGCCACCCCTCCCACAGGCAGCGTTCCCCCTGCCCTCCTCCCCACCAGATGGGTTGGGTCAGTGCTTCGGGGTACCTGGCAGCTTATGGGCTGTGACACTGAAACAGGAGCAGAGACCCCTCAGGAATGGGATCCTGAGTTCCTTTGGCACCCTGAGTGATGTTTCTGAGCTCTGGTTTGCTGTCAAGCCAGAGGAGTTCCTGTCCACTGCCAGACAGCCAGGGCTGCTGAGGCTGATCCTGATCCTGTCCCTGGGCTGTTCCTGTCCCAAACAGCACCTGAGCCATGCCGCCTCTGGCCCAGCAGCTCCCAAGCCTCTGACAGTGAGACTCATGAAATCCCATTGGATTGGAAGGGACTTTGCAGATCATCTTGTTCCACCCCCCTGACACTTCCCACCAGCCCAGGGTGCTCCAAGCCCTGTCCAGCCTGGTCTTCAACACTGCCAGTTGCCAGACTGGGCCTGGTGTGAGGTTCTGACAGGGCTGTGCCTCTGCTCCCTGCTTACCCCTCCCGCCCTCTTCCTCCTCAGCTGCTGGATCAGTGTTTGGCTCCAGACACCTCAGGGGATGGCACTGGATGTGACAACATGACCTGCATCATCATCAGCTTCAAACCCCGTAACACACACCCGCCCACCGAGAGTGGGAAGCGGAAACTGGAGGAGGTGGTGGCACCAGTGGCACCAGCAGAGGAGAATGGTGGTGACACCAGCACCAAGAAGGCCAAACTGGAGTAGCAGGGCCTGGCACAGGGACTTTGCTGTGCGCTCACCAGACTCGTTTCTTAAACATGCTGAACTCAAGGCTTCACAGAAGTCTTGTCCTTTTTTTAGCCTTAGCAGAGGCCTTGTCATGTCCTTGTCCTGGTTGGGGGGTGGGGGGTGGGTCTGGTTAGCAAGGGCATGGGGCACCCTTCATCATCTGTAACCATTCCAAAGAGGGAGCGGAGGGCAGAGCTGCATGGAGCCGCAGGCAGCCCCTTGGAGTGCCCCACCGTTGGCAGGAGGATGTCCCCCCATTGTCTCCATGTGGTTGTTGCCATTTCTGTGCCTGTGAATTTCTGTTTGGAGGAAAAGAACTTTTTTCACTGTTGAGGTTTTTTTTAATCTGCACCCCAATTATTTAAGGCCCTTTCTGGTTTTATTTGTGAAACAATCTGGCTGTGGTGGTGCTGCCACAACCTCATTCTGTTGTACACTTTCAATCAATACTTTTTTCAAACTAAAATCCCAGAAAACATAGTCGTACTTTTGGTCCTCGGTTCTTTCCTGGAGGCGTCAGGGGTGAGGAAGGTGAAATGGGAGGAGAACATCTGTCCCTGGTGCCTCAGGGCACTATGGGGGATGCGTTCACAGCTCACAGTGTGTCCTCCTGCCATGGGGCTGCAGGGCACCAGTGCTGGGCACTCCCTTAGGAGCCATTCTTAGGCTCTCCCTAACCCTGGGATGGCTGAGGTGGGGAGGGACTGCGGATCATCCACAGGAGCTGTGGATGGAGCTGCTGCTCAGGCTGTGCCTCAGGAACTTTCTAGATGAGCTGATGCATTTCCCTGAATTCCCAGAATCATTCTGGTTAGAAAAGACCTTTAAGAAAAATGGCGTCTTCCATTTGCTGCCAGATGTGTTTATGTCATGGCCACCCTGGGGCAGGTCAGTGCCTGATGCTTCTGCCCTGCTACAAATGAACCAGCCAAGCTGCTCCCAGATTTTGAGCAGACTGAATTTTTGCAGGAATGAGCAGAATTATTTCTTCTGGTCCTAAACTACTTTGTAATTTCTGAAGTCCTCTAGTTTCTACACGTCCATTTTGGAAGAGACATCAGCAATGCTGTAGAGCCTTGTGCTCAAGAATAAATCCCAGTCTCTAGCTGCCATGCCCTGGGGGGCTGAGCCCAGAGGGGAAGTTAAAACAAATTGTCGCGTGCTTGCCCTCTCATTCCTGTTTCAAGGCACCCATCTCTAGAGGGCTTGGTTTTAAACTTCCTTCTTGGTCATTAAAAGGAAATTAAAAGGTCATTAAAAGTTTCTGCTACAAGAGGTAGCACCAGCCTCTGTGGAATGCCCCAAAATCACTCTGTCTGGTGATCTCACCCTGGTGATTTAAATTGAGATTTTGTAAATAGGGACACAGGTAAATGGTCTGTTTTATCATGATAGTTTTTAATCAGAAAGCTTTGTGGTGATGGTGTCCTCTGCCACACCAAAGGCCCTTATATCCACTGCTGCTTTCATGAACCAGTAAATGCCACCATAGCGTGCGCCCTTTCTGCTGCACTCAGGTTGGGGCAGTGCCAGCACAGGGACAGACGTGTGTGCTGTGGCGGGATGTGTGCCCTGGCCTATGCCCCCCCGGAAGTGGAGAAGAGCTTTGGGAGCTGCATTTTGGTGTGGCCTGGGCAAATCCAGCAGCGACCAGAAGCCGGGGAGTTGGGTAGTGAAGGCGATTCGAGGCCGAAGGGTCGGTCCCTGCTCCCAACGAACAAGCAATGGGATAAGAGGAACGGCCTCAAGTTGTGCCAGGGGAGGTTTAGGTTGGAGCTGGGGAAGAATTTCTCCCTGGCAAGGGTTGTCAGGGCCTGGCCCAGGCTGCCCAGGGCAGGGCTGGAGTCCCCATCATGCCTGGAGGGGTTTCAGAGCCCTGGGGATGTGGTGCTGAGGGACAGGGGGTGGGGGTGGCCTGGGCACTGCTGGGGTAGGGGTTGGACTGGATGGTCTGGAAGGGCTCTGCCAACCTGAATGACCCCAGGGATCGATCCTTTCGGAGCACCCGCGCCCCGGAGCGGCCCCCGGGACAGCGGCTAAGCTCCGCTGGCCACGCCCCCGGTCCAGGCCACGCCCATAGCTATGGCCACGCCCCGTGTTATGGTCACGCCCCACTGCGTGACCACGCCCCCCCTCCCCAGTGCCTCCCTCGCGCCCTGGCTCTCGCTGCTCCGGTCCAGGCTTCGCTCCGGTATCGGGCGGGACGCGATCGGCCCCTGCGGACCCACCCCCGCTCCCAGCTGCCCGCTTCCTGCCGCCCATTCCGCTTCCGGCGCTGCCCCCGCCCCCGCGGCGGCAGGAAGCGGAAGTGCCCTGTCGAGGCGGGGCGGCGGCGGCCGCCCCGGGCTGTCGGGGGCGGCTGGCGGGCCGCGGGCAGGGGGGCGGTGGGGCCGGGCCGGGGCCGGCCACGATGCCCCGGCGGAAGCAGAGTCACCCGCAGCCGGTGAAGGGTGAGTGCGCGGCGGGGCCCGGGGGCGGCGGTGGCGGCGGCCCGGCGGTGACCCGCGGCGGTCGGTGTGTTGCAGCGGACGCCGAGGACGGCCCCGAGGAGACGGCGGGAGCGGCGCTGGTGCTGCCCGGCGACCTGCTGCTGGGCCGCGGCCTGGCCTTCGAGAAGGGACCGCCAGGTGCGTGCCGCTCTCCGGGTCGGGTCTGGCCCGGCCCGGCCGTCCTGGGTCTCCGGCCCCGCCGGTACCGTCGCCCGGCCCCACCCGGCCGCCGCCTCCCCGGCAGCGCTCCCGCCAGGGGGCTGCCTGGCCCAGGGGAGCGTCCCCTTCCTCGGGGTGAGACTCCGGTTCCTGGTGTGGGCCCGCGCTGGTGGTCCCTGCCCGACCGGCTCCCCGGGCACGGCTTGGTCCCATGGTGGGCGACGGACACTGGGTCGTGTCCCCCCCCCCCCCCTCCCCGAGGTGTCCCCACCGTTCTGTCCAGGATCTCTTGTCTCGTCCCTGAGCCCCGGGCAGGGCTCTGACGCCCCTCCGGGGTCTGAGATCCCAGCTGGGGAGCAGGACCAGGATCCACAGAGGATGCCAGAGAGCAATCTTTGGCCACGTCCTTGCCCGTACCTCGTGGCCACATTGCTCCTCCTGGGGACATGACCCCACTGAGGGGACAGTGGCACTGCCCTATACCTGGGTACAGGGGAATCCCTTGTCGTGGGGCGGGAGTCAGGGCTGGGGGTTCCCCCGGCAATAGCCCCTGTGGAAAGAGAACGGGCCCACCCCATCCGGCAGACCTGGAGCAGCCTCACCCATGGGATTCCTGTAGCCGAACACTCCGAGTGGGCAGCACCAGAGGGAACAGCACAGGACACACCGCGGGGGGTGGGGAGACGGGAGTCGTACGTCCAGGTCAGGGACAGCTGGAGGCTGCTAATGACAACGATTCAGCTTCTTGTCGCTGTCTTTCCAGCCCTGAGCACCGGCCGAGTGTGATGTGGGGCACTGATAGCTGTGAAGCTGTGGGCTCCTCTCCCATCATCCTGTCACAGGGCACTGGTGGTTGCCCAGGGGCTGCAGGAGGGTGGGTCTGTGCCCAGCCAGGCACAGAAATGCCCTCCGAGAACCTGGTACAGGTTTACCAATGTTTCTAGATATTGGAAAGGAATTATTTGCTGGGAGAGTGGTGAGTTGGGGTTGTTCAGCCTGGAGAAGAGAAGGCTGCAATGGGGAGACTTCAGAAAACTCTCCAGTGCCTGAAGGGGCTCCAGGAAAGCTGGGGAGGGACTTGGGACAAGGGCCTGGAGGGCTGGGAGCCTGGAGGGGGAAGGGTTTCCAGCAGCAAGAGGGGAGATGGAGAGGAGATCTTGGGCAGGGAGAAATTCTTTGGGGTGAGGGTACTGAGCCCCTGGTTGCTCCCAGAAGTTGTGTCTGGCCCATCCCTGGCAGTGTCTCAGCCCAGGTTGGATGGGGCTTGGAGCAACCTGGACTGCTGGGAGGTGTCTCTGTCCATGGCAGAGGGTGGCACTGGATGAGCTATAAGGTCCCTCCAGCCAAACTTATTCTACGGTTCCCCCACCACTGTGAAGCCAGGGAAGGTGTTTTTCTGCATGACAGAGGGGGCTGGTGTTGGAAGCCCATGGGGCATTGGCACAGCCAAGATGGGAACAGGGCAAGCGTGAGGACGCCCACCCCACCTGCCTGGGTCCAGATGTGCCATTACTGTTTCCTACCAGCCAGGTGTGGCAGTGCTGGGGGGTGCTGGCTGGCTACCTGCCCATCCCTGTGCCCCTCAGCATCCTGTGATGCCAGATTCCCCATGCAGGGGTCGGGCTGCTGGCTGTCATCAGGCACAGACAGCCCTGGGGCAGGGTGACAGGGTGTTCCCAGGTGCCCAGGACAGGCCCTGCAGCAGGGGGCTGAGGCTCCTCACCCTGCTCTGCGCACTGTGGTGGGTGCTCTTGTGGTGAGTGCAGCCACCCAGCCCCTCATGGCTGCAGTCCCCTCCTCAGGGTGGTGGCACAAGCAGTGGGGCTGTGCCTGTCCCGCTGGGCTGACACCGTCCCCTCCCCACGGTCTCCTCAGCAGACACCCTGGTGGGGAAGATCGCCATCCCAGCGTACACCCTGAGCGATGACGACTGCTCCTCCGGCTACCAGCAGCTGAGTGTGGAGAGTGACCCCGAGGAGGGGGGCGAGCCCGGCCCCGCTGCCCTGCCCTGTCCCCAGTGCGGGCTGCAGCTGTCTGCCAGCCTGGGACAGAGCTGCCTGCAGTGCTCTGGTGCCGAGGGTGGCCGTGGCCAGCGCATCGTCTACTCCTGCCAGCTCTGCCCCTTTGCCTCCCACTACTCCAGCCACCTCAAGCGCCACATGAAGACCCACAACGGGGAGAAGCCCTTTGCCTGCCCACAGTGCGCCTACGCCTCTGCCCAGCTGGTGAACCTGACCCGGCACCTGCGCACACACACCGGGGAGAAGCCGTACCGCTGCACCGGCTGCAGCTTTGCCTGCAGCAGCCTGGGCAACCTCAAACGCCATGAGCGGGTCCACAGCCAGGACAAGCCCTTCCAGTGCGCCGCCTGTGACTACCGCTGCAACCAGAGCCGCAACCTGAAGCGGCACATGCTCAGCCACCGCCTGCCTGAGGGAGAGGGGCCACACCGGCGGGACAAGGACCCAGGTAAAGAGAGGAGTTAGCAGGAGGGGAGATGCTGTGGGGGGCCCCACGGTGAGGGGCAGGGGGAATGGGCAAGGTAGATGTCCTGCCATCAGCCTGGCTCCACATGCCACCAGCCACAGCCCCACTGACATCCCCGTTTGTGTTTTGTCCCGCAGAGCCGCTGCTGCCTGAGCTGAGCCTGCACGTGGGCAGCGGCCCCAGCCCCTTCCTGCCCGGCTGCGCCCGGCTGCGGGGTGAGGAGGCGGCTGCCCTGCCCGAGTTGCTCTTTCCCTTCACCTGCCGCATGTGCGGGCTGGTGCTGGACGATGGCTTCGCGCAGGACGAGGGTCTGGCTGAGCAGGTCTGCGGGCGCTGCAGCATGGCGGTGCTGGGCACCGAGCCGGGCGCCAGCCCCCGCAAGGGCACTGGGGACAAAGGCTTCGCCTGCAGCCTCTGCCCCTTTGTCACCCACTATCCCAACCACTTGGCGCGGCACATGAAGACACACAGTGGGGAGAAGCCCTTCGTCTGCTCGCTCTGCCCCTATGCCTCTGCCCACCTTGACAACCTGAAGCGGCACCAGCGGGTGCACACGGGTGAGAAGCCCTACAAGTGCCAGCTCTGCGACTATGCCTGCGGCAACCTGGCCAACCTCAAGCGCCATGGGCGCATCCACTCGGGTGACAAGCCCTTCCAGTGCAGCCTCTGCAGCTATAGCTGCAACCAGAGCATGAACCTGAAGCGGCACATGCTGCGGCACACAGGCGAGAAGCCCTTCCAGTGCCGGAACTGCACCTACACCACCGGTCACTGGGACAACTACAAGCGTCACCAGAAGATCCACAGCCACCGCAATGCCAAAGCCCTCCTGGCCCCTCCAGCCGTGGGCACGGCCCTGCCCTAAGACAGCACTTAGACTGGCACTGGTGGGGCCTAGCCCCATGCTGGACTGGGGGTGCCTGGGCCCTAGGGCACCCCCAACACAGCCCCTGCCCTCCCTGGGGGAGGGACAGGCAACAGACTCCATGGGGGGGCAGGCTCGGGGCTTCTTTGCGCAGGGCCCACCGGGGTCTCCAGCAGCTCAGTCCTGCTGGAGCAGAGCGAAGGCAGGACGGGTGGCTCCAGTGCCAGCACTGGTGGTGCTGTTCCTGCCTGCCAGAGCCTTCCTCTGCCGGAGTTTGGGGAAAAATGGGGAGGGGGAAACAGGACTGGTTTATGGCTGTTGCCATGCCAGTCAGTGTAATTTATATTGTGTATAAAAGCATTAAACAGTCGGTTTTGTTATCTGCTATTCTCCCTGGGGGCCTTGTTCTGCTTCAGGTGAGGACAGCATAGGGCTGTCAAGGTGTGCAGGGAGGGGAGGGACAGCAGCCAACCCCAACAGATAGCCCAGTACCAATCAGGATCCATTTTAATCATCATTACAGTGTGTAAACATTGGTTACGGTCCATTAATGCTCCGGACAGTCTGAGCAGCAGGAGATAACGTGGTTACAAGCCTAGATTACACTGGAGTCTATGAGCAGGTTAGAGAGGGGGCCCTGCACAGGGCTCCCCTGGAGACAGTTTACTGCGGTCTGTCTCTGAGCAGAAACCTAAATGCTAATTTGGCATTCATGGAGCCTCAGGAGGGTGGCTCGATGCCACCAGCCTGCTGCCCCAGCCCCCCAGGGCAGCTGGGCGCTCAGGCCAGACCTTCCTGGCCAGGGAGGGGGCAGCTCTGCCCCCAGCGCTGGGACAGGCCCCAGGACACAGCTCCAGGGCTGGGGCTGGCCCGGGGAACAAGCCCCTCTCCCAGCTGGAGCCAGCTGCAGGAGGTGTGTGGCTGCCCCCACCCCAAAGGCAACAGTGGGCTGGGGGCAAGTTGCCCAGCCCAGGGGGAGCAGGGGGAGGTGGATGTAGCAGGTGAGAGGCACGTTGATTGCAACCTGTCTGCAGGTTGTACATTCCTCAGCGAAGGCCCCAGGGGGGGGCTGCCCTATGACTTGGCGGGGGGGGGGGGGGGGACACGACACTACAGGTCTTCATCTCCAATGCCCTCAAAGGCGTAATTGCCATGGAAGTCGTTGGCGCCCACCTCATTGGCGGAGTTGGAGTGGCTGATCCCACGCAGGCTGACGGAGGTGAGCTTGCTCTGCAGAGGGGGGGGAGATGTTAGGAGGACCCCTGCTCCGCCCCACTCCCCCCGAGGTCTGTGTTGACACTGCGCCCACACACAACTCACCGAGAGTTTGGCCATTGGTTCCCGGGAGGTGTCGGGTGAGTCCTGTGGCACAGGATGGCACAGTCAGGGACACGCTGCCTGCCCTTCCCACCAGCCCTTGGCCACCACTCACCCTCATGGGATGAGGCCAGGCCACCCTCCCGCCCCAGGCTCCAGGAGCTCCATGGGAATGGGGCACCACAGTCCTACCCTCCAGGCTAGCCCCAGCCCCTCCAAGGGGTGGTGGGCTCTGCCCCCCCACAGGCAGGGACACCCACGGCCCCTTCCTTGTCCCCATGGGTCCCACTCACCAGCAGCGGGGGGGACTTCACAGCTTGCTGGCTGTCTGAGCGACGAAGGGCCCCGTTCGCCCTCCGGCGGAACATCTGCAGGGGAAGAGCTGGGCTCAGCCGCAGGGTCCCCACAGGCAGCTCCAGAGGCTCAGGTGGCCCGTGGGGACCCTTCAGCTGGCCCTATCCTGAGGAGAGCAAGCAGGGCCCAGCCTGGACCCCAGGGAGTCATGGAGGCAGGAGGGGAACCCCACCCCAGAGCCAACACCAAGCCCCAACCCTCACCTTGCGGATGCTGCCTCCAGACTTTTTCACCATCAGCTCATCCACCATGGACTGCAGGCAGATGCTCAGCATGATGGCCTGCAAGGAAGAGGTGTCAGAGGCTCCAAGCACCCCTCAGGCTTTCATGACATGCCATGTTGAGCCCAGACCAGCCCTCACCTGTGTCCACCATGCTTGTCCTACCTGTGGGCTGGTGATGGTGACCCACTGCAGTCTGTCCTTGCTCATTAGATACTCGAAAGCCAACTCCAGCTTCACCTCAGACTTCCCTGGGCTGCTCCCCGAGGGGCCATTGCTCATTGGCACCTGCAAGGGCACAGGCTGAGGCTGGGGACATCCCAAGGGAACACAGCCAGCTTCCCAAGGCCCTGTGCTGAGGGCAGCCCCCACCAGGTGTGTGACACCCTACCCAGCTCCCAATGGCATTCTAGAATCATGGAATGGTTTGGGCTGTAACTCATCTAGTCCAACCCCCTGCAGTAAGCAGGGATATCTTCAACCAGTCCAGGTGTCTCAGAGCTCCACCCAACCTAACCCTGAGTGTTTTCAGGAATGGGGCATCAAAACCTCTCTGAGAACTGTTCTTTCCTTAGATCTAGTCTGACTCTCCCCTCTCTTAGTTTAAAACCATCACACCTTGTCCTGTTGCTATAGGCTCTGCTAAAATGTCTGTTCCCATCTTATAGGCCTCTTCAGGCACTGGAAGGTTCTCTAAGGTCTCCCCACAGCTTTCTCTTCTCCAAGCTGGACAACCCCAACTCTCAGCCATCCATCACAGCAGAGCTGCTCCAGCCCTCAGATCATCTCTGTGGCCTCCTCTGGAACTGCTCCAACAGCTCCGTGTCCCCTGTGCTGAGGATCCCAGAGCTGGACTCAGCACTGCAAGGAAGGGTCTCATCAGAGCAGAGTCAAGGGGCAACCACCACCAGGTCCCCCCACAGCAGCAGAGCCCCTTGAATGTCCTCATGCTGATGACCCCCTCAGCCCCAAAGCACAACCCAGGCCCTGCCATGTCCAGTTGGGCTTGCAGCAGGTGACAGAGCCAGCACCTGTCCTTGGGCAGAGCTGAAGGACCAGCCTGGCACTGCTGGGTCCCACCAGCCCCACTGAGCAAGTGTCACTCACCGAGGAGGTGACTCGCCAGCACCGCATGCGTGTGACCTTGAAGCTGCCTTCCTTGATCTGCTCGTTGGGCAGCCGCACCTGGAAGTTGAGCTCGTTGTTGCCAGCGCTGACGACGACATGACACCCCTTCTCAGGGAAGTCGGTAACGCAGGGGTCGAACTTGAGATAGCCGTAGTACTTGAGGGTCTGTGCCAGGCGGATGAACTGTGGGCAGAGCCGGGAGAAGGCAGCAAGCTCAGCACCGCGCCCACCACCCCACTGCAGGAACTGCTCCAGAGACAGCACCGTGCCCTCCCCTACCTCCTTCTTGGAGACTTTTTCCTGCAGGGACTTCAGCTGCCGGTGCTGCTCCTTGTTGACGAGGATCCACCTGTGCTCAATGTCTGACACCGTCTGCCAAGAAGCAGAGTCTTGTGAGCAGCTGGGCCCAGAGCCACCAGAGGCCTGGGCCATACCAACCCTCACCTGTGCATACAGCAGGTTCAGCCCCACATGATGCTCCATCACATCGTCATCATAGGAGGAGTCCCAGTAGCTAGAAGGGAATTACACTGGTCAACCTCTTTCCCAGCTCCAGACAGCCATGCGGAGAAAAACACATACCCATGCGGGGACAAGGTGCTGGGCTGGCTCTGTGGCCACCTGCCCCAGCAGCCACTGTTTGCCATGGCCCACTCTCCCTCTCTGAGGTGGGAAGGAGAAGCAGAAACAGGAACCAAGCCCAGCAGGGCAGCCTGGCCCCCAGTGTCATGGCTGGGGACACCCAGGGGTGTGCCTGGGGACACAGCACCCCATGGGTGATGATGGCAGGAGGGCAGGGGTCAGAGCAGAGACCCTCCCCACTGCTCCAGCAGCTAGTGCCCCCCAGCCCTGCTGCCCACCCACTGACCTCTTGCGCAGGATGATCCTGAACTCAGCGTTGTGCAGGCTGGTGACCGACACATACGGCAGCTCAAACTCCTGCAGCTTCCGTACAACTGTGGGGAAACAGCAGCTCAGCAGTGGCCAGGGGCAGGGGGAGCCCACTAGACACCCACCCACCCACCCACCCAGGGTGTGCCAGGGGAGCCCACTGGGTCCCCCTACTCCAGGCAGAGACAAGGGGTCCAACCACACAGCTCTCATCCAGTGCAGATGCCCCACCACGCCTCGCTGGGGCTCCAGCCTGCTCTACTCACAGGAGAAAGCTCCGTCCTTGGTGTCTCTCACTAGGAAGAGGCTGAAGTAGCCGACCAGGTCATCTGGCAGATCCAGCTTGGAGGCCACGGCCTGGGAGAAAGAGCAGGAGGTCACCACTGCCCCATACCCTTACTCTGCAGCAGGATCCAGCCTGTAAGCAGGAGGGCAGCACCTCTGCTTCACTGGAGGGACCAGTGGGACCTGGGGGACAACTGCCACCATGAAACAGCTGAGGACCTCCCCAGCCTTGGTCCAGAGAGGGACCATTGGACCACCCCTTCCAGCTGCACTGCTCTCAGCCCCTCAGGACAGCCCTCCTCCAGGATGGGGATGTGGTGGGGAGGGACTAAGGGAACTCCTGGCCAAGTGGGAAACCACAGAAATCAAGAGGACGAGCTGGTCCTGAACAGCACAAGGCTTTTGGCACCTCAAGAACATCCTCTGTCTGGTCCGAGGTAAGAATGGTGACTTTGACCTTCTGGCCATTGGAGAGCATCACTTCCAGCACCACCTCCTCTGTGGGGATCTGCTGTGTCTCCTGCAGAGAGAACCAGGATCAGTACCCCAGATCCTCCACCGCCAACCACCCTCAGGCCACCCCATGGTCCGAGGGGTCCCAGCAGCCCACCCCTCCCACCCAGCAGCTCCCGCCCCCTCACCTGCTGGGCCTTGCGCAAGAAGCTGTTGAAGGTCTCGCTGCCTCCCAGCATCGGGTCCTGCCGCACTGGGGGTGGAAGGCAGCAAGGAGCAGGGTGTTAGGTGGGCAGGGGCAGGGCCCCTCACCAGCCTCCATCCACTCTGCAGCCCCTCAGAGTTTGCACTCAGTGTGTGTGCAGCGTGCAGGGCGTGCAGAGGGGCAGCCATGGGCCCCGCAGGTGGAGGCAGCAGCACAAGGCTGAGAGCAGCAGGACAGGTGGTTTGGGGAGTGACCAAGCAAGGCAGACCCAGCTTACCAGCCTGCATGTACTTCTCCAGCTGCTCCCGCCGCTGCTCCACCTCTGCTGGGGTGAGGGTGAAGATCTTCTTCGGGGGAAAGGCTGGCACCACGTTAGCACCATACTCCTTCCTTAGCTGGGAAGAGAGCAGAACAATACGGGAGCCTGCAGGGAGCTGGTGGCTGCGCTGCTGTCCCCAGGACTGGGGATGGTCCCTACCTGCTCGTGCAGCCCCAGGAGTTGGCTGTAGCGCACCCGACAGTGCAACACCCCATTCACGTGGATGTTGTAGGCCTGGAGGGAGAGACAACAGTCAGACTGCAGCACTGGGAAGGGCCTGGTAGTCAGCTCAGCTGATGGGACACAGGAAACACCCCAGGGAAGCCCCAGCAGGGCACAGCCACAGCCCCTAGAATGATCAGGACCAGGAGGGGCTGCTGGCAGCAGTTAAGGGCTATGCATCAGCAAATGAAGATGGATGGAGCATCCTGGTTGGTACCATCACTGATGTGGCCAGCAGGAGCAGGGCAGGGATCGTCTCCCTGTGCTGGGCACTGGTGAGGCCCCACCTTGAATCCTGGGGTCTGTTCTGGGCCCCTCAAGAGCAGAAGGACATTGAGGGGCTGGAGTGTGTCCAGAGAAGGGCAATGGAACTGGGGAAGGGTCTGGAGAACATGGAGAAGGGTCTGGAGAACTTGTGAGGAGCAGCTGTGGGAGCTGGGGGTATTGATCCTGGAGCAGAGGAGGCTGAGGGGAGACCTTCTGGCTCTCTGCAATGCCCTGAGAGGAGGCTGGAGCCAGGGGGGGTTGGGCTCTGCTCCCAACGAACAAGTGATGGAACAAGAGGAACCGCCTCAAGTTGTGCCAGGAGAGGTTCAGGTTAGAGCTGGGGAAGAATTTCTCCCTGGCAAGGGTTGTCAGGGCCTGGCCCAGGCTGCCCAGGGCAGGGCTGGAGTCCCCATCATGCCTGGAGGGGTTTCAAAGCCCTGGAGATGTGGTGCTGAGGGACAGGGGGTGGGGGTGGCCTGGTCAGTGCTGGGAGAACAGCTGAGCTCAATGATCTCAAGGGTCTTTTCCAATCAACACAGCTCAATGATTCCATGACTTGCACAGCTAAATGCAATAACAGCACTGAAGGGTTCCTGTGTGCTGCCCCTATGAAGATGCTTTGTGTTGGTGCAGACCTGCAGCCCAGCAAATCTGTCAAAACTGCTCAGGAGGTGCAAGTATGTCAAAGGGATGGACACGAGGAAGGTGCAACCCTGCAGATGCCCAGCCACCCTGCAGCTTCATGGACAAGTCAGAGGACACCCTTCCTTGCTACCTGCAGCCCTGGCCATGGGATCCCATCTTCCTGTGCTGCCTGCAACCCTGGGGCCACCACAGTATGTCCCAGCACCACAGGGGTTCTGGTTGCTTTGACACATAAGTGTTGCTGCTGAGATCCCAGCATACATGCCCCCAGTCCTGGAATGTGCCCTTCAAGGTGAGCAGAGGCTGAGACCCCAAGGCACAGCTCTGCTCCCAGACGGTGATCGCAGTCCAGGCAGGCGCCTCCCGTTTCCTCCCGCCCCAGCACAGGGGATGCCCAGGCCGGGTGGAGCTCACCCAGCTTCTCACACCATCTTCCAGCCCAAAAGAACAGCCAAGGGTCCCCGCAGAGGAACCGGGATGGATACCAGGTGGCCCAGGCAGCGGTCCTGCCTGCCCAGCCACAGCTTGGAGCACACAGGACCTGTGGCTCCCTGCCCACAAGCAGGGCTCTTGGGAGGTCACCAGCTGCTGCCCAGGCCCAGAGCTGTCCTCTGACACTGAGGACAAAGAGTTCCCTGGCCCAAGGAGCCATCACAGCACCAGAGGGCAAAGTGGATGGGGCTGAACATTCCTTGGGGGCTGGCTCCTCCAGCACTTGTGCTGACCAGAGCTGCCTGTGGATCACCAGAATGACAAAAAGGTCGAGGTCAGACAGGACCTCTGGAGATCATCTAGTCCAGCCCCCCTGCTCAAGCAGGTTCACCTGCAGAAGGTGGCACGGGATGGCATCCAGGCAGGTTTTGAATGCCTTCAGAGAGGGAGACTCCACAGCTGCTCTGGGACAGTGCTCTGCCACCCTCAAAGTCATGCTCAGATGGAACTTCCTGCATGCCCGTTTGTGCCCATTGCCCCTCATCCTGTCATTGGGCACCACTGAAAAGAAAGAGCTTGGCCCCATACTCTTGACACCCAGCCTCTAGATATCTATAACCACTGATAAGATCCTCTCTCAACGTGCCCTTCTCCAGCCTGAGCAGCCCCGCATCCTCGTGAGAGATGCTCCTGTACCCCCACCAACCTCGCAGCCCTCCATTGGTCTCTCTCCAGTAGCTCCTTGTCTTTCTTGTACTGGGGAGCCCAGAACTGGACAAAGAAATCCAGATGTGGCCTCATCAGGGCAGAGTGCAGGGGGAGGATCACCCTTCCCCAGCTCATGACTGCTCTCCGTCCCCAGTGCGCTGCCTCGTGCTTCCGAGAGGACCATGGGGATCCCTGAGTGGGGTTTCGGCAAAGGGGGCAGGAAGGGGTCCCCAGGGCAGCAGGCACAGAGGAGCGGGATGCCCGGAGGAGCCGGGAGCAACGAGAAGCACAGCATGGACCAGCCAGACCCTGTTGGGCAGTGAATGAGCTCCCGGCCGGGCCACCCACCGCCAAGCAGCAGCCTTCCCCGGGGGCCCGGGGAACCACTCCCGGGGAGCTGCCAAGCCGGAGGGCGTTCACGTCCCGCCGAGCAAAACAGGAAGCCGGGAAGTACGGACGGACAGACAGATGGACGGGCTGGGGGACAGGATGAGCCGGGCCCCGGGGACGGGACGGCCCCCACCACCACCATTCCTCCCGCCCGCAGCGCACCGGACCAGCCGCCCCCCGGGGATCCCTGGAACCTCACGAGCCACCCGGGGGCCGGCCCCGTCCCTCCCAGCCCCGGGGCGCGGGCACCGAGAGCAGGACCCTAGCCGGGGGTAGCGGGCGGCCGGGGGCTCTTCACCGGTCCCGGGCCACACAGGCCGTCCGCGATGACCGCGGGGGCTGCGGGCCCGCACGACCCCACCGAACGGTCGAGACGGCGGCCCCGGTGCCTCAGGGCGCTGCCGCCGCGGGGCCGCCGCCGGAACCGGGGCCGCTCCGCTCCACCCCGGCCCCGCTCACCACGTAGGCGGCGCCGCCGTCGCCGGCGCGGGTCTCGGTCTCGGGGATGGAGAAGTGCATGGCGGGGCCGGGGCCGGTACCGTGCCGGGCCGGGTCGCGCGCCCCCGCTACCTGCCGCGCGCCGCCATGTCGGGCCGGGCGCTCCCGGCACCGCCCCGCGGGGCCCCGCGATGGCGCGGCCGGTGGAACCGCCCGCCGGGGCCGGCCCGGCCACCTGCCCCGCCCCGGTGACACCCGTCCACGCCCCCCGCAGCCCCGGGGCTCCGTGCGGGACCCCCGCCGGGGCGCTCGGTGCTGAGCGCCGGCCCGGAGCGGGACGGGCCACGGCCGCAAGGAGTCCGGGGAGGGGAGCCGGGCGGGGGATGCGCTGGGTCGCACCGGCAGCGGTCAGGGAGGGGAAGGATGGGGAGGGACACCCCGGCGGAGGGGCCGTCCCCCGGCCACCCGCTGGCGTCATGCGGAGGGGCCGCTGACGTCATGATCGGTCACGGGGAGCGGGCGGGCGGGCGGCGGGGTCCTCCGGGGCGGCAGGGGGCGCTGCAGGGGGCGCTGCGGGCGGGTGTCATGGCGGAGCGGGGTGCGCCGGGTGGTGAGTGCGTGCGGGCGGCGGGACCCTGCCCGCGGCACCGGCCCGACCCCGTCCCCACCCCCGTGCTGGGCACTCCCCGGCTCCCGCTGCTGGTGCCGTCCCGGTCCCGCTTACGCTTCCCCTTGTTGCAGGTGCGGGCCCCGAAGCCGCCGCGCTGGTGCCGGCGGGAGAGCAGGTGAGCGGGGCCGTGGGGCAGGGACCGGTGCGGGTCCGGGAGCTGCCTGACGGTCTGTGCCTGCAGGCCCCGGAGCTCTCCCGGGAGGAGAAGCTGCAGCAGCGGAAGGAGAAGAAGCAGCAGAAAAAGAAGAAGAGGAGCGAGAAGGGTCCGGTGGCAGAGTCCCCAGACCTGGGGACACCCCCGGAACCCGGGCAGCCGCGGGGTGAGGACCTCCTTCCCCCCAGGAAGCCTCCCCAGGCTGGGCAACCCACGCCAGGCATGACCAGCAGGATGTTGGGGCCCCCGAGGGCCTTCCTGGCAAGAAAAGCCCCGAGCCAGGAACATTCTCCAGTTAGGGAGGCCATGGTGGGACCTCTAGAGTGTCCAGCCTGTCCACACCCGAGTCCTGGTACCACAAGTACCTGTGTCTTGTAGGGACTGGATCTGGAGAGGCAGGTCTCCTCCACACCCGAACATGGGGCTGGCCTGGTGGTCCCCATGTCATCTGCACAGGGGTGGCGAGGTCCTGGAGAACATGGGGCTTAGTCCCACCCTCCCCCCCAGAGGCAGACCCTGCACAGAGGAGTGTCTCCCTGCCACCATCTATCCCACACTGGAGTACGTCTGGTGGGGAAAGCAGAGCACAGACCTCCCCCTTCCCTTCCTGCAGTTGCTGCTCACCTCACGCCCCCCACAGCCTTGGCAGATGGCCGCAACGATGGCGAGAAGCCTGCGGGGAGCAAGAGCAAAGCCGAGCTGCGAGCAGAGCGCCGAGCGAAGCAGGAGGCTGAGCGGGCCCAGAAGCAGGCGAAGAAAGCAGAGCTGAGCCAGGCAGCCACCACAGCCAAGCCCCGGCTGGCACCCACCGAGTCCCAGTCTGGTACGGACATCATCAGCACAGGGTGGGGAGGGGGCTGCAGCAGGGGGCTGTCCCTCCCATCCTCCTGTCCCGAGTGCTGGGGCAGTGTGCCTGGGCTGGGGGCCTCCTCATGCCACTTTCCCCACTGTCCCCACAGTGGTGAAGCGGCTGCCAGAGCACGTGCAGGTGGATGACCCCACTGCCCAGAGGAGACTGGCCAAGAAGCTGGAGCGGCAGCAGGTGGGAAGAGGGCTGGGTGAGGGGCTGCAGTGTGTGTGGTGGGACCGGTGTGCCACAAAGGAGTGCTGGGGGTGCTGGAGGGCGCAGGGCTGCATGGCAGCTTGGGTGAGCCATCCTCAACACCATTTGGTGACAGGTACCTCTGAGGCAGGACTATGGCACCAAGGTCAACCTGTTCTCCCACTTGCACCAGTACAGCCGCAAGAAGCCGTTGACACAGCAGATGAGGTACGTGGCTTCCCCGACCGAGGCCCAGACAGTCATTTGGTTCAGTTTTGGCTTGCCTGGCTGAAAAATGTCCATAGTGAAGAGTCCTGGGGCTTAGTGGAGTGGAGGAGCAGCAGCAGGGACAGATGTCCAGCCTGTGAGGTGTGATGAGCTGCCCTCAGGCCGTGCAGGAGCTGTGGGGTTGGCCTCAGATCACAGAGCAAGTGGGGACACATAGACAGCTCCTTTCTCAGACTGTCTTCTGATGCCTGGTGGTGGGCTGGTTCTTCCTGCCAGCCCTGACAGCTCCTGTGTTTCTCCTTGCAGCATCCCCTCCACTGTCATTCATCCGGCTGTGGTGCGCCTTGGCCTCCAGTACTCCCAGGGCATCATCAATGGCTCCAACGCCCGCTGCATTGCCCTGCTGGAAGTCTTCAAACAGGTACACGAGCAGCTGCCCCTGCCCAGCAGGGGCCTCACGTTACGTGCAGGCAGTTTTTCCCTGAACACTGAGGCTGTGTCTGTACTCAGTCCTCCTTGGCTTCTTCCTTCTGACCATGCCCAGGGCTGGGTCCTGCTGGCATCCTGTTTGGTGCTGCTGCTGATGCTGCAGATTTGGATTCCTCAAGCACCCCTTTGCCTCCCCTGTGAATGCATGTCAAACTGTATCTGGTTTGCAGCCTCCTGGGGCTGGAGGCCCCGTGCTCACTCTCTCTCCCTTCTTCTCTCAGCTGATCCGGGATTACTCCACTCCCCCCAATGAGGAGCTATCACGGGACCTGGTGGCCAGGCTGAAGCCACACATAAGGTGAGGGACTGCAGCTCCACGGAGCATGGTCCATCGGTCATGTCTCTGGGTTGGTGTCCACCCAACCTTGGGCTGACTTCCCTGGAGCTCTGCCCCCCTCCCATTACCCCCAGGCACACCCTCCTGCTGCCTGTCCCTGCCCCAAAGCTGCTCTGGAGCCAACTCCATTTCCTATGCAGCTTCCTGAACCAGTGCCGGCCCCTCTCAGCCAGCATGGGCAATGCCATTAAGTTCCTCAAGAAGGAGATTTCATGTCTGCCTGACACCCTGCGAGAGGAGGAGGTGAGTGGCCTCAGGCCAGGGTGCACCACACCAGGGACTGGGCTGTCCATGTGGCTGGGCAGGGAGGAGTAGGGGAGTGTAAGGTGGCATCTCCTGGTCCCAGTGGAGGCAGCACTCCACCGCAGGCCTGGTCAGTAGCCAGTGTTGCACCTGCATCGAGAAGGTGACCCCTGTGTGGCTGCAGAAA
Organism: Phaethornis superciliosus; assembly: GCA_023637945.1. Classification (NCBI taxonomy): domain Eukaryota; kingdom Metazoa; phylum Chordata; class Aves; order Apodiformes; family Trochilidae; genus Phaethornis; species Phaethornis superciliosus. Next base: position 114,293,757 of record JAJQWJ010000003.1, on the reverse strand, counting down.
GGGACAGGCTGGTCCGGCTGGCACTGTGTGCTGTGGGAAGCCATGGAGGCCACAACAGGCAGGCACCATGAGCTGCCCTTGCCCACCAGGACCGTCTGTCAGCATGGCTTGGCAGCAGCAGTAAAGCCATGGGTGAAGAAGAAGATGGTTTTTCAGTGGTTAGCTCTGTCCCAGGCAAAAAGCTCCCTAGGAGCTATGGAGCAAGAGGCATGGGGACATCAGAATATCTGCGGTGTAATGAGGCCAGCTGTGACTGATGGCACTGTCCTCCCCAGGCGAAGGAGAAGCTGCAGGACACCATCGACAAATACTTGCGGGAGAAGATTCTTTTGGCAGCTGAAGCCATTTCAAGGTCTGCCTTTGAGAAGATAAATGACAACGATGTGATCCTGGTATATGGATGGTAAGAGGGGAGCCGGGGCAGCAGATGGGAAGAGGGAATGCAGCAGCTGAGTGAACATGGAAGCTCTTGCAAAAGCTTTTCAGGGGTGGTATGGTCAGCATTGCCCAAGGGGGAGGCTGTGTCTCTGGGTCCAGCAACTAGAAATAAAACTGAAGTAGTGGTTTAGACAAAGCAGAGGGCTCCTTAGGACTCCTGTCCCATCCTGGGAGGCTGAAGAGCTCATGTCACAAGGTGATGCTTCCAGAAAGCCAGATCCACTGCTGCTCCCATACAGGGCATTTTCAGAGCAGCTATGGCTGTTCACAGGTGTTTTAAACAAACTGCAACAAAGTTAAATGTCAGGAAACAAAACCAGAGAAGGTCAGCCTTCTTTTGAGCAACTGTGTCCCCAAAAATAAAGGTGAGAAAAGAAGTCAAAGTCCACTGTGGCAAAACAGCACAGATGTGATGTGGCCCCTGGGGTGATGGGCAGGGGCAGGAAGAGGGCAGTGCAGGCTTGGAGCATAATGAGTAGAAATTGGAGCACGTCTGAAAGGTGAGACTGTCACTGTGGTCACAGACAGGTCAGTGCTGCTTCCAGAGAAGGCTGAGACATTGCTTTTCCCAGGGGTGCAAAGGCAGGGAGAAGGGTTCTCTAAGCAAGCATAGCAGGAGGGTGTCTGGAAGTGGTGATGGTGGATGTATGCTGTGCCCAAATTCATCTCTGTGCAGCACCAGCCATCAGGGGTTTGGTGGAAGCCCAGCTCCTGCCCTGGGTGAGAGAGACGTTGTTCTGTTTGGGCTGGGTGTGCCTGGGGACAGGCGGATGGGACTGTCAGTGCCAGTCCCTGCCATCGATCTCACATCGGGGCTGTCCCCTGGGCGAAGGCTCAGGAATCCTGCCCAGCCGGATGTTTGGACCCGGGGCAGTGCTGGGAGCACAGGGCAGCCTTCTCACCCCTGGGCATCCCTCAGCTCTTCCCTGGTGAACCGCACACTCTGCGATGCCCACTCCAAGAAGGGCCGAGCCTTCCGCGTGATCGTGGTGGACAGCCGGCCGCGGCGGGAGGGCCGGGAGACGCTGCGCCGGCTGGTGCGCCAGGGCATCCGCTGCACCTACGTCATGATCAACGCCATCTCCTATGTGCTGCCAGAGGTGGGGAGTGGTGGTGGGAGGGAAGAGGGAGGCTGCTGCAGGACAAAAAGTGCCAACAGATCTTTGTGCTTCCCTGCCAGGTGTCCAAAGTGCTTCTGGGAGCCCACGCGCTCCTGGCCAATGGCTCTGTCATGTCCCGGGTGGGGACATCCCAGATAGCCCTGGTCTCCAAGGCTTACAACGTGCCTGTCCTGGTGTGCTGCGAGACCTACAAGTTCTGTGAGCGAGTACAGACAGACTCTTTTGTCTCCAATGAGCTGGGTAAGGCTTCTGTCCCCATCCCCCCTACCTGGGGCCTGCTCCCTCATCCCACTGCTAGCCAGGATGGGTTGCTGTGCCCTGCTCTTCCCCTTCCCAGGTGAGGGGCCACACTCAGGCTAAGGGTGGCCTGGTGGGCAGCAGTGCTGCATACTTCCAGGGCAGGACAGAGAGGGGATGTTGCTCTCCCTTATCCTGCTCCTTTCTCCACAGATGATCCTGATGACCTGATCGTGCTCCGGAAGGGCCAGGCCCAGCTGGGTGGCTGGGCAGAGAACAAGTCTCTGCGTCTCCTCAACTTAGTCTATGATGTGACGCCACCCGACCTGGTGGATCTGGTCATCACGGACTTGGGCATGATACCCTGCACCTCGGTGCCTGTTGTCCTGCGTGTCAAGAACGTGGATCAGCAGTAGGGGCAGCTGCATGGACACTAATAAACCAGGCCCTACAATACACCTTTGTCTGCCTTCTGTGTCATGGCAGGAGCCCTGGTGTCACTACAGGCTCAGCTCTATGCTCTCTTTGGGCACACTGGAACTTTTCCCCAGCTCTGCCCATCGCCTCCAGCTCCAGGCTGCAGCAGTGAAGGACCTTCCCTGTCTCTGGAGGAAATTGTAGGATTCTAGAATCACAGAAATAGTTTGGGTGGGAAGGGAACTTCAAAGTTCATGTAGTCCAATCCCCCTGGCTAGGGACAGGGACATCTCCAACCAGATCAGGCTGCTCAGAACCTCATCCAACCTGACCTCTAATGTTTCCAGCGAAGGGGCATCCACCACCCCTCTGGGGAACCTGGGCCTGGGTCTCATCACATTCACTGTAAAAAAAAATTATTTCTGAGATCTAGTCTGAATCTCCCCTCTTCTACTTTAAAACCACCCCACCCTGTCCTATTGCTACAGGCTCTGCTGAAAACTTTGTCCCCACGTTTCTTATAGCCTTCCTTATAATACTGAAAGGCTTCAATAAGGTCTCGTGCAGCCTTCTCCAGACTAAAACACACCAGTTCTCAGATGTTCCTTACAGAGAGGTGTTATACCCCTCAGACCATTGCAGTGACACAATGGTGACAGACAGTTGAGCTGGGCCCCAGGTGCCTGGACTGCTCCCAGCATGAGCTGCCCCTAAAAGAGGGGCCTGGGGCAAGGTTCAGCCTAAGCTGGGGTTTTGGCATGGGGAAGGGGGGTGACCTCCCTTGGCCTCATACCTCCTGCAGTGTTCCCATCCTTCCCAGATGGAGTAAAATCCCTGGCACCTGGCAGGGATTGCTGGGGGCTGCCTGTGCCTCCCCCCCCCCCTTGTTATCTTCAGGGGTGACCAAGGAAGATGGCAGTGTGATATATGTTGATGAATTTGTATACCTAACTAAGTAAAATTCAGGAAAAAGAATTAACTGGGCAAGATATGAATGTGGGGTTAGACGAAGCTGAGACGTAATTTTCCACTGAGGTAGTGTGAAGCAAGCAGTCAATCAAAGCTTCCTCACATTAACTGTACTGCATTGTTTTCTCAGGATGTGCTAACCACATTGTAACATTTTTAACTGATTAATTGCAGAACCTTGTACTAAGCTTTTTAAGTCATCATTTTACGACATTTCACAAGAAGCACGTACGTGCTGGACAGGGGGGGAAAGTGCAGAACTAAGGACTTCATCTTATGACCACCAAATGGGGAAAAAGACCCTCAAAGACCGATGAGAATAACAGTCGCATGTGTGATACGGGTTGGATTTTTTTCCAGAAGACGATTTACATAAACCCACCTTTCTTTTTAATATGCATAGAATTGTATTCAATAAAAGGCAATGCCAGAGTTTTGGTCGGTGTGTGTGAAGGATGGAAATTTTGTCCCCAGCACCCAGCACTGCCTTGCTGTCCTGGTTTGGGCCAGGATAAAGGGGATTTTCTGGTTTGTACTTTTGCTTTCAGCTCAGGCTCTTGTAAATAGTTGCACTTGCTGAAATTAACAGCAAGTTTCTCAGGCAGTGTCTGCTTCTGGGACTGCTCACACTCCATGGTTAGAGTTACTGCCAGAGCCTGGTGTGCAGAGCCAAGGACACTGCTCAGCTCTGAGGAACATTTTACCTTCCAGAAGGAGTAAGGAGGTCCCACCTGAACCCCTCCTTTGGGGAGGAGCAGACAAGAGAGATGTCAGAATTGACCAAACAGAGGATTCCATCCCATACACCTCATACTCAGGATAAATTTGAGGGATCACAAGGGTCAAACCCCTTTCTGTTCTTCCTGCCCTTCCTTCTTCCCTTCCTTGCTTCTTCCCTGTTTTTGATTCGGCATCCTGGGAGGATTCCATCCATTCCTCTGCCTGTGGTCCTTTTCTGTGCCTGCCTGAATCTGTGTGTTCCTGCCTCCACCTCCTGACTGCTGCCGACTCCAGGATTCCAGCCTGGACTTTCCCAGGGCTGCCCTGCAGCCTCGGTGGTGATGTGAGAGTTACTGGGGGAGAGGGGGAGGGATGTGGTATCAATTTTTCCTGTATATTTGTATATATTTAGTAATTTTACCTATTTATCATTACTGTTTCATTAAAGTTGTGTAATTTATTTTCCAACCCATAAGTCTCTCTCCCTTATTCTCTCTCCTTTCTTTACCAGGGAGGAAGGGGGCGGGGGGGATAATAGAGAGCATCTGTTTTACAGTTTAATTGCTGGGCCAGTGTTAACCGTGACACTTGGTTACTGCAATTTTATTAATTAAATCGAGCTACTAAAGAGAATATTGTGTCTCGGTCATTGGTCATTTATAACAGCAGGGTGCTGAGATGCCTGTTACGGGAAAAGCTTTTACCCAAAAAGGGGTGGTTTATGTTACGGTCCGGAGGTAACATTTAAAATTTATTTTTGTTTGGATACGCGAAACAAAGTCCAACCATAAAAAGGTCGAGTGCAAGCAGATTTTATTTGACAATTAATACAGGCAAAGATATGGAGCAAGGCGAAAGAGGGAGAGATGAAAAGAAAATATAAGAGAGAGAGAGAGAGGGAAAATGGTAAGAAAGATAGAGATAGAAAAGTGTAGGAGAAGGGTAAGATAGTGGGGAAAAATGAGAGAGAGAGAGAGAGAAAGAGTCACCACCAGGGGTCCGGCTGTCCAGCGAAGTTTTCTTCGGGAGGGTGCTGATCCTGGACAGGGTCCGATGCAGGAATGGTGGTGGGTCAAGAGACGACAAAAAGGCCAAGCATGGACAGCCATATATATACCCCCAGCCAAAGGTGCAGCTGTCAATCATCCAGGTTCCTTGGGAGACAGGCTGCCCAGAGGGGAGCAGAAGGGTGTAGTCCTCCACCCAGTCATCAATTCTTATCTTCTTTCTGGAGAAATTCCTCTTCTGTTTAGCCAGCACATCATGCCTCCAGGAAGGTCCCAGAACTGAAGGCTGGCCCTCAGGAAAGGGGAGTAATCTCCACCCAGTCATCAGTTCTTATCTTCTTCCTGGTGCCATCCTTCAAGCCACCACAGCCAGGTACTTCACAAGTACAATGGAGGTGGCTCTGTCGCGCCTGGAGGGACCACCCAGCATTGCAGCTGGTGCTCACAGAAGAGTCTCCACCCAGAAGGTCTTATCACATTCCGGAGGTGTCACCTCCTGCTCTGTTCTGGCCAGACAAGTTCTCCACCCCACCCAGGGCTATTCATTCTTTAAAATTGATTCTTTTGAGACAATTATAAATCTGTGGTCAGAACCACACAGTTTACATATGCTTCACCTGTCCTCACTGCTGTGGTCCTGGGGAGCCCTGTGGCCCTGGGCCCCGGTGAGGGAGCCCATAGAGCGCAAGAGCCGGTGCTGTGCACGGGGACAGAGCAGGTCACTTTGTTCCCCACGACGGGCGGTGCTGCCGGTTGCTGCCCCTCAGTGGGTGAGGAGGAACGGAGGGGCCGGGGGGTGCCGGAGACGAGCCCTTCCTGCGGGCACAGGCCCAAGAACAAGAGGTGCATCGGCGTGACGGGCTCCGGGCTCTGGCCGGGGCGGGGCGGGGCGAGGTAACCCGTGGGGAAGTAGAACCCTCCCCCCCCCTCTACCCCACAACGAGGATAGCCCTGAGAGCGAGACAGGGACAGCCCCTCTAGGGAAACCGGGGGGCGGAGCCTGAGGCGTCTGGGCGTGTCCATGCAGATCATGGGCGTGTCCATGCAGATCATGGGCGTGTCCATGCAGATCGTGTTCGCGGTGCGCGTCGGGAGATCCGTCCCCCGAGCAGAAGCCCCCCCCGGTGGGTGCGGGCGTGGGTCGGGGCGGTGCTGTGTGTCGGTGTGCGTGGGGGCTGTGGTGTGTGTGATGTTGTTTGTGGCGTTGTGTGCGCGCGTGTTGTGATCGTGTGTTGTGTGTGCGTGGTTGTGCGTGTGTGTGTGGGTGGTGGGGGGGTGAGGTCATACTTACCTGGCAGGGGAGACACCATGATCAAGCAGGTGGTTTTCCCAGGGCGAGGCTCATCCCCTGCACTCCGGGTGTGCTGACCCCTGCGATTTCCCCAAATGCGGGAAACTCGACTGCATAATTTGTGGTAGTGGGGGACTGCGTTCGCGCTCTCCCCTGAGTATTGAGGTCTAAAGGAAGTCAAGAAATCTCAAAAATTAATCCCAGAGACGCACGTGCCGAGGGAGCAGGCCCATAGACTCCTCATAAAGCTTTACGCTCCCCTCAGGTTTTGGTATTCTGAGGGCTACTCTTGCTCTGTCCCGTGTTCAGTCCTCTCTGATCTCCGCTGTCCCTGCACGATCTCTCTCGGACCGCACACCCGACACGTGATGGTGCGGATTCCACCCGCACTTCGCACCCCGGAGCCCACACTTAAGGACATGGCTGGGGAGTGTGCAGAGGGAACCCGGAGGTGCTCCGGGACCCTCGGCTGTGCCTTGGGAAGATGATGCAGCTCCGGGATCAGGCACAGCTCTGTCGGAGAGGGTCCTGGTCGTTCATAATCATACAATGCTTTGGGTTGGAAGGGACCTTAAAGATAATTTAGTTCCAGACTCCCTGCCACGGTCAGGGACCCCTCCCCAGGGACAGCCCAGGGGGCTCCAAGCCCCATCCAACCTGGGCTGAGACACTGCCAGGAATGGGGCAGCCACAGCTTCCTTGGGCAACCTGGGCAACCAGGGGCTCAGCACCCTCAAAGAATTTCTCTTCCTCATCTCCAACCTCAATCTCCCCTCTCCAAGTTTTAACCCATTTCCCTTGTCCTCTCCCTACCCCCCCATGTCCAAAGCCCTCCCCCAGCTTTCTTGTAGCCCCTTCAGATATTGGAAGGTTGCTCTGAGCTCCCCTGGGAGCCTCCTCTTCTCCAGGCTGAACAAGCCCAATCCCTCAGCCTGGCTTCCCAGGGAGGTGCTCAGCCCTCTGAGCATTTGAGTGGCTCTGCGTCCTTCTGATGTTGGGGACTCCAGAACTGGACCCAGAACTCCATCTGGGGTCTTCACAAGAGTTGGAAGAAGAGAATCACCTCCCTCGGGCCCCTCATGCCGAGGGCTCCAGCCTTCCAGGTGCAAACCCCCCAAGTTCCCGCTGCGACCGACCGATTCTCTCCCATCTCCCTGCAGATGCAACATCGACACTGAACCCACACGTGTACCCCTAAATCCCGAGGGCTAAAACTCCTTCTCACATTGCCAAGTGACCCGAACCGCCCCATCGCGCCACACGCGCTCGGGAAAATCCCTCGGCTAGGACCACCTAAAGACGTGACGCTGCCAGGAGATCTGCTTTTTCACCCCCATTGTCAGGGGAGAGCGCGAACGCAGTCCCCCACTACCACAAATTATGCAGTCGAGTTTCCCGCATTTGGGGAAATCGCAGGGGTCAGCACACCCGGAGTGCAGGGGATGAGCCTCGCCCTGGGAAAACCACCTGCTTGATCATGGTGTCTCCCCTGCCAGGTAAGTATGACCTCACCCCCCCACCACCCACACACACACGCACAACCACGCACACACAACACACGATCACAACACGCGCGCACACAACGCCACAAACAACATCACACACACCACAGCCCCCACGCACACCGACACACAGCACCGCCCCGACCCACGCCCGCACCCACCGGGGGGGGCTTCTGCTCGGGGGACGGATCTCCCGACGCGCACCGCGAACACGATCTGCATGGACACGCCCATGATCTGCATGGACACGCCCATGATCTGCATGGACACGCCCATGAGCTGCATGGACACTCCCCACACCACCGCCCCCAGCGCTGTTGCCCGTCGCCGGCCACTGCCTGTAGCCGCCCCGAACCTTCCGGCGCTGACAGCCTCGGCGTGTCCCGAGTCAAGCAGGGGGACAGCTGGGATGCCCCTGGACCTCTCTGTGCACCCGGGAGGCAGCTCCATCTCTGGGGGCGAGATCAGGCTCGGGGAGCCGGGGGGCGCGTGTGCAAGCAGCAAACACAAGAGGCTGAAGCACAGATGGAGCTGACACTGCCACTGGTGTGTCAGGCAAGAAAAGCTTTCCAAGGAGAGGCCACAGGAAAACATCAGACCAAGACCTGTAGAAGATGGATGCTTGACAAGCACATGCACAAAAGCTGCTTTTGAAATAGTGACTAAGCTAAGCTGGTTTTAACTTGCCCTCATTTGCAAGCAGGAATTTTTGAAAGCCTTTGTGTAAAAAGTTTGGAAGTACAAAAAAAAAAAAAAAAAGCGTGTGGGAGATGGTTATGGTTAGATGGTTACAGAGTAGTATCAAAGTGGGGAATATAGTCTGCGTTCCCTTTACGTATAGCTGTCCTGGTTCTTAGTTCAATTTATGACTACCCTTCTCCGCCCGCGGTAATTCTGTGGCTGTAGTCACCACATCTATCCTGACTGCTCATTCCTCCCTGTCCGGTGCTCCCCCGTGCTGTGGTCAATTCTCACCGCCCCGTCCCCGGGGCTGTCCCCACTCGGCCCCGCCCCGGATCCACCCGCTGCCACGGCGCGCGTCCCGCTCGTTCTCCACCGCAGCCACCGCTGGAGCGCACGTGGATCCGCCATGGGCTGCCTGGTGCTGCAGGATGGGTCGGTGCTGCGCGGTCGACTCTTTGGGGCCGCCGGGGCCACCGCTGCCGGGGAAGTCGGTGAGTGGGGTGGGACCGGGACCAGGTCCGGGACAGCGGTGGATGTCGGGGCGCCGCCCTGAGCCCGACGAGAGGCGCCAGGAGAGGATCGGGGCGGGAGTGCTGTCCCGGGGCGGGGACCCCCCCCGCTCCACTCGGTGCTCCGCAGGAGCCGGGGCTGGCCCGAGGGTTGTCTCCTCCGGCGGGATGGGGGCGGCCGGGTTGCTGCATCCTAGCCCCTCTCCCTGTGCCCGCAGTCTTCCAGACCGGCATGGTGGGCTACCCCGAGGCCCTCACCGACCCCTCCTACAAGGCCCAGATCCTGGTGCTCACCTACCCGCTCGTCGGCAACTACGGGGTTCCCCGGGATGAGACCGACCCCTTCGGCCTCAGCCGGGTGAGTGGGTGGGAGGAGGCGTGTAGTGAGGACAGAGACACGTATCTGCGGACAGTTTGATATGGGGCAGGCAGCGGGAGGATGGGGTCTCAGGGCAGTGGAGCACGGTGCAGCGCATCCCTGCCTGCTCGAGCCCCCGTACCCCTCCCGGCCCCTCGGCCTCGGCCCTGCCTGTCCCAGGGCTACCCCTGCCCCCGGGGCAGAGTCCAGGCCCCTCTGGCCCCGCCGGCTGGGCCCTCCCCACACCTGGGGGTTCGTCCTGTCCTGCCCACCCCTGCCCTGCCTCGGGGTGTCAGGATCCCCTGACCCTGCTCTGTGGGGACAGTACAGGGGTGTTTGGGGCTCCCGGTGGGACTGTGGCTGCCGGCGGTGGTGCTTTCCCATGTGCCTGTTCACTCCATGGCTGTGCCAGCCTGAGGCGTCCCTGGATTAGGGACTGCAGTCCAGCAGCACCAGGACCCTGGGAACTCCCAGAGCTCAGTGGGACCATGGTGTGCGGGGTGGCAGGGGGCAAGTCCTGTGCTGGGGACATGTATGGGGTCCCTGTCCCACAGGGCTCCCCCAACCCTGGGCTGTAGCTGTCCCACTGTGCCCCCTGGGGTCAGCCTGAGGGGCTTCTCCTGGGCTGGTGCCCCCCTGCTCAGCCGTGCTCACACCCTGCCCCAACAGTGGTTTGAGTCCAGCAAGATCCACATTGCTGCACTGGTGGTGGGCGAGTGCTCGGAGACCCCCAGCCACTGGAGTGCGTCCCGCTCCCTTGACCAGTGGCTGAAGGAGCAGAACATCCCTGGGCTGGAAGGTGGGAAAGGGAGACAGGGCTGGGGTGGGGGGGAGCTCAGGTGGCTGTGGGGCAGCTGAAGGCCTGGGCCCAGGGGGTCAGTGGGGTCTACACCAGGCCTGTCCCTGCTTTGGGATTTGCCCCCTCCGGGTGGTGGTGGGGTGGTGGTGGTGGTGTTGGTTCTCAGGTAGGGCAGGGCCATGGAGTCATCTCACAGCCTGTCTGCAGGGGTGGACACTCGAGCCTTGACAAAAAAGATTCGTGAGAAGGGGACACTGCTGGGGAAGCTGGTGCTGGATGGGAACCCCGAGGAGAACCTCTCCTTTGAGGACCCCAACCAGCGTCACCTGGTGCAGGAGGTGTCACTGAAGGTGAGGGTGGCAGAGGGGGGCTGGTACTTGACTTGGAGGGGATTTCTGGGGGGACTGTGGGAGGGACTGAAGGGGGATAGTGCCAGGCTGGGGCAGCTGCCTCTGGTTTGGGGGCTCAGGAGGAGGGCTGGGGTTGTGGGAGTGCTGGCACTGGGCTTGGGGGATGGCTGTGGGGCGGCTGATCCCACCTGGAGGTCCTGACTCCCCCCTCCCACAGACACCCTATGTGTTCAACACTGGTGGGTCACCGCACATCATGGCCATCGACTGTGGCCTCAAGTACAACCAGGTGCGGTGCCTCTGCCAGCGGGGGGCAGCCGTCACCGTGGTGCCCTGGGACCACCCGCTGGACCCTGCAGGTGGGTGGGAGTGGGTGGGGCCAACCTGGGCCTCTGCTAAGGAGGGAATGGAGCCTAGAGCAAGGTGGGAACCAGGTTCTGCTCTTCACTGTGAGCTCGGGCAGACCCTGCAGGGGTGGGGGTTGTTGGCTGGGATGCTGTGGTTGGGGTGGGGGTCTCTGGCCAATGACATCAGGGCGACTGCTGATGTGTCTGGGAGCAGCAGGGTTGGGGTGAACTCACAGGGGGGCTCACTCTGACCCTGCTGCTGTCTTGGTGCAGACTTTGACGGCCTGTTCATCAGCAATGGCCCTGGGGACCCCCAGCTCTGCCGGGAGACAGTGGCTGGGCTGCAGCGGGTGCTGGATGCCCCCCAGCCCAAGCCTATCTTTGGCATCTGCCTGGGCCATCAGCTGCTGGCCCTGGCCCTGGGTGCCCGCACCTACAAGATGAAGTGAGCAGGAGTGTGAGGGGGTCACAGGGTGCAGGGTTCTGGGGTGAGGGTCTCTGGGGAGGTCCACTAGGGTCACCATGGGAGTCCAGAGGGGTATTACTGTAGAGACCCGGGGTGGGGGCCTCTACGGGGGTCTGGGGAGAAGTCATTGTGGGGGTCCACAGGACCAGGGGTCCCTGTGGGGGTCTGGAGGGTGGTGTCACCATGGGTGCCCAGGGTGAGGGTCATTGTGGGGGTGTCAGCAGGAGGAGGCTCCCAGCCTGATGCCCACTCTGCTGCTACCACAGGTACGGGAACCGAGGTCACAACCAGCCGTGCCTGCACGAGGACACGCAGCGCTGCTTCATCACGGCGCAGAACCATGGGTTTGCAGTGGAGACGGGCAGCCTGCCCCCCGGCTGGGCCCCACTCTTCACCAACGCCAACGACGGCTCCAATGAGGGGCTGGTCCATGAGCACAAGCCTTTCTTCAGGTGGCCACAGGGCAAAGGGCTGGGGGGGTTGGGTGGGGAGGGGTATGGGGCCATGTCTGACACCCTCCACAGTGTCCAGTTTCACCCTGAGCACCGTGCCGGCCCCACTGACCTGGAGGGACTCTTTGACATCTTCTTGGAGGCTGCACGGGATCTGCGGGATGGGGATGGAAGTGCCCTGACGGGTGAGTGGGGGTGGGAGAGAAGTTAATGGGGGGGGGGCATGGGCAGGACAGTGAAACCGGGCTGAGGGTGGTGGGGATGCTGTGGGGCTGGGAGGGAATGAGCAGAGACTGAGGGGCCAAGGCTTTGCACAGGGGCCATGAGCAGAACCATGGGGCTGGGGGTGCTTTGTGGGGGGCCCATGGGCAGGGCCATGGGTGACGTCTGCAGGGGGTGGCTGTGAGGAGAACTGTGGGTCTGGGTCTTTGCAGAGGGGCTGTGGCTAGGGGGCATGGGCAGGGGCTGCTGGGGGACTGGAGGGGTGCTGTGGGGCCAGTGGGGGCCATGAGCAGGACAGTGGGGCCAGGGGGGTGTGCAGGGGGGTGCGTGTGGCTCTGTCCCCAGCGTCTGCTGTCCCTCCCAGTGCGGCAGCGCCTGCGGGACTGGCTGAGCTCCAAGGAGGGAGCTGCAGGGGGGCAGGATGTGGCCCGGCCCCGCAAGGTGCTGATCCTGGGCTCTGGTGGCCTCTCCATCGGGCAGGCAGGAGAGTTCGACTACTCGGGGTCGCAGGTAAGTGCCCACCAGGGACATGGGGAGTGGTGGTGGGGTCACTGGGGTCCACCAGCTGTGACCCATCTGTTCCCCCAAGGCCATCAAAGCGCTGAAGGAGGAGAACATCCAGACAGTGCTGATCAACCCCAACATTGCCACAGTGCAGACCTCCAAGGGGCTGGCGGACAAGGTCTACTTTCTCCCCATCACCCCTGAGTACGTCACCCAGGTGAGCACCCCAGGCTGGGGGGTGTCAGGGACAGGGGATGGGGGGCTTGGGGCTGCTGCACAGGGGTCTGAAGGGTGCTTGGGTTAAGTACAGGGGGTAGGTTCAGTTTTGTGGAATTGCCATGGGTTCCTGCTCCACTGCTCTGGGTCTGTGTCCCTCAGGTGATCCGGAACGAGCGCCCTGATGGGGTGCTTCTGACCTTCGGGGGACAGACAGCTCTCAACTGCGGTGTGGAGCTCACCAAGGCGGGTGTGCTGGAGCGGTACCACGTGCGGGTGCTGGGCACCCCTGTCACCTCCATCGAGATGACGGAAGATCGCAAGGTCTTCGTGGAGAAGATGGAGGAGATTGGGGAGCACGTGGCGCCCAGCGAGGCGGCTGCCTCCCTGGAGCAGGTCTGGGCTGGCTGTGGGGCAGAGCCATGGGGCAGATCCCAGGCTGGGTTTCCCCATCCCAACTGTGCTCCCCATGTCTCCCTGCAGGCAGCGGCAGCAGCGGAGCGTTTGGGTTACCCGGTGCTGGTGCGATCTGCCTACGCCCTGGGCGGGCTTGGCTCTGGCTTTGCCAACAGCTGTGAGGAGCTGGTGGCCCTGGTGAGCCAGGCCTTCACCCACACCTCCCAGGTCTTGGTGGACAAATCCCTGAAGGGCTGGAAGGAGATTGAGTACGAGGTGGTGCGGGATGCTTACGACAACTGCGTCACGGTACAGGATGGGAAGACCGAGGGAGGGGTGGGGCTGGGGGGCTCCTGCTGGATCCTTCATCTCTGGGAAGGGCTCCCCAGTCCCTTCACTGGTGCCAGTGCAGCTGCAGTGTGACATCAAAGCTGCAACCCTCAGGCCAGAACCCCCCTGCCCTGGGGGAGCTGCAGCACAGGAAGGGGCCTGGGGGTCACCTCCAAGCCCCACCTTGGTCCCTCAGGCTGGGAAGGGGCCGGTGGGAGCTAGGAGGAATCCGCATGGTGATTCCTCCCCTCACTGCCAGGTGTGCAACATGGAGAACCTGGACCCGCTAGGAATCCACACAGGTGAGTCCATTGTGGTGGCCCCCAGCCAGACCCTCAATGACACTGAGTACTTCATGCTGCGCCGCACAGCCATCAAGGTGGTCCGGCACCTCGGCATCGTGGGCGAGTGCAACATCCAGTTTGCCCTGAACCCCGAGTCTGAGCAGGTGAGTGCGGACCCCCAGTGTCCCCAGGGCCAGCTCCTGGCTGGTGGGGCTGTGTCCCTGTTGTCCCCAGAGCCAGCTCCTGGCTGGTGGGGCTGTGTCCCTGGTGTCCCCGAGGCTGGAGGGTCTGACCTGCTGCCTGCAGTACTACATCATCGAGGTGAACGCCCGGCTCTCCCGCAGCTCAGCCCTGGCCAGCAAAGCCACCGGCTACCCCCTGGCCTACGTGGCTGCCAAGCTGTCCCTGGGTCTCCCCTTACCCCTCCTCAGGTAACAGCACTGCAGCAGCATGGGAGGGGGGCACCACTCCAACAGGATGGTTCCCAGGTGGTGACTCTTGTCCCGTACCCAGGAACTCGGTCACCAACTCCACCACGGCCAACTTTGAGCCCAGCCTGGACTACTGTGTGGTAAAGATCCCTCGCTGGGACCTCAGCAAATTCCTGCGGGTTAGCACCAAGATTGGCAGCTCCATGAAGAGCGTGGGTGAGTCAGGTGGCCGGTGGTGTGGAGAGTGGCACTGGTGGGCAGGGGTGCAGCCACTCACCACCCCATTCCCAGGGGAGGTCATGGCCATAGGCAGGAACTTCGAGGAAGCTTTCCAGAAGGCCCTGAGGATGGTGGACGAGAACTGTGTGGGCTTTGACCACACAGTGAAACCGGCCTCAGATGTGGTGAGTGCCAGGCTCAGGGGGGCACGGGGAAGTCTGCAGCTGGTGCAGTCCTGAGGTGGGAGCAACCATGGCCCTGCTCATCCTCTGGCCTGACAGGAGCTGGAGACGCCGACAGACAAGCGGATCTTCGTGCTGGCAGCTGCACTGCGTGCCGGCTACTCCATCGAGCGGCTCTACGAACTGACCAAGATCGACCGCTGGTTCCTGCACAAGATGAAGAACATCACAGACCATGCGATGCTGCTGGAGTTGTACCGTGAGGGGCAGAACATCATGCCGCCCACTATGCTGGCCCGGGCCAAGCAGCTTGGCTTCTCTGACAAGCAGGTGGCCCTGGCCGTGCTCAGGTGAGGAGGGGAGGGTCGGCCCTGCTCCGGCCCCCAGCCCCCAGCCCTGGCTCACCCTGTCCCTTGCAGCACTGAGCTGGCCGTGCGGAAAATGCGTCACGACCTGAAGATCCTGCCAGTGGTGAAGCAGATTGACACGGTGGCGGCAGAGTGGCCTGCCCAGACCAACTACCTGTACCTGACCTACAACGGCACTGAACATGACCTGGCCTTCCGCGAGCCCCACGTCATGGTCATTGGCTCTGGCGTCTACCGCATCGGCAGCAGCGTCGAGTTCGACTGGTGTGCTGTTGGCTGCATCCAGGAGCTCCGCAAGGTCAGACAGGACCCAGTGCCTGCTGGGCCTGGGCATCTCTGCTTTGGGGCTGGAGTGGGGGTCCTCGGCCTCACCGTGGTCCCTTCCCCTGGCAGTTGGGCTTCAAGACGATCATGGTGAACTACAACCCTGAGACGGTGAGCACCGA
>JAJQWJ010000003.1:113675523-113678392 GCA_023637945.1 Phaethornis superciliosus | reverse complement strand
TGGTTGCACAGAACTACATGGGCAGAAAGTCCAAGGTAAGGACACAGTCAGGACACTTTTCTCTCCAGTTTGGTGCAGCCTTGTTGCAGCAGGGCATGCTAGAACTGCAGAGCAGGCTTTGGGTGAAACCATCTGCCTTCAGCTCCAGGTTAGCAAATCCCAGTGTGGGCATAGAATCATGGAATTGTTTTGGATGGAAAAGATGTTAAAGACCATCTTGCCCAGCTGGTTACCCCAGCAGTGCTAAAGCCACCCCCTGTCCCTCAGCACCACATCTCCAGGGCTCTGAAACCCCTCCAGGCATGATGGGGACTCCAGCCCTGCCCTGGGCAGCCTGGGCCAGGCCCTGACAACCCTTGCCAGGGAGAAATTCTTCCCCAGCTCCAACCTAAACCTCCCCTGGCACAACTTGAGGCCGTTCCCTCTCTTTGCTGGGAGCAGTTTCCTGGGGAGTGATGACATCCTTGCTGTCAGGAGGAGGTGGAGATCCAGAGCCCTAATGATAATTGGAGAGGAGGGAATTCCGAGTGGGGGGAGAGGCTCAGTCCTTCTCCTTGTGTCCTCAGAGCAGGGGGGGTGCCTGTCTGGCTGCAGTTGGAGCAGCAGAGCCATTTCTGGAGCTTTGTCCTGGCATCAGGCACCCCTGTGTGCCCTGCAGCCCATTCTGTGCCCAGCCCAGGGCCAGTGGTGGTGTGAGGCAGTCAGCAACCTCCTCCCAGCAAAGCTGACTCTGTGTTCTTGCAGGTTGGAGCCCCTCCTCTGGAGAAGTTCAATAACTGGGGTGGGTCCCTCTCCCTGGGCCATCCTTTCGGTGCCACCGGCTGCCGTTTGGTCATCACTGCTGCCCACAGGCTGAAGAAGGAGGGGGGACAATATGCCCTGGTGGCTGCCTGTGCTGCTGGAGGGCAGGTAGGGCTGTTGGGGGTATTTCTGCTCCTCTTGGGACTGTGAAGTCCTGTCCAGGTCATGGCTTCAGTTGCCAGGATTCAGACAGCTGCCAGCCTGCTCCGATGTGCCTTGCAAAGGGGTTGCTCTAGGGGTAGATGGGAACATCTTCATCTGAGTATTTATAAACATAAACAATGCTCCAAAGCTACTGCCCAGTGTCATATCTTGCCCTTCCTCTTCCACATATGGAATTAGTGCATTTATGGTGGCATCTCTGCTTATTTAATAAATCTAAGTTTCAATTAGGGGCTGCTAACAATTGGTCACACAGACTGGATATGACAGATGGGCTTCATCCATGGCAACTGAAGTCCCCTGGTGTTCCTGACCCCCTCACCTGCTTGTCCCCTTGTCACCACTCAGCTGCAGTGGTGACATGCAGCCCTGACTGATAATGGTGGGTTTAAAATCCCAGTTTGTGAGGAACCCTTCCAAGGAAGCAAGTAACTGCTGCTGGGGCTCCTCTCAGCACCAATGCCCTTTCCTCTTCAGCCTCCTGGGGACTTCTCAGAGCCCCCCCTGGTTGGTGCCCATGTGGTGCAAGAGAGGAGCAGAGATTTCTGTCGTGCTCTGAGGGTTTTGTTTGGTGACTCTCAAAGACTTTCCAGTTCTGCTTTGTGGGTATAATTTCTCCAACCTTAGGAAGAAAAAAGGGGGTGAGACCCTTCCTACAGCTCGAGGCTGCTGTGGGCTACAGCCCTGGCTGAGCTTGCAGTGACCACTGGCAGCTCTGTAAGGACCATGGCTGGTCCTCTGTGACCTGAAGGTGCCACTCCCAACCTGAGTTCCTCAGGAGAACCTGGGCAGGGTGGACTCTGCTGCCTTGGCTGGCCTGAAGCACTTCTGTGCTCTCCTGCTACCATCAAGCCACTTAAGTCTTTAAAAAAAAAAATTTATAGGCTTTTTTTAATTTACTGTTATTTTTATAGTTTATTTTAGAAATGTTATTTATGAGGAGAGACTTGGGACAAGGGCCTGGAGGGCTGGGAGCCTGGAGGGGGAAGGGTTTCCAGCTGGGAGAGGGGAGATGGAGAGGAGATCTTGGGCAGGGAGGGAGGGAGGGAGGGAGGGAGGGAGAAATTCTTGGGTTGGACTTGGTGAGGGTGCTGAGCCCCTGGTTGCCCAGGTTGCCCAAGGAAGCTGTGGCTGCCCCATCCCTGGCAGTGTCTCAGCCCAGGTTGGATGGGGCTTGGAGCCCCCTGGGCTGTCCCTGGGGAGGGGTCCCTGACCATGGCAGGGGTGGCACTGGGGGGGCTTTCAGGTCCCTTCCCACCCAACCCAGGCCGGGATGGTGTGATGTGGTGGTCTAAAGGCCATCAAGAGCTGGCCATCTCCTCTTGAGTCCCTTTGGTGACCTTGCTCTCTCTCTCTCTCTCCTCCAGGGGCACGCAATGATCGTGGAGCTTTACCCTCAGTAATGGGCCAAGGGACAGCAGAATGGGCATTCACCTGTCCTGTGCCTGGCAATGCCATTTCAATGCACTAATAATGTACCATCCTTCTCCAAAAAGGATTTTTGGTGGCCTTCATAAGTACCTTTTAGCTCCTAGCTGGTAATTTTCATCTAACGAATGCACGCTAAGAAATATTCCAGGAGAACAAAAAGTTGAGCTGACTCTGGAGCTTCTCCAGGGCCCTTGTAACCTCTCTGATTCCCACTGTAATCCTGAATTCAGTCAGCAGGAGAATGAGGATTCCAAAGCTGTGTATGGAGAGGAGGTTGTTGGGCTGAGAGGGGAGTTCCCATGGCCTTGCAGGGAGTTCAGACACTTCATCTGCTTTGTGCAGGGGCTGTGTCCAGGCAGCATTGGAATTGGCAAATTGCTCCTGAGAAATGGGTGTCACTGAGGTCAGCCACAATAAACCAGGAAAAAAATAACAACCTGTGTTTTTCTATCCCTCCCTTCACCTGCAGGATGTG
>JAJQWJ010000003.1:113653023-113670523 GCA_023637945.1 Phaethornis superciliosus | reverse complement strand
GGCTGGAGGGAGCCCCCCGGGACCTGTGGCAACCAGGCTGGAGAAAGGAATGAGCCCCAGGGATGGGCCACAGGAACCTCTCCCTCTGCCCATCCCTGGGGTGCAGGATGAGGCCCTCAAGGGCTGCCCCGGGGCAATCCCAGAGCACAGCATGGAGCAGGGTGCTGGGCCTCCAGAAACACCTTCCTGGGAAGGACACAGGGCTCCCAGAGCTCAGCCCATCACCAGCACCACCTCCACACTCCTGCACTCCCCTCCTGGGGCACCCAGGAGATCCTGGCGCTTCCTGGCCCCAACCTGGTGGCCAAGGACAAGTCAGGAAGGCCACCAACATCCTGGATCCAGCAGGAGCAGGGCAGGGATCATCCCTGTGCTGGGCACTGCTGAGGCTGCAGCCCCAATCCTGGGGTCAGTTCTGGGATCCTCAGGATCAGAAGGAGATGGAGGGGCTGGAGAGTGTCCAGAGATGGGAATGGAGCTGGGGAAGGGGCTGGAGAAGCTGGAGAAGGTCTGGAGAAGTTGTGAGGAGCATCTGAGGGAGGTGTGGGTGTTGCTCCTGGAGCAGAGGAGGCTGAGGGGAGAGCTTCTGGCTCTCTGACACCCCCTGAGAGGAGGTTGGAGCCAGGGGGGGTCGGGCTCTGCTCCCAAGGAAGAAGGGGTGGGAGAAGAGGAACTTTTGGCACAGCTCAAGTTGTGCCAGGGGAGGTTTAGGTTGGAGCTGGGGAAGAATTTCTCCCTGGCAAGGGTTGTCAGGGCCTGGCCCAGGCTGCCCAGGGCAGGGCTGGAGTCCCCATCATGCCTGGAGGGGTTTCAGAGCCCTGGAGATGTGGTGCTGAGGGACAGGGGGTGAGGGTGCTGGGGAAGCCTTGGACTCCATCACCTTCAAGGTCTTCTCCATCCCAAAGGATTTTCTGGTTCCACTGGGACCCGGGGGGTTTCACTGTGAGCTTCCTTGCGAGGGGGGGGATTGGATGAGGGACTTGGGACAAGGGCCTGGAGGGATGGGATGGGGGAAGGGTTTGCAGCTGCAAGAGGGGAGATGGAGGAGATCTTGGGGAGGGAGAAATGTGTGGGTCTCTGCCCCCCATGGTGTTAATGAGCACCCTCCCCATGGATGTGTTAATTATTGACCGGAGGCCTTGGGCAGTTTGCTCTCTGCTCTCCTGAGCTCTGCTCTTGGCACAGACTCAGGGCCAGACTCATTTCATTTTTTTGCTCCTCTCGTGCTCAGCTGCTGCTGTTCCTCAGAAATCAGAGCTCTTTTTGGAGGGGGTTTCAGCAGCCCCTTGAACCCAAAGTGCTGCTCAGGCTCCTGTGGGTTTTTCACCACCACAACAACCTCCTTCTCCTTGCTCTGGTCCCAGATTCATCCTCCAGAGCCCTCCCAAGGATGGAGGCTGCCAAGAGGCACCACTTGGGCAGAGATCCCAGCAGGAACCAGCCAGGAGCTCAAAGCCCCTCGAGCGGTGCCTGGGGCTCAGAGCTTCTCCCTGGGGCTCTGCTTTGGGTTGGAAGGGACCTTCCAGAAGGGACTGGGTGCTCTTTGAGGTGGAATAAAGGAAGGATGTTCAGAGCTGAAGCTTCATGTCCGTGTGTGTGAGGGAACCCTACAGAGCCCTGGACACCAGGACCACCCCCCTGTCCTGTCCTGTCCCCCCAGGGCCTCACCCCCTGTCCCCAAGGTCCCACCTCACCAGAGCATCCCAGAGCTGGACGGGGGGCTCTGGGGACCTGGAGCTCCCCTGGCCAGGCAGGAGAAGGCAGAGACAGGGGGCAGGGGGCATCCTGCCCCACAGCACCGTGGAGGGATGGAGAGCAGCCCTGAGGAGAGGGTTGGGAGCTCAGAGGGAAGAGAAAGGGACCTGGAGAAGCTGGAGAAGGGAACCCGTGTGGATCTCCTGAGATCCAACAAGGCCAAGGGGAGGTTCCTGCACCTGGGTCAGGGAAACCCCCACTATCAGCACAGGCTGGGGGTGAAGGGTGGAGAGAACCCCTTAGAGCCCCTTCCAGTGCCTGCAGGGGCTCCAGGAAAGCTGGGGAGGGATTTGGGACAAGGGCCTGGAGGGCTGGGAGCCTGGAGGGGGAAGGGTTTCCAGCTGGGAGAGGGGAGATGGAGAGGAGATCTTGGGGAGAGAGGGAGGGAGAAATTCTTTGGGGAGAGGGCAGGAGGGTGCTGAGCCCCTGGCCCAAGCTGGCTCCAAAACTGTGCCTGGGGGAGATGGCAAGAAGCCAGCCCAGAGGGTTTGGGATCCTGGTGTGGATTCCCTGAGGGCTGCTGATGCCTGGGGAGGTGCTGGCTCAGCCCCAGCCCTGCCTGCAGCTTCTCAGTTTCACTTTCAGCCTCTGGGCAGAGCAAGTCCTGACTTCCAGGAAGGCAGCTGATCTCCTGCCTGCCCTGTCCCCAGGAAGGGACCCGGGGACTTCATAAGAGAGGGGCTGAGCTGGGCTGAGCCCAGGCTGGAGCTGCTGGAGGAGAAGGTAAGACCTTGGTGATGAGCTCTGGGGCTGGGGGTCAGCACAGAGCAGGGATCTGCTTGGTCTCCTGCTTCTTATTTCATGTGTTTCCCCTTTGCTGAGAGTGGATGGAGAGCAGCCCCCAGGAGCTGGGCTGGGGGGTGAGGAGAAGCTCAGCAAGGGCCAAGACCCCCGAGCACCTTCCAGTGCCTGAAGGGGCTCCAGGAAAGCTGGGGAGGGACTTGGGACAAGGGCCTGGAGGGCTGGGAGCCTGGAGGGGGAAGGGTTTCCAGCTGGGAGAGGGGAGATGGAGAGGAGATCTTGGGCAGGGAGGGAGGGAGAAATTCCCAGCCCTCCAGGCCCTTGTCCCAAGTCCCTCCCCACCTTTCCTGCAGCCCCTGCAGGCACTGGAATGCTAGCCTAAGGTTCCTGGGATGGACACAGCATCCAGGCTTTGGGAGATTCCAGGCTGGGTGCCAGCAGCCTGGCAGGAGGAATCCCCGGAGCCAGAGAGCCCTCTTCTCAGAGGCCATGAGCTCCTACACCTTCAAGAAAGTCATGTGAAGTTTTCTTCTTCCAGAGACAGCCATGAGTTTGCAAGAGGACATTCTAGGAAATGATGAAAAGGCCCTTCTTGCTATGGAGCTGCTGGCAGAAGCATTTGAGAAGGAAGGGCTGGATGCCGAACACTGGCTCCCCAAAGTGTCCCAGATGCTGGGAGTCAAATCCAGAGAAGCCCTGAAACATCTGGGCTACGAAGACTACCTGAAGCTGGAGTGTGAAGTACGGTACCCCTGGGAAGCAAAGGCACTCCAAAACCTGCTGGCACTGAGAGACAGAAAAGCATCTTTGGAGGAGCTGCAGGAGCAGCGCTTGGAGAGGGCGAAGCAGAGACAAGAAGAGGCCAAGCAAGTCCTGAAGGAGCTGAAAGAAATGCACGGCAGCTGCAGCCCCAGCAAGGAAATCCTCAGGGAGAAAGCAGAGGCTCTGTGGCAAGCCATGGAGATCCCCCCAAAATACTGGGCACCGGCAGAGCAGTCACTGGGGGATGTGCTGCAGAGCATCCAGAAGCAGCTGGAGCAGAAGGAGTCATCCATAGTCAGGGGGGAGAAGATCTCGGACACGGAGGTGCTGAGCCGGGCGTCGGGGGGCCTGGCCCTGCAGGGCATCTACAGAACCAGCAGCCTCACGGAGGTGCTGGCAAAGAGAGAGCAGCTCATCGGGGTTCCCCAGGGCTTCAAGCTGGCTGGGCCAGAGCAAGGGTCGCTGCTGGAGAGCAAGGAGTTCTCCTCCTCTGCAGCAGAAGCCGCTTTCACCAGGTCCATGGAGCAGCTGGGCTTCAGCATCAGCGTTTCTGCCAAAGCTGGGTTCTGGGGCTTTAGGGCTGAGAGCGCTACCGAGGAGAGCAGGTCCTCGTGGTCAGAAGAGACCCAGCAGTCCCGCTCTGAGAAGAGCTACATTTGCAGCACCAAGTACCAGTACATCCCTCTGGCCTCCTGCTACTTCCCAAAGCATCAGCTTCGCCTCTCGGAGGCGGCCCTGCGGGAGCTGCGGGACCTCGAGCACCTTCTGAGCGTCACTCAGGAAGCAGACAGGCCCAGCATGCTGAGGAGCAGGTGCACCAGCTTCTTCAGCAGGTTTGGGTCCCACGTCAACCAGGGGCCCCTCCACTTCGGGGGGATATTCTGGTGGAAAGCTTCCGCGGAAGGGTTCAGAGCCGAGCAGCGGGAGGAGATGAAGCGACAAACGTCTGAGGCTCTCAACTGCTACGTGGGGGGCAGCTACAGCGGCTTCGTTGGCAGCGCAGGGGTGGACATGGAGCTCCAGAGATCCGGCCTGCAGGCATCTTCCCAGGGAGGAGAGAGGCGGAGCAGCTCCACGGGGGTTCAGCTCTACGTGACCCACACCGGAGGCCCGGCAGAGAGCGATTCTCTTCCCGAGTGGAAAGCGGGGCTCGTGGCTAACAACACCACCTGGTGTGTCATCGACCGTGGCTTTCAGCTGCTCCCGGTGTGGGACATCATCCTCCTCAACCACAGCAGCGACTTCAAGTCTGCCTATCAAGTCAGCAGCAGCCTCAGGGCCGCGTACCGAGCGCTGACCGGGCGCGGCGTCGGCGCCGTCTTCGGAGAGGAACTGCTCGGCGCGGTGGAAGAGGCCAGAGCTCTGCTGGAGCGGGTGAAGGGCTGGGAGGTGACGCTGGATAAAAAGCAACTGCTCACCCTGCTGGAATTCAAGCAGAGCCTGAGCGAAAAAACCAAAAACCAGAGCGTCTGGATCGACGTGTGCCTGTCGGACAAAGGGCTGCAGGAGTTCCTGCTCGACACCGTCCGGCTTTGCCAGGAGTCCCCTCCACCAAACCTCATCTGTCTCAAGGCTCTGCTGAGGTCCCTCCTGGACCCTTACATCTATTCTGTCAAGGACTTCCCCAAGTCTTCCTTCATAATGCAATGGATCTTCCATGCCGAGGACAGCCTTCCCCAAACTCCTAACGTTTCTGAGCTTAAGGAGCTCACCAAGACGCTGCAGCAAATGAAGGAGCAGATCCAGGAAGTCACCTACGCGCCAGAAACCTCTGCGTCTGCCATTCACGAAGCCAAGATCAAAGCCACCTTGACTGCCAGCCAAGCTGTTTACTCCTTACTCCGGAGTCTCCAGGAGAGGGCACAGAAAGGCACGGAACTCTTGGTGCTCTTGGTTACCACCAGCACGGGATACCAGGTGGAGAGCAGCACTTTCCGGAACCTCCTGGGCTACCCAGACATTGACTTCATGATCAGGGAAATGCAAACGGGACAGGAGGAGTACCTGAATCTGAAGGACCAAGATGTTTACAGAGCCCAGGCCTTCCTGCTGCTGATGGGTCTGACCCTGACAGCCCAAGAGAAAGAGCTGTCCCCTGAGCAGAAGAACGAGCGGCTCCTCTTCATGGACCAGCACATGAAAAGCTCCTGGTCCCCAGAGGTAAAAACTCTCCTGGAAAAGCACCGTGGACTCCAAGACTGGGAGATGCTGGAAAGTGACTTGCATTCCTTCATCAGCGGGCACGTGGATAAGACCTGTGAGGATCTGAAGAGACAAAGCATAATCAAGGACATGGAAGAGACTTTCCAAGCCAGGGAGCCTTCGGGTCAGCCGAAAGCCAAGGCGGGTGCCAGCGACCCCAAAGCCAACAAAGCCATCCCAAACCAAGAGTTCCTCTGCTTGCTGAAGCGCCTCGGCCTAGAAGGTGCCTACCCGAGAAAAATGGGGACAGAAGGTTTCCACATCATCTGCAGCACATCTTTACGTGACAGCCAGCCCAGCAGGGACCACGAGCTGCCCCTTTACTTCCTGCAGAAGCTTTTAACCGTGGATTACCGGGTGAGGTACCTGACGTGCAAGGACAAGAGCGACCCAGGACACGCGGCCGTGCCCACCCCCCCCGAGCAGGAGCACCGACTCTCGGATGACTTTGATGAGCTTTTCAATGATCTGGAGGACGAAGGCCCCGACTCTGCGAGCGGGGAGAGTCACGTGCACCCCATGGACATCCAGATGGCCGTTTTTCATTGCACGGATGATTTCATGAGACAATACATCTCGACGAAGCTCGCGTTCTGCCAGTTTGCTCTGCCCCTCCTGGTCCCCAACCCCTGCACTTCCCAGATCGAATTTCCCCTCTGGTCCCTCAGCCAGATTAAGAAGAGCTGGAAAGGGGCCGAGAAGTCGGCAAAGGGGGCCCAAGCGAAGAGTTACAACAACAAACTCATTTGCCAGGCAGAGATGCCCATCGTGTCCTTCACACGGATCGGCAGCTCTCCCAGCTCTTCCAAGTCTCAGATCCTGAACGCTCTCCTGAGCAAACAGAAGCACGACACTTTTTTCCACCGACACTGCAAGAGCAGCACCAAAGACTGTTTGCTGATGAAAGGGGTGGTGGAGATCTCCTGGTACTGTCCCCGGGGCAGCGACGACGACAGCTTTGACCGCTGCGTTGCCTTCTGTAACCTGCGCGGAGACGCCAGGGCTCACGAGAAGCAGATGCACTTTTTACGGGAGATCTCGGCGGTGAACGTGGTTTTCATATCCGAGCCCGGTCAGAGCGACCAGAAAGGGAAGAAAATTTTACAGGACCTGTGGCAGTCGCAGAAGCCTTTGGTTTGTCTTTTCACTGAGAAAGAGAAGGTTGCAGCTGGCAGATCCAGCCGAATCATAAGGATCGCTATCAAGAACAGGAACGAAGCGGAATTAACGGCTGAGCTGACAAAAACCATCAGGGATCTCCTGGAAGGCTCCGACACGGTTTTCAGCCTTGCTGCTTGCACGGAGACAGCTCGCGAGCACGGCTTCTTGGTCGATGAAGACACGGAGGCTTGCGTGACAGCTAAAGAAAAGGCAAAGGAGCTGGTGGAGCTGCTCAAGAGAGAGAAGTTGACCGAGATCAAGTCCCGCCTACTGCCGCTTCAAGGCAAACTCTGGTACTCGTGGTGCAAAAAGGACAAAGAACTCACTCGGCTGCAGGAGAAGAGGAACAGGAGCATCGAGCATCATCGGAGCCAAATTGAAGCTCAGAAGTCGGCCATAAGAAGGAAACAGCGAGAGAAAGCATTCCCTCTCAACCCCCTGATGAGATCCATCCTTGGCTTTCTCCAGTCCCAGCCAGCAGATACCAAGAAATACTTCCTGCAGTGGATGAAGGTCTTTACAGATGACCTGTCCTCCGATCGCCTTGACCAACTGAAGCGAGACTATCACCAGCTCTGGTCTGAAATCCTGGCAATAAAGAAAAGCGGTGAAAACACCAACCTGAAGAATCTGTTGCTGTGTGAATTAGATGACCTCTCGGACGAAATCAACAACTCCTCTATCGGCCTTGAGCATATTTTGAGAGAGGTAGGGCAGATTTACGAAGCTGTGGAATCCATGGACTCCGAGGGTAAATGTGTTGTCAAACTCCCAGAAATTGCAGCTGATCTGATGCTTTCGGGGTACCCCGTGGAGCTGATGGACGGGGATGCTTCTTACGTGCCACTGCGATGGGTGGGAGCCATCTTTGACAGATTAATTGAGAAGCTGGGGGACAAACGAGTGTTTGTTCTTTCTGTGCTGGGCATCCAGAGCACGGGGAAGTCAACCCTGCTGAACGCCATGTTTGGTCTTCAGTTTAATGTCAGCGCAGGGAGATGCACCCGGGGAGCCTTTATGCAGCTGATCAGGCTGGAGGAGAAACTGCAGCAGGATCTGGACTTTGACTACATGCTGGTGGTCGACACGGAGGGACTTCGTGCCATCGAGATGGCCAACAAACAGTCCTTTCACCACGACAACGAGCTGGCCACCTTTGTCATCGGCATCGGCAACGTGACTCTGATCAACATCTTTGGAGAGAACCCTTCCGAAATGCAGGATGTCCTGCAGATTGCTGTGCAGGCTTTTCTGAGGATGAGGCAAGTCCACCTTTCTCCGAGCTGCCTCTTTGTGCACCAAAACGTGGGAGAAATCACTGCCAGGGAACAGAACATGGAAGGACAGAGACGTCTGCAGCAAAAGCTGGATGAAATGACGGTGATAGCTGCCCAGCAGGAATTCTGTGATGTCTGCAGCTTCAACGAGGTCATCCGCTTTGATATCAACACCCACATTCACTACTTTGCTCACCTCTGGGAAGGAAACCCCCCGATGGCACCACCCAACCCCACCTACAGCCAGAACGTCCAGGAATTAAAGAGCAAAATTCTCCAAGCTGCCAAGAAGGAGTCGCAGGGCAGCGTCTTGAGGCTCTCCGCCTTGAAAGTCCGAATCAGTGACCTCTGGAATGCTTTGCTGAACGAAAACTTCATCTTCAGCTTCAAGAATTCCGTGGAGATTGCTGCATACAATAACCTGGAAGCCGCCTTCAGTCACTGGACCTGGCAGCTGAGGAGTCACATCTTGGACTTGCAAATGAAACTGAACAATAAGATTCAGAACGGGGAGCTGCAGAAGGTCACCACAGGCGACCTTGAAAAACTGGTGCAGGGGACGAGTGATGCCATCAGCAAAGAGATGGAAAAGTATTTCAGTGAAGACAAGGACCGGGAGATCCTGATCCAGTGGAAAAGCAGCACGGAGCTGAAGCTGAAAGAACTGAAAGACTCTCTTCTTGCTGAAACTAGAAAGAAGTGTGAGAGTCTTATTGAGCTGAGGAAGAGACAGTGTAAACTGGATGAAAGGAAGTCAGAATACGAAGACGAGCTCCTGAAAAGGAGCAGGCAGTTGGCTCTGCAACTGAAAGGCCGGAGCCTAAGTGAAAAAGAGCTGAGAGACCAATTTCTTTCCCTCTGGAAACTTTGGATTACTGAAGTCTCCTCTGCTGCTTCCCCTCTGGAAAAGGTCGATATCGATGTGGAAATAGAAGACATCCTTCTGGAGCACTTTAAGGAGCCCAACTTCCTCGAACGGATCCAGAAATTTCCCCATCACAAAGTATTTTCTGTTGACTTGGAGAGACATATTGCTATGAAAAAACCTAACTCCATGGTTGAGAGAGGTTTGGAAGCTTTGAAAAAAAAACTGGGCTACAAAGCCAGTCTTGATGCTGCAGAGGAAAGCAGAATCGAGAGCATTACAGAGAACGTCATAGAGCGTGTGAAGGAAAACATTGAGAGGAAGGAAAAGGAGAAAAGGGATTTCAGTAAAAGTTTCATTCATGAAATACTAATGGAAGTCAAGAAGGGGGTGAGCTCTGTGCCGAGCACTGCAAGATACACTTTTAACAAAGATTACAGGATCGATTTATCGCTGTTCCTGTGCAGGATGGCAGCAGGAAGGTTTAAAGCCATGCACGCGGCATTCAAAAAAGCAAATAATCCAACTGCCTACCTGGAGAGCAAGAGAGAAGATTTCTTCAGATGCTTCCAGATTTCCTGCCAGGGAGCCACTTCTGTTACAATTTTTGCTGTTTTCCTGTGTGAGAAGATTGCCCCAGCTCTTCACCAGGCGGTCTACAACAAGACAGCTCTTAGGATAGCTGAGGGCATGCAAGTTGATGTCCCAGATTTCAGGAGCAACAGACGCTCTCTGGAAGTTCACATCCTGAAATACCTGGCAGAACAACAAAACTTTCAGTTGTTCAGGTGGTACCTGACTCGCCCAGAACACTTTACGAGTGATTACATTCGGGCACGGGTTGAGGAGTACTGCTTAGATGGGAACCAGCGGCTGAAGCAGCTTTTGGAGCAGTCTCTTGCTGCCTACTGTGACTGCCTCCAGGCAGCTGTTTTTACATCAACCAACATTGTCCGAGACAGAACAGACAGGGCTGACAAAATCTCCCTTTGGCTGGATCAGTTTTGCAGCAGCGTGGCAGAGGTGCTAAATTTGCCCAGAAGTGACCTGAAGGCCATTGAGCATCAGGAGGTGACAGACATGGAGTTCCTCAACAACTCCATGACACAGGCACTGGCTGCCATGAGGAATGAGCTCCAGAAAGGGTTTGCAAATGCTGATCTGAGATCATTTGAAAACCAACCTCACAGCATCCTGGCTGCACACTTCTCAGGGTGCTGGGAGCAGTGTCCCTTCTGTTGGGCTGTTTGCACAAACACCATAAGGAACCACGATGGAGACCATCAGGTCATCTACCATCGCCCGGAAGCTCTGGGAGGAATGTTTTGGTACCAAACAGAAAATCTGGTTATTGATATTTGTTCTAGTTCAGTTGCAAGTGATTGTTCATTCCTGCATAAGAAAACTACGTGGATCCCCTACAAGAAATACCGGGATGCAGGGCCTCCTTATTCCTCTTGGAACATTCCTCCTGATCCATCCATGCAACTCTACTGGAAATGGTTTGTGTCTCATTTCAGGACGGATATAGAACTATGGCAACGGAAGAAATTTTGTGGCAGAGGAGCAATCCCCCCCGAATGGACCAGAATTTCAAAGGAGGAAGCGGTCAGAGAACTCCTGCAGAAGCATTAGGGAGATGAAGGCAGAACCGCAGCTGCTTGGCATGGCAGAAGGATGTAGTACAAGTCTATCCCCCCAAAATTGCTCTGATCCTTGGAGCTGGAGCCAGCTGAGCACAGCAATAGCTGAGTGCTGGCAGAGCTGGGTGAGGTGAGGCGTGCTGCTCCTGCCACGGCTCAGGAATCCCCCCGCTTCTCCAGGAATCCTCTTCCCTCCTCGCCACAACCCCTGACATCTGCTTTGCCTCCCAGCAACTGCTTTGGCTTGGCTGTTGACCCAAAGCCTTTGTGTGAGCAACGGGGAAACCTCTGCAGCCTCCTCAGCAGCATTTGTGCCACCCAGAGGGGCTGCAGGCTGGGAGCCGTGGTCTGGAGAACATGGAAGCAGGTGGGATGGCAGCAGGGAGGTGCTCAGGTCCTGCAGAGCTCCTGCAAGGCTGCTGGGAAGCCAAGGGGAGGGGGCTGCAGGGGGGCTGCAGAACCATTGCTTCTCAGCTTTGCTTAATAAAGTGCTGGAGCTGCACTCCTTGAGGGGGCTCCGTGTCCTTGGCTTTCAGGGGGGCTTTTCAGAGCCGTGTGTGACTCCAGGGGCTGTGCTGTGCAGACAGGCCGGTGGCAACCCTGGGCTGCGTGGGGAAGGAAAGGGACTGCTCCCGTCAGGCTGTCTGCTCAAGGACCTTCTCCGGTGGCTCCAGGGATAATAATCCAGGGAGGCAGCCACAAAGCAGGACCTCCGGTCACCCAAAGCTGAGCAAGAAGCGGTAAGGGAGGCACTGGAGGGCCCCCAGCCCGGTCAGTGCCATGAAGTGAGTGAGGAGTGAGAGGGGAGAAGGTTTGTCCCAGGGAGGCTGTCTGAGCAGGGAGCTGCTCAGCTGGGGAGCGATGGGGAGAAGGGAACCGGAGCCCAACTCCAGCAAGAGCCCCGAGCCGAGAGCAGAGAGATGGAGGCAGTGCCAGGAAAGCAACCTCGGCAGTCTGAGTGCTGGGAGGACAGGGTGCTGCTTACTGGGGAGAGCTGAGTGCTGGGAGGACAGGGTGCTGCTTACTGGGGAGTGCTGAGTGCTGGGAGGACAGGGTGCTGCTTACTGGGGAGAGCTGAGTGCTGGGAGGACAGGGTGCTGCTTACTGGGGAGAGCTGAGTGCTGGGAGGACAGGGGTGCTGCTTACGGGGAGAGCTCTGTGTGTGCCAGGGGAGCGGGGAGCAGCTCCTGGAGTCAGACTGGGAGCGGAGCTGCCCCTGGCCCACAGCATCAGGCGATGGAGTCAGAGGGGTCCCCGTGCCAGCTCCTGGAGAAAGTGCTGATCTTGAAACCCCAGGCACCAGGCTGGGAATGCTGAAATGTCCCGAAAATGAACTGGGAGGCCTGGAGTGCCTGAAGGGAGAGAAGGGCTGAGCCTGAGTGCAGTAGCTCCCAGTGCCTTCCCCAGGACAGGCAGCCAGGACTCCGTCTGCAGGATCCCCTCTGCCAGTCCAGCCTGGAGCACATCTCCCTCCCAGGGAATCCAAGGCTTCCCCAGCACCCCCACCCCCTGTCCCTCAGCTCCACATCCCCAGGGCTCTGAAACCCCTCCAGGCATGATGGGGACTCCAGCCCTGCCCTGGGCAGCCTGGGCCAGGCCCTGACAACCCTTGCCAGGGAGAAATTCTTCCCCAGCTCCAACCTAAACCTCCCCTGGCACAACTTGAGCTGTGCCAAAAGTTCCTCTTCTCCCATCCCTGCTTCCTTGGGAGCAGAGCCCGACCCCCCCTGGCTCCAACCTCCTCTCAGGGGGTGTCAGAGAGCCAGAAGCTCTCCCCTCAGCCTCCTCTGCTCCAGGAGCAACACCCACACCTCCCTCATTTAATAGCTGATTATAAATAATTTGCTTATCAAATTAAGTTTGAGTTAATAAGGTTACAATAAGGCGTTATGTTCTGTTATTCTAGAAATGATGTTTAAATGTTATATCCTGGTAAATCTAAAAGTGGGAGTTCAAGTGTATTAAAGAAAAGTCCAGAAAATCAAGGAGAGGTTTACCCACTAGGACCATGAGGAAAACCTACTGCATCAGGAACAGAAGGGCCCATGGAGTAAGAATCAATGAAAAGACTAAAAAGGAGGTTATAAAAAGCCATGGTTTTGCCCTGTTTAACTTGCAGAGCGTTGGTAGAGCAGAGACTCCCCGGTCACCCAACGCGCTGTTTAGCTTATTTGCTCTTTAACAAATCTTTAATAAATGTTTAATGATTTTTAAGTTTCTCTGGTCTATTGACTATAACACTCAGATGCTCCTCACAACTTCCCCAGCCCCATTCCCATCTCTGGGCACTCTCCAGCCCCTCCATCTCCTGCTCCTGAGGATCCCAGAACCGACTCCCCTGCTCGGAGAACAGCACACAGCGCTCCTCCTCCGTTAGCGCCACGTCCCATCCCCGGGGCTCCTCCCGTGATCTTTTATTTCTTTATTTCTTTATTAAACCCCCCAATCCTCACCCTTTTTCCGGGCCCTTCCCCGCCCCCTCCCGCCCTTTTCCCCTCAGGCGCGGTCGCTCCCTCAGCTCGCCGCCCTCTGTCCTCCCGCCCGGCAGGGGGCGCTGTCGGTGGGCCGGGGGGAGGGGGCGTGTGTGGTGACGTCACGGTGCCGCCGGGTGGGCCGATGAGGCGGGGGCCTGGCGGGAGGGGGGGGGTCTGGGCCTGGACCGGCACCGAGACCGAGACCGGGACCGGGGGAGAGCGGAGGGAGCCGGGGCAGCATGGAGTACGTGAGTGCCGAGCAGCTGGCGGGCTTCAGCAAGTACAAGGTACCCGCCGCAACCCTGGGCGGGGGTGTCTGGGGGGGCCCTAATGGGGAGGGGGCGTGAGGGGAGGGAGGGGGCGTGAGGGCAGGGGGCTCCGTGTGGGCAGGGAGGGGGCGTGAGGGCAGGGGGCTCCGTGTGGGCAGGGGGCTCCGTGTGGGCAGGGGGCTCCGTGAGGGCAGGGAGGGGGCGTGAGGGGAGGGGGCTCCGTGAGGGCAGGGGGCTCCGTGTGGGCAGGGGGCTCCGTGAGGGCAGGGAGGGGGCGTGAGGGGAGGGGGCTCCGTCAGGGGAGGGGGCTCCGTGAGGGGAGGGGGCTCCGTGCCACCCGCGGCTGTGGGGGGCGGGCGGTGAGGTGGGGGCTGCAGTGAGGTTTGGGCTCTGGGGGACACTGTGCTACCAGGGGTTTGGGGGGGGGGGAAGTTCCGTGGGGAGGGGGCTCTGTGGGACCCTGTGCTGATGTTTTGGGGGGGGGGGTGAGGTTGTGTGGGGCCCTGTGCCGTGGGTTTGTGGGGAGGGGGTTCTGTGGGACCCTGTGCTGATGTTTAGGGGGGGGTGGGGTTGTGTGGGGAGGGGGTTCTGTGGGACCCGGTCCCTTGGAGGGCAGAGATGCTGAGATCTGGCAATGGGGTGGGGGCTGCAGTGGGGTTCAGGAGTTGAGGGTGAGGGGTGGGGGGGCTGTGTGGGGCCCTGTTGGGCTGTGTGTGAGGTGCTGGGGGGGCTGCAGTGAGACCCCGGGACTGGGGGTCCTGGGCTGCAGTGGTGCCTTGTGCAGGGGGGGGTCAGTGCTGTGGGACCCAGAGCTGGGGGAGGAGGGGGATGGTTGGGGGGCGGGGGGCTCGGTGCTGTGGGACCTGGTGGGAGGGGGGGGACCGCTGCAGACCCTCCCCCTGTGAGCTATAGGGCCGGGTTCTGTGGGGCAGGGGGGAGGAAGGGAAGCAGCCACGGTGGGGCCTGTTGCTGGGGGGGGGGATGGTTGTATGAAGTGTGTGACCCCCACCCTGGGGTGCAGTGGGGACCCCGGCAGGGAAGCCACAACTGTGTGAGGTGTGGGGCCCCTCCTTGCAGGGGAGGGGGGGCAGGGGGTACTGTTCCCCCCCAGCCTGGGTGGGGGGCAGCGGTGTGGACAAGGGGGTGGTGAGTGTGGCACATGAAGGGATCAGGGAGGGTGCAGGTCCGGGTGGTGGGGGCACATCCAGCCCGGGGACTCCCCCCACCCCAGCTTTAGCTCAGGCCCAGCTTGTTCCTGCCCCGGGGCTGCTCCCTGCAGACTCAGCCCCACAGAGATGTCCCTGTCCCTGTCCCTGTCACCTCCTGGCAGGCTGGGTCTGGGTCAAAGTGCTGGAAACCTTTGAAGGAAGCAGCTGGAAGTGCAGCCAGGATCTGCCTGGCACCTTAACCCCCAGGGACTGGGTTTGGGCCAGGGTTCCATAGCAGAGGGGGGCACTGGATTGAGGTTTTCCATAGGCAGGGAGGTGGTGGCTGTCTTTTTTAACTCTCCAACACCAGCAGCAAAGCTACAAGGGTTCATCTCACTGCTCCTCTGCTCTTGTTCCTTGAGCCTTGTGGCAGTTGTCCTTCCAGGGTGGCTCCTGGGTGTCATTTTTCAAGGGCCTGGAGGGCTGGGAGCCTGGAGGGGGAAGGGTTTCCAGCTGGGAGAGGGGAGATGGAGAGGAGATCTTGGGCAGGGAGGGAGGGAGGGAGGGAGAAATTCTTGGGTTGGACTTGGTGAGGGTGCTGAGCCCCTGGTTGCCCAGGTTGCCCAAGGAAGCTGTGGCTGCCCCATCCCTGGCAGTGTCTCAGCCCAGGTTGGATGGGGCTTGGAGCCCCCTGGGCTGTCCCTGGGGAGGGGTCCCTGACCATGGCAGGGGTGGCACTGGGGGGGCTTTCAGGTCCCTTCCCACCCAAACCCCTCTGTATTTCTATGAAAAGAGCCAAGGAACTGCCATGTGATCTCGTGGTGGGGGCATCATCTCCTCTGAGCCCATCCCAGGAACAGGGTCTCATTCCCCAAGAGGCTCTGCAGTTTCTCCCCATCTCCTAATTTCCCCTGAGCCCTCTGGCTTTGAGGTCCCTTCCCACCCAAACCAGGCTGGGATTCTATCATTTCAGCATGCAGGACAGTCAGGACAAGTCTGTTTCATCTTTTTATCCCCAAAAGATGAGGAGAGGCTGGTGAAGGAGCAGAGGGATGATCCAAGGAGGGGAGACCTCATCTCATCACTCTGCTCCTCTACTGAAGGCTGCTGCAAAGAAGCCAGAGGCCCTTTTGCCAAGGAGTCGTGGGGAGAAGAGGAGGGGGGGTGGGTGCAAGCTGCTGCTGGGGAGCTGCTGACTGCACACGGGAGGAAAAGCTTTCAGGAGGAGCACAACCAGCTCTTGGAATCATCTCCAGGTTTGCCAGGAAAGGTGGGAGCAGGTGATCCTTGAGGTCCCTCCCAAGCTGGGATGTGCTGAGGGAGGAGGCAGGGGAGGTGGGGTCTCTGCAGCTGGGGGGGGGGGAGGCTGCCTGCCTGGGGCTGCTCTGCTCCTGGAGCTGTCTCTGGGGGGGCAGGGGTGCTCAGGGCTGCCTCCCCCTCTCCTTCTACCCCCTGAGAGCTGAGGAGATGGAGATGGAGGGGCTGGGCTGGGCTGGGCTGGGCTGGGCTGGGCTGGGCTGGGCTGGGCTGAGGGGGTTTGCCCAGTGTGCCCGGGTGTTCCCTGGCAGACAGATGGGATGGGATGGGATCCATCCCCAACCTTCAGGGGTGTCTGGGTTGTTCCCAGCAGTGTCTGGAGGGGTTTGTGGTGTGCCCACCCTGCCTCCCAGTCCCTGGGGGGGGAGCAGGGAGTCTCCAGTGGAACTTGGGGAGGGTCCAGACAACTGCAACAACTTTCTCATCTGTGTGGGAGGAACGGGGGAGCTGCTCCCAGGTCCCTGCTCTGTCTGGAAACACCTCTGATGAAAAGGCTGGAAAAGGAAATCTCCCAAGAAGACCCTGGATGCAGAGCAAGGGCAGGAGGGAATTCCTGTGCAGGGTGGGCAGCTGCTTCCTGGCACCAGCTCCACACTGGTGCTGTGCTTACTGGGCTTGGGTTTGGCTCTGGCCTTAGGGCTAGAGGCCAGGCTGGATGGGGCTTGGAGCGACCTGGGCTGCTGGGACTTCATGAGCTTTCAGGACTTTTCCAACCCAAACCATTTGATGGTTCTGTGAAAGGTCTGGGGATGGTTCTGTGGTTCCAGTCATGGTTCTGTGCTTCTAATGATGGTTCTGTGGTTCCAGTCATGGTTCTGTGCTTCTAATGATGGTTCTGTTGTTCAGTGAAAGCTCTTGTGATGGTTCTGTGGTTCTCAGCAGGTCTCTGAAGGGCCCCTGAAGCTGGGTGTGTCCTGGGGCAGAAAGCTCCTGGCTGGGGGGATGCAGCCCCAGCTGGGCTCACTCAGCTGCTTTGAGTTTCTTTGCTATTTTAGCTTGGAGAAAGTGGCAGATCCAGACCCAAAATCCTGCTGGTGGGGCACAGGCTCCAGCCTTGCCTCAGGCACTGGAGAAGTCCTGCTCTCCCTTTTCTCTGCCTTGAAGGTGGCACTCTGGGTGACAGTCACAGAATGTCAGGGGTTGGAAGGGAGCTCTGGAGCTGATCCAGTCCAACCCCCTGCCCCAGCAGGATCCCCCAGGGCAGGACACACAGAACACATCCAGGGGGGTTTGGAAAGGCTCCAGAGAAGGAGACTCCACAACCTCTCTGGGCAGCCTGGGCCAGGGCTCCCTCACCCTCACACTCCAGAAGTTTCTCCTCACCTTGAGCTGGAACTTCCTCTGTTCCAGCTCCAACCCAGTATTCCTTGTCCTGTTCCTGGGCACCCCCAAAAAGAGATTGGCCCCTTCCTCCTGACCCCCCCCCCCCCATCCCTTTGACCCCACCCCATCCCAGCTCTGTTGCTGAGGTGTTGGTTCTGGGTGCAGCTTCTCCTCCTTTCCTGGAAGCCACTTCTCAGGAGCACCAAGGTGTCACCCCAGAAGGACAGAGGGAGGAGCAGGGGTGCAGCATAACCCGGAGTCACTCCCCTGTCCCCTGCCCTGTCCCCAGGGCTCTGACCTCAGGGCTCGGTGTGTGGTGGCTCAGCCTGGCTGGAACAACCCCCCCGAGGGTGCTGTGCCTGGGACATTGCTGCCAGGGAGAGCAGCCCAAAAGCTGACACCTGATCAGAGCCAAACCTGCAGGAAGGGCCCCGCCAGCCCTGCTGCCCTCACCTCTGCCTGGCAGAGGCTCTCCAGCCCTCAAACCATCTGGAGAAGGGCAAGCAGATCTTTGGGGGGGTGTGGAGGAGTCAGGATGTGTCCCAGGGCAGGAAGATGTCCTC
>JAJQWJ010000003.1:113498023-113648023 GCA_023637945.1 Phaethornis superciliosus | reverse complement strand
CTTCCACACAGTGCTGCTGGCAGCTGGAGGTGCTGCTGCTGGCCCAGGCCTGCTTGCTGGGTAGGGATGTTGGAGATCCTGAGCTGTACTTTGGGAGGGGATTCCCAGACTCTGTTTGCAGCCACACAGTGGCAGTGGGGAAACAAACCCTTGGTGGTCAGGGAGCTGCTGCTTCAGCCCACTGTGGCTCCTGCAGGGAGGTGGAAGTTCCTAGGAGGAACTTCAGACCTCTGAGAGATTTGTTTTTTTCTTTTTTTATGAGAAGCTGACTTGGCCAGGGACTCATCCAGGCCCACCCAGCATGGAGGTGCTGGGGCACTCAGGCCAGGGCTGCTCCTCTCTTGGTGGTTTGGTTGATGCTCCCAGGGTGAGGCTCTGGTGCTGCTGCAAAGCATCTGTCTGGCCCTTCCTGCTGGGCAGAGGAGCTCTTTGCATCCACTCTGCTGCTGGGCTGCTCAAAGCCCTTCTGGGCTGCACCCCCAGAGTGTGAGCAGCAGGGCCAGGGAGGGGATTGTCCCCTCTGCTCTGGGGAGCCCCCCCTGGGGTAAAGCTGTGTCCATCTCTGGGGTCCCCATCAGCAGAAGGAGACGGAGCTGTTGGAGCCAGTGCAGAGGAGGCCCTGGAGCTGCTGGGAGGGCTGGAGCAGCTCTGCTCTGGAGCCAGGCTGAGAGAGTTGGGGGTGTTCAGCCTTGGGGGCACTCAGACCCCACCAGATCACCCCAAACCTCATTCCCTGAGGAGCCAGTGAAGTGAACCATAGAATCATACAATGGTTTGGGTGGGAAGGGACCTTAAAAGTCATCTAATTCCAACCCCTGCCATGGTCAGGGACCCCTCCCCAGGGACAGCCCAGGGGGCTCCAAGCCCCATCCAACCTGGGCTGAGACACTGCCAGGGATGGGGCAGCCACAGCTTCCTTGGGCAACCTGGGCAACCAGGGGCTCAGCACCCTCACCAAGTCCAACCCAAGAATTTCTCCCTCCCTCCCTGCCCAAGATCTCCTCTCCATCTCCCCTCTCCCAGCTGGAAACCCTTCCCCCTCCAGGCTCCCAGCCCTCCAGGCCCTTGTCCCAAGTCCCTCCCCAGCTTTCCTGGAGCCCCTTCAGGCACTGGAAGGTGCTCTAAGGTCTCCCCATTGCAGCCTTCTCTTCTCCAGGCTGCACACCCCCAACTCTCTCAGCCTGGCTCTGGAGATGGAGATGTTGCAGAGCAGTTGCAGGAGCCAGGACGTGCTGGTGTTTGGGAACTGTACACTTCAGTACAGTTCTGCAGCTGAAGGTCCCTGGCAGGTCACTGATACTCTGGCAGGTGACTGTCCTGACTGCCAGGGATCCCTGTCCCTTAGGGTGACAGCCAGTCTGGTGCCAGCTTCTTGGGCCCTTTGGTGTCTTGGTGTCCCCTGAGGTGGCAGAGCAGCCTTGCTCAGCAGGCAGAGGTGTCCTTCCAGGTGACAAGTTGAAGCTGAGCTTGGTTGTATCAAGAGCAACAAAGCTCATTCAGGGCCTGGAGCAGGAATCCTGTGAGGAGCTGAGGAGCTGGGGGTGTTTGGTCTGGAGGAGGTGAGAGGAGAGCTGATGGATCTCTGCAACTGGCTCAGGGAGGTTGGAGGGAAACAGCCTCTGATCCTGAGGGATGGGATGGGAGCAGAGGGAATGGATGGAAGCTGTGCCAGGGGAGGGGTAGGATGGATGTTCTGAAATATTTTTTCCTTGAGAGGATTGTGAGGCATTGGGATGGCTCAGGACAGTGGTGGAGGCCCCATCCCTGGAGGCATTTAGGGGCATTTGGAGCTGGTCCTTAGGGACCTGCTTTAGGAGTTGACTGTGGTGTTGGGCAAAGGTTGGACTGATGGGCTTGGAGAGCTCTTCCAGCCTGAACATCCTGGGATTCTGTGACCTCTACAGAACAGTTGCCTTCTGCCAGGAGAACCAGGGCATTCCAGGTCTTGGAGTGAGGTGGGACCACGTGCAGCCATGGGGAAAAGCTGCTTAGGGACTTTTATCCCCCTCAAATCCCCAGATGTGGGGAGAAAGAGGAAATCTCCACGGGCCATGGGACATGCAAGCACAGGGACCCCAGAGCTCTTCCCTGCCTTGCTCCAGGTCAGCTCTGGTTTCTTGTTCCAGGCTCTTGTGGGGATAATGAGGTTGAATCCATCTCCTGCTCTCCTCCTTCCCTGACCAGCAGTTCCAGGTCTATGATCTCCTAAAGCCTTTGGAATTCTGTCACTGCCCCCCCACCTCCAACTGCACTCAGCTGGGGATGGAAATTCCTTCTGCCTTAAACCTCCCCTCATAGAGCACTGAGTTCAGGGCTTTGTTCCTGCTTGCTCCTCAGCTCCTCCAGGATTCCTGGCCAGGGGACATCCCCAGTGGGGGAACCACCTGGTCACAGGGAGGAGAGGGAAGAGCTGGTTGGGGGTTCTGGAATCATGGTTTGGGTTGGCAGGGGCCTTGGAGATCATCTCATTCCAGCAGCCCCTTGATGCTGGCAGGCACACTGGGCAAACCCCCTCAGCCCAGCCCCTCCATCTCCAGATTTCCTTGCAGCATCCAGAGATTTCCTTTTCCAGCCTTTTCATCAGAGGTGTTTCCAGACAGAGCAGGGACCTGGGAGCAGCTCCCCCGTTCCTCCCACACAGATGAGAAAGTTGTTGCAGTTGTCTGGACCCTCCCCAAGTTCCACTGGAGACTCCCTGCTCCCCCCCCAGGGACTGGGAGGCAGGGTGGGCACACCACAAACCCCTCCAGACACTGCTGGGAACAACCCAGACACCCCTGAAGGTTGGGGATGGATCCCATCCCATCCCATCTGTCTGCCAGGGAACACCCGGGCACACTGGGCAAACCCCCTCAGCCCAGCCCAGCCCAGCCCAGCCCAGCCCAGCCCAGCCCAGCCCAGCCCAGCCCAGCCCCTCCATGTCCATCTCCTCAGCTCTCAGGGGGTAGAAGGAGAGGGGGAGGCAGCCCTGAGCAGCCCTGCCCCCCCAGAGACAGCTCCAGGAGCAGAGCAGCCCCAGGCAGGCAGCCTCCCCCCCCCCAGCTGCAGAGACCCCACCTCCCCTGCCTCCTCCCTCAGCACATCCCAGCTTGGGAGGGACCTCAAGGATCACCTGCTCCCACCTTTCCTGGCAAACCTGGAGATGATTCCAAGAGCTGGTTGTGCTCCTCCTGAAAGCTTTTCCTCCCGTGTGCAGTCAGCAGCTCCCCAGCAGCAGCTTGCACCCACCCCCCCTCCTCTTCTCCCCACGACTCCTTGGCAAAAGGGCCTCTGGCTTCTTTGCAGCAGCCTTCAGTAGAGGAGCAGAGTGATGAGATGAGGTCTCCCCTCCTTGGATCATCCCTCTGCTCCTTCACCAGCCTCTCCTCATCTTTTTGGGATCGTGGGGCCTGAACCAGACTTGTCCTGACTGTCCTGCTCTGCCCCACTGAATAAGGAAAACTGAGCACACCCCGGGGTGCCCATCAGCCAGCCCAGGGCAGCTCTGTGGCTGTGCTGGAACCTGCACTCAGGGGAGATGCAGAGGCACCAAACCACCCTCTGTGGCTGAAACTGTGGTGTGGGATGGCTGGGATCTGGAGATACCTGGGATGCAGGATGGCATAGTGGGGCACGTGGTGGTTTGGAGCAGCTGCAGACCCTGTAGAACAGGGAGGGGGTTGAAGACCTTGTTGGTAAATATCTG
Source organism: Phaethornis superciliosus (assembly GCA_023637945.1). NCBI lineage: Eukaryota > Metazoa > Chordata > Aves > Apodiformes > Trochilidae > Phaethornis > Phaethornis superciliosus. The sequence goes on along the minus strand of JAJQWJ010000003.1, from coordinate 113,644,338 downwards.
CTGTCTTTCTGGGGGGAGAAAGCATCTTCCAAGTGACTGGGGATGTTGAGGCAGTGGTAGCTGCCACCTCAGTGGGCTTAATCCTTGACTGAAGGAGGTCCCCAGCACTCAGGGCTGGTGGGACTGACTCTGCTTGCCCCTCTGCATGGCACCTTTGGGTGCTGAGCCCAGAAGTTCCCTGGTGCTGCTCATCTTGAGGGGCAAGGAACTCCACAGGGTTACTCAGGGGAGAGCATTCCCAAGCTGTCCTTGATGGGGGTTCCCATGGCTGCAGGACCTTGAGTCTTCCTGCCTTCCACAAACTTGTTTTCCTGTCGTGTTCCTTCCAAAACCTCTGGGGTTCCTTCCCAAAGCTGTGGGAGGAAGGGAGGGATGGAGTGCAGCCCTACAACAAGAGCTTCCCCTGCATGTCCAGTGTCACTGGAGCTGGTGGGTGCTTTGTGGGTTGTTTGTTGGTGACACTGCCCCTGACCCAAGCATCCTTACAATGCCAGAGCTCTGGTAGGAGGTGTCCTCATGGGAAGCTCCACCTTTGGGGACCTCTGGCTTCTCTGGAGTGGTTTGGGAGCCCTGACTCTTGGGGTTTGTTTCTGCTTGTCGTTGGCAGTACAGCGCCGTGGACAGCAACCCCCTGTCTCTCTACATCATGCACCCCTTCTGGAACACCATAGTGAAGGTGAGGCCTCCTCCTGCTCTGCTGGGCCTTGGAGCACCACAAAGGCTTCTCTGTCAGCTGGCACAGCCTTCCAGCCTGCCCCCAGCTCCCTGCATGCCACCCCACAGCTCCCTGCTGCCCCAGGGTGTTGCCCCACACCCACTGGTTGTCTCCAGGCTCTGCTGTGGCTGGGAGCAGGACTGGGGCACTGTTGTAACGAGGCTGTGTCTTCTTTTGCTTGCTTTCCCTCAGATCTTCCCTACCTGGCTGGCCCCAAATTTGATAACGTTTTCTGGCTTCCTGCTGCTTGTCTTCAACTTCTTCCTCATGGCATACTTCGACCCTGACTTTTATGCTTCTGGTAAGATTGCAGCTTCCTGGTTGGGTGAGAAGCATCACAGGGGTGGCATCTGTCACCTCCTCTGCTGTGACTTCTGCTGCTCTCCTCACCTGGGCATCCCCTGTTCCAGAGGAGGGACAGAGTGGAGGAGTTGCACTCATTGGGCTCCAGGATGGGGATTTGTCACCTTCCCTTGGCTGCTGGGGGGGAGGAGGAGGAAGCAGCAGAAAGCTGTGGAGCAGGAGTTGGCTTTGCCCCCAGAGCAGACAGAGCCAGTGCCCCTGTTTCAGACCTGAGCAGGGTTCTGAGGGAAACTGCTTCCCAGAAGGCCACAGCTACAGCTTTGGTCTTTGCATCCCAGCTCACTGCTCTTCTGCAGAACCACACCAGCACCACCTCCAGACTAACCAGGCAAAGCCTCCTGCCTCAGTTTCCCCTTTCTGAAAAAGCCTAAGGCAAGGAGGTGTGCAGCTTTGAACTTGAACAGCACCCACGTTCATTGAGCCCCAAGGTTCAGTTGTGTCCCCTTCCTCGTTGGGGATGTCCTTTTCCTCATGGGGGTGTCCCCTTCCTCGTGGGGTGTCCCAGAGAGAAGATGAACACAGCATGATAACTCTCAGTCCCTTACCAGTTCCCCTCTCTTAAATTTTTCTCCCCCTTTGCCCCTGCCAGGTTTGGTTCAGGTTGCTCAGAAGGGTTCATCTCATTCTTCTAAAACTGGGCCAAGCATCAAAGCACAGAAGTTAAGTGGGAAAAAAAGTGGTTTCTGGGGCTTGGCTGTCTGAGGAGTGTTCTCGAGAGGCCAGGCTTTCAAAAGCTCAGGTGGCACTGGGGGCTGTCAGCTGAGGTCTGGGCTGTGTTCTTGGTCCATGAGCCATGAGAAGAAAAGCTGACAGCAGCTCAGGGAAGGAGGCTCAGTGTGGGAATCCCCAGGACATCCATAAACCTGGGCTCTGCCAAAGGGATGGTGAAGCTCAGGCTTTGGGACCCTTTTATACATCCATGTTACACATGTCCTGCCTGGAGACACACCTTGGCATTTAGGTGGTGAGACCTCCAGAAGCTCGTGCCTCCCCTCAGGTCTTTTGGGAGCTGTGATGCCCTCCAGTTGCTGCAGGAAAGGCACCATCTTCCTGCTCTTAGAAAAGCTGACACTTCATGGAATTATTGTTCCCCTTTAGGAGACCCCCTGTGCCCTCCCAAAAAGCCCTTGTCTCTTCCTGCTTTGCTTTTTTTTTTTGCTTTTTTTTGTTTCTTTGTTTTTGTTCAAATGCACCTTTGGGCTCCCTGAGTGCCAAGCTGTCTGCCTGCCCACACTCTGCTGGAGGAGGTGGAGATGTTGTCAAGGAGGAACTCAGAAAAAGAGGTCAGGCTGCAGGGTGGGGAGCCCTGACAGGTTTCTGCAGAAGCAGAACGTTGCCACATCTCTGAGAGGCTCTGCTTGGGCAAGTGATGGAGGAGAGTCTCATTTCTTCACAGAATCCCAGACTGGTCTGGGTTGGAAGGGACCTTAAAAGATGATACAGTTCCACCCCCCCTGTCCCAGGCAGACGCCTCCCCCCAGACCAGGTTGCTGTGTCTCGTGTTTGGGTTACAGTTGTGAGCTGCCATCAGCAGCCCTTACATTCTGAGGCTTTGGAGAGCTGGGGACAGAGGAGAAGTTATGTCCTGGAAAGCCAAGTCCCTGGTGACTGGGTTTCACACCCTGCTTTGGACCAGGTTTCACACCCTGCTTTGGACCAGCTCTGCCATCACCTCCTGGAAAGCCAGTGTTGTGGTTTGACCATTTGAGCTCTGCAGGTGCTTTGGGAGAACTGCTAATTCTTGGTGATCTTCACTGAACTAAACTCGGTGCAAGCCCCCCCTGGGCTCTCCTCAGCTGGGTCTTTCTGCTCTCCACAGCTCCTGACCACCAGCACGTTCCAAACACAGTCTGGGTCATCGTGGGTATCCTCAACTTCATGGCCTACACCTTAGGTAAGACTTTGGCTGGCTGACCTGGGGCTGTGTCCACACCGTGGCTGCGTGTCCTCTTATCTCCCAGCCCATTGAGAAATTCTGTAATGTTGGGCTGCTGCCATGCCTGAATCCAGTCCCAGCTTGAATCAGAGAAGAATTTGGGTCGGAAGGGACCTCTGAAGGTCACCTAGTCCAACCCCCTGCAGTCAGCAGGGACACCTGGCTCCTGGGAGCTGCTTTGGGAAGCCAGCAGAAGGAGGTTTTCCCAGAGGATGCTGGCACTGACTTGGAGGCAAATTGTGAAGTTCTGGGCCTGCTGTAAATAAATTAAACCCTGTCAAATTATTTGCATTTCTCAGTCTCAAAGGGAGCAGGGGATGGGGATCAGACTCCCCAGGGGAGGGGGGAGGTGGACCCAGGGGAGGCTGCTGCTCCCTGCTCCCTGTGCTTGCTCCGGGGGATGTCCAGCAGAACTCCCCATTTCCCTTTCTTCTCTTCCCACAGATGGGGTTGATGGGAAGCAGGCTCGGCGCACCAACTCCAGCACACCCCTGGGAGAGCTCTTTGACCACGGCCTGGACAGCTGGGCCTGTGTCTTCTTCGTGGTGACAGTCTACTCCACCTTCGGGCGAGGCTCCACGGGCGTCAGCGTCTTCGTTCTCTACCTCCTCTTATGGGTGGTTTTGTTTTCATTCATCCTCTCCCACTGGGAGAAGTATAACACAGGGATTCTCTTCCTGCCCTGGGGATATGACATCAGCCAGGTGGTGAGTATGGACCCACCCAGAACCTCAGTGTGCCTGGGCTGTGGTGCTGCCCCTTGGGCTGTGCCAGGGCTGCACCTGGCTCTGCTGCATGTCCAGAACCTTGTAACTCATGGGATGGTTTGGGTGGGAAGGGACCTGAAAGCCCCCCCCAGTGCCACCCCTGCCATGGTCAGGGACCCCTCCCCAGGGACAGCCCAGGGGGCTCCAAGCCCCATCCAACCTGGGCTGAGACACTGCCAGGGATGGGGCAGCCACAGCTTCCTTGGGCAACCTGGGCAACCAGGGGCTCAGCACCCTCACCCCAAACAATTTCTCCCTCACATCTCATTCCCTTCTCCCCTCTCCCAGCTGGAAACCCTTCCCCCTCCAGGCTCCCAGCCCTCCAGGCCCTTGTCCCAAGTCCCTCCCCAGCTTTCCTGGAGCCCCTTCAGGTATTGCAGTGCTCTCTGGAGGTGATGTCCTCAGCCTGGCTCCAGGTCTTGTGGAGGATGGGAGTGTTCCCAGACTGCTTGCATGCCTTTGAGCTTTAATTGCCCCAATGAGCTGGGGTTGTGCAGCACTGGAGTCTGACTCCTCAGAACTATGAAATCCAAGGAGGTTTCTGTGGTGTGTTTTTGTATTTTGTTGTGAGTAGCTTTGCAGATGGACTGCCCACAGCAAGTGAGGTTTGAAGGACAAAGTTGGCCTTGTGTTTCCTCTGCCTGGGTTCTGCTCTCCTAACATGCATGTTTTGTCCACCTAAACCGTTGTTCTAATTAGTTCCCTGCATTACCCCAATCTGTGGCTGTTCAAGAAGTTTGGAACTAGCAAGACACAGGGCTTCTAAGGACTTCTCTGCAGGAAGCTTTTCCTGAAGGTGCTTCAGAGCTGGGAGCAAGCTCTGAATGATAGGATTCACTTTTACTGTTGGTGGCTTCCTAGGAGCAGCACAGGGCTTCATCTTCTGCCTTTCCCCATGCAGGGTGGGAAATGCAACAGGCTGGGCAGAGAATTCAATGAATTGCAGTAATCATCTCTGCTAGCAGGAGAGACTGTGGGTTGTCCCTTCTGACTGTGCTCTGACCCCTTTCTCCCAAAGCATTGCTTAACCCTGGTGCTTTTGGAGCTCTGCCTCTTGTGGAGAGGTGATGGGGAGGGCCTGGCAGCTCGGGGTCACTAGTGACCCTGAAATGTCCCCTGTGAGCCTTCCCCCTGGGATTGCTTCAGCAGGTGGATCAGAATGAGTCCCTGAACAAACCCTCCAGGGTCACTGCAGCTTATGGTGTAAAGCCTCTGGTGCTTCAGAATCACAGAATGGCTTTGCTTGGAAAAGACCTTTTGAAATCATGGAGTCCAACCCTTCCCCAGCACCCTCACCCCCTGTCCCTCAGCACCACATCTCCAGGGCTCTGAAACCCCTCCAGGCATGATGGGGACTCCAGCCCTGCCCTGGGCAGCCTGGGCCAGGCCCTGACAACCCTTGCCAGGGAGAAATTCTTCCCCAGCTCCAACCTAAACCTCCCCTGGCACAACTTGAGCTGTGCCATAAGTTCCTCTTCTCCCATCCCTGGTTCCTTGGGAGCAGAGCCCGACCCCCCCTGGCTCCAACCTCCTCTCAGGGGGTGTCAGAGAGCCAGAAGCTCTCCCCTCAGCCTCCTCTGCTCCAGGAGCAACACCCACACCTCCCTCAGATGCTCCTCACAACTTCTCCAGACCTTCTCCATGCTCTCCAGCCCCTTCTCCATCTTCTCCAGCCCGTTCTCCATCTTCTCCAGACCTTCCCCATGTTCTCCAGACCCTTCCCCAGCTCTCTTGTCCTTCTCTGGACACCAGCACATCATGAGTTCAAGCTGTAGAAGGGCATCTTTGCTCCTGCTGTGGGGAGCAGCTCCTGGTTGTGTTTTTCTCAACACCTACTCCAGTTATTACATCTGGTCTCATAACATGGGATGTTTGTGGTTTTGATTTTATTATTTTTTCTCCTTCCTGCTGGTGGGAAGATCTGAACAGGAGGTAGCTCAGAGCACACAGAGCTGCCTTCCCCTGAAGCTGGCAGTGGGTGCTGCCAGACCTGCCTGGCTGGTTCCTCACCCCTTCTTTCTCCTCTGCTTTCTTCCAGACCATTTCAATTGTCTACATAGTGACAGCCATTGTGGGAGTTGAGGCCTGGTATGCACCTTTCCTGTTTAATTTCTTATATAGAGACCTATTCACTGCAATGATTATTGGTAAGAAGCTCCATGTTGAAGCCTGTCTTTTAAACTCCACCTTTTCACTGCACCCCATGTCTCAATTACATGGTCCTGCTGTTCTGTTGGCCTCCCTGGGAGCTCCTCTGGGCTGTTCTGGAAGCAAATAATGGAGGGGGTTCTTGCAACCTCTGCTTTCCCAGCAGTTCAAAGTTTTGTTTTCTTCTCCTTGGTCACTTTGGAGGAGTTAACTCTGCTCTGCCTGCCTCTGAGCAAGGGAACAGAGCACTGTGTGTAGCCCAAAATCGATGCAATTCCAGCCAAACCCCAGCCTTTCTCTCCAGGGGTCACTCAGAACAAGCCACCACAAAAGGGGGGGGGGGAATAATTCAGGCAAAGCTTAGCCAGGCAGAGCTGTCTGTGCTTCGTGTGCCTTATTCAGAAGTTCCAGTTTCAGTTTTCTGAGTCCCTGTCCCTCCCTTTAGGGCTTCCTGGGAACTGCTCAGTTTCAGATCGTTGTGTCTGCAATCCAATGCTTGCACCTCTCTTAACCTGAGCTTTGCTTTGGCAGCTGTCTGACTGCACAGGTGAATAACAGATGCACAGATAAATAAGAAATGCACTTTTCCTGTGTGGAAACTGGAGCAGGATGTCTCTCTTGCCTGGCTTTCTGCACTGGGTTATTAAAATCAGGGATATTTACAGCTCTGCCAAAACAACCTCCTGCTGGATGAACAGGGAAGGAGTTGGGAGAGACTCTCAGCAGCTTGAGGGATGTTCCCCACCGTGGTCTCAATGTCTTCAAAGTTATTTGAAGTCTCATTTGTCAAGCTAAATAACAGTCAGGTTTTGGGGTTGTTTTTGGTTTGGTTTTTTTGCACAATGAGAACTCAGACTCCTTGCTCACAGTGGGAGAAGCAGCAAATGGGCTGTGTGAGGAAGCCTGCAAGCTCTGTGCTGCACAGCCCTGTTGCTCCTGGAGTTAGAACTTGCCTCATGTCTCATTAAGGGCAGTGTTATAATTAAACTCCACAGCTCTTCATAAAAAAGCCCAACACCAGGCTCCTTAGTGCCAGCCTCTTGAGACATCTTTTCATCTCTGGCAGACCTGGGTGTAATTACAGCTCTGGGAGCAGAAGTAGGAGCACCTACTGCTAAGTGTGCTCAGCTGTTCTTGGGTGCAACCCCAGAGCTGTTTCTGTTGCACCCAACACTGCCAGAGTGGTTCCAAAGAATGTTTATCAGTGTGGTGATAGATGCTGTATGAATCTAAATCTAAATCTAAATATAAAACCAGCAGAGCCCAGCCACCTGCTGGGCTGCATGTGATGGTCTCCCTGAGGCATGGGGCAGTAATGGGGCTTTCTCTCTCTTCCAGCTTGTGCCCTCACTGTGACGCTGCCCATGAGCCTCTATAACTTCTACAAGTGAGTGTCTGTGTCCTGGGGTCCCCTCCCTGCACCAGAACCTTTGCAAGAGCCCCCAAACCCTCTTAGAACTTGGGTTCCTCAGGAGTCACAGAATGGGTTTGCTTGGAAAAGACCTTTTGAAATCATGGAGTCCAAGCCTTCTCCAGCACCCCCACCCCCTGTCCCTCAGCACCACATCTCCAGGGCTCTGAAACCCCTCCAGGCATGATGGGGACTCCAGCCCTGCCCTGGGCAGCCTGGGCCAGGCCCTGACAACCCTTGCCAGGGAGAAATTCTTCCCCAGCTCCAACCTAAACCTCCCCTGGCACAACTTGAGCTGTGCCAAAAGTTCCTCTTCTCCCATCCCTGGTTCCTTGGGAGCAGAGCCCGACCCCCCCTGGCTCCAACCTCCTCTCAGGGGGTGTCAGAGAGCCAGAAGCTCTCCCCTCAGCCTCCTCTGCTCCAGGAGCAACACCCACACCTCCCTCAGATGCTCCTCAGGAGACTTGAGCTCCAGCCCCTTCCCCAGCTCTGTTGTTTTTAGATGACTGTTTCTGGTGTGACAAAATGGCTCTGACACACCAGAGTGTCCCAGCTTGCAGGGTGCACTGGGAGGACTGGGCTGGCAGGGTCCTGCAGAAGGGCTCTCAGCTTCCTCAGGTTTGTCCCATTGGTCACAACCCAGAAAGCCAGCTGACCAAGTGCCTTGTGATTCTGAGGTCTGGGGGTTTGGGGTAACAGTGAAGGTGTGCACACTCCTCCTCTGACCAGGGATAACTGGCATCAGCAGTTCTGAGGAGCAGAAAGGCCCATGAGGTCTTGGTGCCCTCTCCTGAAGGCAGGGACCACCAGGTATTCCTTCAAATCATAGAAAGATTTGGGTGGAAAGGGACCTCTAAAGCTCCCCCAGTCCAAGCCCTGCAGTATCAGGGACACCCTCACCCAGATCAGGGTGCTCAGAGCCTCCTCAAGCCTCACCTTGAACATCTCCTGGGATGAGGCCTCAACCACCTCCCTGGGCACCTTGTGCTTCCAGGTATTTTCATTTTTTCTCTTGCCTTTCAGGGCCTATAAAAATAACACCTTGAAGCACCACTCTCTCTATGAGATCATGCTGCCACTGGTATCCCCAGTGTTGCTTTTCCTGCTCAGCACCACTTGGATCTTCATGTCGCCAACAGACATCTTGGAGGTTCATCCCAGGCTCTTCTATTTCATGGTTGGAACAGCCTTTGCTAACATTTCTGTAAGTGGCTTTTGCTCTCTGCTCCACTTGATCCCCTGGGGAGTGTGAAGTCTGGGACACGTGGGAGGTAGGAAGAGAAAGAGCTGCTTGGATATGAGGAAAGAAGGAACAGAGAATGATGGAATTGTTGTTGGGAAAGACCTTGAAGGTGATGGAGTCCAAGCCTTCCCCAGCACCCCCACCCCCGTTCCCTCAGCACCACATCTCCAGGGCTCTGAAACCCCTCCAGGCATGATGGGGACTCCAGCCCTGCCCTGGGCAGCCTGGGCCAGGCCCTGACAACCCTTGCCAGGGAGAAATTCTTCCCCAGCTCCAACCTAAACCTCCCCTGGCACAACTTGAGCTGTGCCAAAAGTTCCTCTTGTCCCATCCCTGGTTCCTTGGGAGCAGAGCCCGACCCCCCCTGGCTCCAACCTCCTCTCAGGGGGTGTCAGAGAGCCAGAAGCTCTCCCCTCAGCCTCCTCTGCTTCAGAGTAGTTGATGTAATGATTAATTTTTTTAATTTAGCAGCATTTCTATTTTCCTGTGATTTTAAGAACAAGCAGGGAGGTAGACAGAGTTTGTGGCTCTGTGTTCTTGTGCTGCATCTCACTCTGGAGATACTGAGAGTTAGTTCCACTGAGTATGGTTTTGCATACACATCCACCCTCTCTCTTGGTAGTAGCAAACTGCTAATAAACACTAATGCCTGCTTTTTTTTCTGGGACACACTTAAAAATGGGAGACTGAAGATTTTGTCAAAATCCGATTTAGGTGCATTTTGCATTTTTGTTTGAGATCTTAACATCAGTGCCTGTGATCCTCATCTCAGGCATGTGGTTGTACCCTGGGTCACAGATTCATGGAAATGACACAGGACCTTAAAGATCATCAAGGTCCAAGCCCTGCCATGGTCAGGGACCCCTCCCCAGGGACAGCCCAGGGGGCTCCAAGCCCCATCCAACCTGGGCTGAGACACTGCCAGGGATGGGGCAGCCACAGCTTCCTTGGGCAACCTGGGCAACCAGGGGCTCAGCACCCTCACCAAGTCCAACCCAAGAATTTCCCCCTCCCTCCCTCCCTCCCTCCCCAAGATCTCCTCTCCATCTCCCCTCTCCCAGCTGGAAACCCTTCCCCCTCCAGGCTCCCAGCCCTCCAGGCCCTTGTCCCAAGTCCCTCCCCAGCTTTCCTGGAGCCCCTTCAGGCACTGGAAGGTGCTCTAAGGTCTCCCCGTTGCAGCCTTCTCTTCTCCAGCCTCAACACCCCCAACTCTCTCAGCCTGGCTCCAGAGCAGAGCTGCTCCAGCCCTCCCAGCAGCTCCAGGGCCTCCTCTGCACTGGCTCCAGCAGGGTCCAGCTGCTCACACTGCTGCTTGGCAGCTGACACAGCTCAGTCAGGTCAAGGGAACTTCTTTAACTTTTCAAGATGCCTTTGGTGGCCCTTTCCATATCACCTGCCTGCCCTGCAGGGCTTTGCTCCCTGTGTCCCACAGGAATTTTAACACAAGGAAAGATCCCAAGGGTCAAGCCTGGGTTCAGCTGTGTGGGGGTGGCTGTGGGGGGTGGGACTGTCCCAGCTCAGCTCTGGGCTTGCAGAAAACAACTCAGCAACTTGGGAAGTTATAGAGGGGGGTATGTTTATTCAGTGTTGGGATAATTCCTCTGGAATCCGTGTGCACCACTCTCTCAATTAGGCTTTTGTTCTATACACTGGGGTGTTACATATTCATTAGATTTCACAACCCCCCTGTACATATGCATCACCTGCTTCTGCTTCACATTACAATTACTCCCAAGAGTTCATTTCCATAATCTCCTCCCTCCTGTGCCTGCCTTGTGGCTCCTGGTGGTGGGGATGGAGTAAAAATGAAGCAAAGGTCTTTCTCTGGGTAAACTTTTCACCTCTTCCTCTCCAGGCATGTGCATTTCTTCAGTCTTCAGCCAACCCATAACATTTTCTGTTTCTTATCTCAAGGTCACTGTAGTTACCAGTTTAGCACTGATACATTTCCCTTGGTGATGATTACCTAAACAATTTCTTAGCTTCTATTAAACAAGCATTCAGTGTTAGTTTCTGTCAGGTCCGTGTGACCCCTGGGCAATTGCAGGCATTTCACATTAACCCTTACATGAAGAGTGGGTGCTGGGTGCCAGCTCTGACTCCCTCTCCCTTCCTGCAGTGCCAGCTGATTGTCTGTCAGATGAGCAGCACCCGGTGCCAGCCCCTCAACTGGATGCTGCTGCCCATTGCTGCTGTGCTCCTCCTGGTGGTCTCAGGCTTGGTGCCCAACAGTGAGACTCTGCTGCTCCACCTCCTGACTGCTCTGCTCACCCTGGCACACATCCACTACGGGGTGGTGGTGGTAGGTGACCCCAGCACTGTGTGCTCTCAGCTTGGGCTTTCCAGAGTTGGGGAGTGGGGTGGGTTTGCCATGGTTTGGCTTTTGGAGGGCTGAAGCTCTCTTGGTGTTGCCTCTCCTGGGCTACAGGTTGTCTCCTGCTTCAGGGAACTTAAAATCTGAGGCTGGTTTGGGGGGGAAGAGACCATGAAGACCACCCAAGCCCTCTGCCATGGTCAGGGACACCTCCCTCAGCCCAGGGGGCTCCAAGCCCCATCCAACCTTCAACAATGCCAAGGATGGGGCAGCCACAGCTTCTTTTGCAACCTGGGCAACCAGGGGCTCTCACCACACTCATCCTAAACAATTTCTTCTTCTATCTCCTGTCCATCTCCCCTCTTTCAGTTTAGAACCCTCAGCCCTCATCCCATCACTCCAAGCTCTTGTCCAAAGTCCCTCCCCAGCTTTCTCATAAGTCCCCTTAAGGTGTTGAAACTGGTGCTTGTGTTCTTCTGGTTTTTGGAGCTTAAAACCAGGAATGTCCTTGTGAACACCTGAGAGCACCAAGCTCTCACAGAATCATAGAACTATTTGTGTGGGAAGGGACCCCTAAAGCTCCCCCAGTCCAAGCCCTACAGTATCAGGGACACCCTCACCCAGATCAGGGTGCTCAGAGCCTCCTCAAGCCTCACCTTGAATATCTCCAGGGATGAGGCCTCAACCACCTCCCTGGGCACCCTGTGCCATTGTTCCCCTGCCCTCATGGGACACAACTTTTTCCCAATCTAAATTCCTTCTCCTTGTGCTTGTGAGGATGCAAAACTTGAGCTGTTCCATGGGTTTGAAACAAACCTGAGGTGCTGTGCCAGGGGCTGTCCTGCCAGGGACTGATGGAAACCAGAAACTTGCATCTCAGCTGCTCTTGTGACTCCCCCTGGCAGGGGTTGCAGCTTGGGGAGCAGCATGGGTGACCCACACCCTGGGGGGGTGGGAGGAAGGGTGGCCCCAGCAGGGCAGCAGGTGCTGTGTCTGCACTTGGGGCAGGAGTGCTGAAAATTTGGGAACTTTCATCGGAAAAGTGAACCTGCTGTTGGTGTTACTTTGGGTGCTGAGTTTGCTCTGTGGCCTCTCTGACATGCCCTGTGCTGGAGGCACTGGGAGAGCCAGGATGGAGAGGAGATGTCCCTGCTAGGGCACCTGGGGACACTGCAGCTGCAAGGGTACAGAGAGCTCCAGGGGACACTTCCCTCCCTTGCTCTTGAGCCAGCTCACCCTGACTCCTGAGTTTGGATTGAGAGAGAAAACAAACTCAGAGCCCACATCCTGTTAGAAAGACCCCAGGAAGCTGCTGAGGAATGAGGGTGAGGGACAGTGATGTCCCCTGTCTCTGCTGCCACCCTCCTTGGGAAGCTCTCATGTGGAGTCTCCAGTCTGAACTGGAATTACACCCAAGAAGCCCCATCCGGGTTGTCTTGACTTTCCAATTAGTGTAATGAGCCTTCTGTGCAGGAGGGATTTGAATGGTTAAGGAGCTTTAATTAATGGGAGGTGCAGTTGGAGTGGGGTCTGGGCAGGCAGTGTTATCCCAGCTGCTCCAGCCCTGCCCTCATCTTCTCCCCCTTCTGCTCCCCTGAGCTTGTGTTCTCCTCATTCCTCCCCTTTCTCCCTCTTTCCATGGCTCCATCTGTGCAGTCTCCTCTTCCAGGATAAAACAAAACTTTGAGCTGAAGAGCCTTTTTAAGTCTCCCCAGCTGGGCCATCCTCCCACCCTGCTTCTGAATTTGGGGGCTGAAGTTGAGGAACAAAGCCCCCGTGCCCAGCTCAGCCTCTGGGGCTGCTCAGCCCCCCTGGTTTTGGCTCTGCAGTGATGGCTCCAGGGGGTCAGTGCCACACCACCCCTCCAGCCTGAGCCCTGCTCTGGCTCTCAGTCCTCTCTGCTTTCCTCCTGTCCTCCAAAGAGGCAGCAAAAGCTTCTCCCAAAGGCTGGTGAGAAAGGGGACTGAGTGTCCCAGCCCTGGGGTTGAGCTCCTCTGCTGTGTAACCCTCCTGTGTCCTTATGGTCACTGCCGTGGAGTTTGAAGTGAGAAGCCCAGCCTGGTTTGGGTGGGAGGGGACCTGAAAGCCCCCCCAGTGCCACCCCTGTCATGGTCAGGGACCCCTCCCCAGGGACAGCCCAGGGGGCTCCAAGCCCCATCCAACCTGGGCTGAGACACTGCCAGGGATGGGGCAGCCACAGCTTCCTTGGGCAACCTGGGCAACCAGGGGCTCAGCACCCTCACCAAGTCCAACACAAGAATTTTTCCCTCCCTCCCTCTCTCCCTCCCTCCCTGCCCAAGATCTCCTCTCCATCTCCCCTCTCCCAGCTGGAAACCCTTCCCCCTCCAGGCTCCCAGCCCTCCAGGCCCTTGTCCCAAGTCCCTCCCCAGCTTTCCTGGAGCCCCTTCAGGCACTGGAAGGTGCTCTAAGGTCTCCCCGTTGCAGCCTTCTCTTCTCCAGGCTGAACACCCCCAACTCTCTCAGCCTGGCTCCAGAGCAGAGCTGCTCCAGCCCTCCCAGCAGCATTTTCAGGACCAGGACCCACTGAGGTGGTGCTGGCAGGGCCAGGACAACCTGGCTGTTCCCCCTCACACAAAGCAGAACCTCTGGTCCACACCTTTGGGGTGGGGTGGGGGGAGAGTGAGTTCAGGAAGGTTCTGGGGGGTTTGTTGGCTTTGCAGGCCCTGATGTTCTGCCTGCTTTCCTTTTCCTCCCTCTGAGCCTGCCTGACCTGGTCCTGTTGTCTGCCTTGTCCCCAGGTGAGCCAGCTCAGCAGACACTTCAACATCCGCCCCTTCTCCCTGAAGAAGCCCACCCCGGACTGACTAGGAGCAGAGGAGGAGCAAAGGGGGCTGGGGGCTGGGGCAGTACTGTAAATAACTGCTGCAAAAATCCCTGTAAATAACTTCCCACCATCCCCACGGATCTGAACCTGCCCTCTGGAGAAGACATCGGGACAAAGCCCGCGGGGGATCCGGGGCAGGGCTGGGACTGGGCAGCCCCCACGGCTCCTGGATGAGTGCAAGCTTTTGGTTTTGGGGCGAAACTGGTGGGCTTTTGGGTCACTAGTACTGTAGATTGAGACCAGCTGAATGTTCCCCAGGGCAACCTCAGGCTCCAGCTCTTGCTCAGGTAAAGCTGGAGGGGATGGGAATGGCTTTACCTGAGCCAAGCATCTTGAGCTGTCACCAATCCCAGTGGGAAGGCTGATGGGGTCAGGGGGACATCTGTGTGGCCAGGAGAAGTTTCTTCTCTGTCCCTGAGCTGCTGGACAGCCTTTCCCTGGGCTGGTACGTAGGGAGCAGGTGGTGACAGCCCTCCCACATTGTCCTGCCTTCCCACACTCAGTTTGGGCAAATACTTGCACCTTTTTTCTTTTTTTTTTTAAGAGTAAAAAAACCCAACACCACACAAAACTTCTAATAATATCATACTTGAGGGGCTTAGAAAATCGGGGTTCAGTTTCTTGTAGAAGTGGGTAAAGCAGCTTCTGTTGAGCTGTGGGGACCTGGGACCACATCTCAAGCATGTTCCACACAGCCTGGCTGTGTTCCCTGCCCAGGAGTGGGCTCTGGGCTCCCCTGGGCAGCAGAAAGTGGCTTCCCCCATCCTGCCTGACCCCCCTCAGCCTGCCAGGGCTGCTCCTTGCATGCAGCCAGGCTCAGTCAGCCCTTCCCACCCCCATCCCCAGCAGCCAACCCACTGCTTGGTGCTGCTGTTTCTTGGTGTGCACCTCCAGGAAGCTCACAGACTTGTGTGTGTGTGTGGTCCAAATATCCCTTTCTTTTCAAAAAAACCAGCCCCCTCGAGGGCTTGCATGTCTCATCCAGGGATGTATTTTGTTTACTGTCCGTTTGGGAAAGCCTGATGTTTGCATTGGTTGATTTTTATGTTTCATTTTGTTTTCATAATTCGAGTTTCAGAGTGGGGTGGTGAAGCCTGAATGCTGATTTTCTTTTCTTGTTCACTTTTGTTTAATGGATGAGCTGTGCTTGAATGAAGAGTGCAGCTAAAACCCAGGCTCTGGAAAGGCTGCATCCGGAAGCCAACAAGCACAAGCAGATTCTGCAGGTGGAAGTTTTATTTTTAAATTACCATGGGAACAAAAATCACTTACACCCTCACTGCTGATCCAGGTGGGTTCCTTGAAGCTGGGTCACAATGTTGAAGGGAAACCTTCTAATGTTTATTTAAAGCTGCTCTTTTTTTTTTCGTTTCCTTTCTTTTCTTTTTTTTTTTTTTTTTTTTTTTTTTTTCTCCTCCTTCTTTGTTGTTGTTTTGTTTTGTTTTGTAAATTGGAATCGTTGTTGTGCAGGAACATTGAAACCCTGAGCCCAGCTCATGGTACACCCTGGGAGGAGCCAGCTGGGAGGGGTCTTCCTGTGTCTGCAGGGCTGCCACACCAGGGTGGCTGATTTGGGGAGAAAAAAAAGGGTTTTCCAGTTGAATAAAGTAGCTTGCTCCTATATATATTCTGCTGACGTTGTACAGAAAACAAACAAAAAAAAACCCCAAGCAACCCAACCTTGGGCGAACTGGGCTGTGCTTGAGTTTCTGACTTGCTGCCAGAAGTTGATCTTAAATCTTAGGCTGTCTTTTTGTGTTGGTAAAACACTGTCTGTCTGTCTGTCTGTCTGTTGTCTCAGCTAGCCGTGGGCTTCCCCAGCACCCACCATACCCTGGAACCCTCTTTGTGAAGTTGTGGAAGCAGAGCTTCCCCTCTCCAACCCAGCCAGAGAGTTGTGCTGCAGGAGAAAGGTGAATCTAAGGAAAAAAAAAAAACAAACCACAACTGGAACAGCTTCCTCCCTGCACAGGCTTTAGCTCTGGAGAGTCCTGGATTTTTGGTGCCTTAATTGATTGCACCTTGAAGCTAGAAAAATAATCTCAAAATCAGTGCTGGAGAATAGGCTGGGATGTCAGCAGTGCCATGGGGAAGGGTGAGGAGGGAGCAGAGGTGTTCCCCCCACGAGCTGCTGCAGGGTTGGGTTGGGTTGGCTTTGGTTTTCATTTGAGCTGTTAGAAATGATTTCTGCTCCCAGATCCTAGGCAGGGAGGAGAAACGAGGAAACCATCTCAACCTGCTGGGGTGCAGCATGCCGAGGAACCAACTGCTGATAAGAATAAATTTAATTTCCTCTTGGGAATAAATGTTCTCCTTCCTCACTGAGAGCATCTGGGGGGGTTGGTCCCTGGGATGGGCTGGATGGACTCACTGGTGGTGGGAGGCTGGGGAGCACAGGGCTCTTGGCTGGGCTCTGGGACAGTGTTCCTCAGCTTTTCTTCATTCCTGATGGACCCACTGAGTTGGGGAGGAGTGTCTGAGGCTTTCCTACAACTGGTTTGCACATTTTATCTCCATGCAGAGTATTCACAGCTAAAAAAACCCAAACAAACAACCCAACCAAACCAACCTGTTCAGGGAGGGGCAGAGACCTTCCAGACCCACTGGAGATGTTGGGCTCCAGGCAGGTCCTTGTGCTTTGGGAGGAGGTGACCAGGCTGCAGTGCTCAACTTCTGCTCTGATGGAGGAGTTTGTTGGAGCCCGGGGACTGAGCCTTTTCCAGCTCCTTTCTCCTCTCATCACCACCAACCCCCTGCTCCAGGTGGCTTTGGCAGAGCTAGAGGAGGAGAATGTTGTAAGTGGGAGCTCTCAGGCCTGGGAAACAGGATTGGGGCTCCTTAAACAGAGCTGTGCTCCTGTTACCTCCCAGCTGCCCTGAGCAGGTTGGAGTCTGAGCTCTGATCTCCAGTCCTAGCAAAGCCCTCCAGCTCTGCTCCTCTGGAGCAGCTTTTTGGAAACCAGCTCGGATCTTTTTACTTTTGTCTTGTTTTTTTGTGCTGACAAACTGAGTTGAAGGCAAAGCTCTGCAGGGGGTTTCTGTTTCCCTCCAAAGCCTGCAGGACCTTCCCTGGAGCAGTTCTCTCCCCACTTCTCCCTCTTCTGCCTGGCTCTGCTGGGTCAGAGCAGTGGCTGAGGTGACGGGGAGGCTGCTCCTGGTGGGACCTGGTGACCTGGTGCTGCACTGACCTCTCTGCTTCGGGAATAGCTCCCTGTTAGGTTGTAGAAGACCCTTTGGACTACCCAGGTGTGGCCAGACCCGACTTGGGACAGTCTCCAAGGAGATGGTTGGGGTGTCACTGCCCCAGCAGGATCTTGGTGAAATCTGCTGCCCCTCCAGGGTGCTGTTGATCTGAGAGTGGTGTCTGTGGTGGCTTTGGTAGGAGCTGGTGCTGGGCTCCAGGCTGGAGACATTCACCAAAATCTGCCCCGTTCCCCCCAGCAGCATTTCAGGCTGAGCTGCTTCTGGCCCTTGGGTTTTCAGCTGCAGCAGACACTGGGTTTGGTGGTTTTCTGTGTTGTGCTGGTGCCAGCTCCTCTGTAGGAGGAGGGTGATGGTCCCCAGCCTGGTTTTGGCTCTGGTTTTGGCTCTGGTCTTCTGAGCCACTGGGTTACTCTGTAACCCTGCATCTGAGGGCACAGCAGCACCAAACCCAACCCAGAGAGGTGGGTGACCTGGAGCTGTGCAGGCTCAACCCTTACATCCAAGTGCTTTGGGAAAGGATCCCAGCTCCCCAGGCTCCTGGTAGAAGAGCAGGACAGGGATGAGCTTCTCAACCCTTCAGAGCATCTCCCCAGAGCTGTGTCCATCACTTCCTGGCAGGGTGAGGGAGGAGTTGCTGTTTTCCTTCTAGAAACAAATCTGGAGGCACTGATGGGGCTTTGCAGCCTGATCTTCTGCCACCAACCCCCTGGGCTGGAGACCCGGTGGTCTCCTGCTTCCTGGGGCTGTGGAACGATGCAGGGAAAGACACTTCTGGTGCTTGTGCTGGTGGGGGCTTGGTTCCCTCCCTTCCCTGGGAGCTTTTGTGAGGAGCAACCTGGGGATGCTCTGCCAGCCCTCCCCATGGGTCTGATTGCCCCAGAACCTGGAGCAGCTTGGCCCTGAGGGGTGGTCCTGGCCCTGAGGGGTGGTCCTGGCACTGCCACCATCCCAGGGCCACCCTTGTCCCTTCACTGGTGTCCTGTGGCAGGGAGTTGAGGTACTGCAGTGGGTTTGACTTCCAGGCTGTTCAATCCTATTACTGAAATATTTATTGTGTTTCAACCAAACTATGAGAAGTTCACTCAACAATAAAATTTTCCAAGCCTTTTAAAGGTCTTTGTCCCCTTTTCTGGGGGGATGGGGAGTAGCTCTCCTTGGGGTAGGAAAAAGCTCCTGCAGTGTCACCTGCACAGGAATCCCCCTGGAGATGGAGAGGAGATCTTGGGGAGGGAGGGAGAAATTCTTGGGTTGGACTTGGTGAGGGTGCTGAGCCCCTGGTTGCCCAGGTTGCCCAAGGAAGCTGTGGCTGCCCCATCCCTGGCAGTGTCTCAGCCCAGGCTGGATGGGGCTTGGAGCCCCCTGGGCTGGTGGGGTTGGGCAGAGGTGTTGTTGGAACTGGAGCTTTCAGGTCCCTTCCCACCCATGCCAGAGTTGATTCTGTGCTGGTTTCACTCAACCCCCTCCTTCCTTCTGGGCTCCTGGGCTCCTTCAACCGAGCTCATCCAATGCTGTGCCCAACCACAGCAGGCTCAGGAAGGAGGCTGAGGCTGGATGTCACCAGTGGTGTGGTGGCAGCAGTGTGACCGTGGTGACCACGTTAGGATTTAGGTTCTGTCCTGGGGAAGCCTCTGTCCATCACCAGGAGCTCTGGGTGCTAAGCAGGGTGATCCTTTCCTGATCCCTGTGCAGAAGAGGTAAGCGGCTCTGGGTGACTGCAGACCCCGGGCAGGAGACCACAAACACCAGATTTAGCCTGGGATTTGGGAAGAATGTCCTTGGAAGCCCCTTCCTGGCTTCCTGCAAGGACTAAGTGGAGCTCTGACCCTGCAGGGTCACAGAACTGCAGAGCAGAGATGGGGTGGGAAGGGCATCAGGGAGGTGGCACAGGGCTGAAGGGGGAGGAATGGACTGGTGACAGCTCAGGGTGCCCCTGGGGAGATGTCCCAGGGCAGAAAGTAATGTTTCTCCTCCAGAAGTTCCTGGGGGACTTGGGAGAGTGGCTGAAAGTGACTGGGAACTTTGTGAGGCTGCAGCTCCAATCCTGGGGTCAGTTCTGGGCCCCTCAGGAGCAGAAGGAGATGGAGGGGCTGGAGAGTGTCCAGAGATGGGAATGGAGCTGGGGAAGGGGCTGGAGAAGCTGGAGAAGGTCTGGAGAAGTTGTGAGGAGCATCTGAGGGAGGTGTGGGTGTTGCTCCTGGAGCAGAGGAGGCTGAGGGGAGAGCTTCTGGCTCTCTGACACCCCCTGAGAGGAGGTTGGAGCCAGGGGGGGTCGGGCTCTGCTCCCAAGGAAGAAGGGATGGGAGAAGAGGAACTTTTGGCACAGCTCAAGTTGTGCCAGGGGAGGTTTAGGTTGGAGCTGGGGAAGAATTTCTCCCTGGCAAGGGTTGTCAGGGCCTGGCCCAGGCTGCCCAGGGCAGGGCTGGAGTCCCCATCATGCCTGGAGGGGTTTCAGAGCCCTGGAGATGTGGAGCTGAGGGACAGGGGGTGGGGGTGCTGGGGAAGGGTTGGATTCCCTGGGAGGGAGATGTGCTCCAGGCTGGACTGGCAGAGGGGATCCTGCAGACGGAGTCCTGGCTGCCTGTCCTGGGGAAGGCACTGGGAGCTACTGCACTCAGGCTCAGCCCTTCTCTCCCTTCAGGCACTCCAGGCCTCCCAGTTCATTTTCGGGACATTTCAGCATTCCCAGCCCGGTGCCTGGGGTTTCAAGATCAGCACTTTCTCCAGGAGCTGGCACGGGGACCCCTCTGACTCCATCGCCTGATGCTGTGGGCCAGGGGCAGCTCCGCTCCCAGTCTGACTCCAGGAGCTGCTCCCCGCTCCCCTGGCACACACAGAGCTCTCCCCAGTAAGCAGCACCCTGTCCTCCCAGCACTCAGCTCTCCCCAGTAAGCAGCACCCTGTCCTCCCAGCACTCAGCTCTCCCCAGTAAGCAGCACCCTGTCCTCCCAGCACTCAGCTCTCCCCAGTAAGCAGCACCCTGTCCTCCCAGCACTCAGCTCTCCCCAGTAAGCAGCACCCTGTCCTCCCAGCACTCAGACTGCCGAGGTTGCTTTCCTGGCACTGCCTCCATCTCTCTGCTCTCGGCTCGGGGCTCTTGCTGGAGTTGGGCTCCGGTTCCCTTCTCCCCATCGCTCCCCAGCTGAGCAGCTCCCTGCTCAGACAGCCTCCCTGGGACAAACCTTCTCCCCTCTCACTCCTCACTCACTTCATGGCACTGACCGGGCTGGGGGCCCTCCAGTGCCTCCCTTACCGCTTCTTGCTCAGCTTTGGGTGACCGGAGGTCCTGCTTTGTGGCTGCCTCCCTGGATTATTATCCCTGGAGCCACCGGAGAAGGTCCTTGAGCAGACAGCCTGACGGGAGCAGTCCCTTTCCTTCCCCACGCAGCCCAGGGTTGCCACCGGCCTGTCTGCACAGCACAGCCCCTGGAGTCACACACGGCTCTGAAAAGCCCCCCTGAAAGCCAAGGACACGGAGCCCCCTCAAGGAGTGCAGCTCCAGCACTTTATTAAGCAAAGCTGAGAAGCAATGGTTCTGCAGCCCCCCTGCAGCCCCCTCCCCTTGGCTTCCCAGCAGCCTTGCAGGAGCTCTGCAGGACCTGAGCACCTCCCTGCTGCCATCCCACCTGCTTCCATGTTCTCCAGACCACGGCTCCCAGCCTGCAGCCCCTCTGGGTGGCACAAATGCTGCTGAGGAGGCTGCAGAGGTTCTCCCCGTTGCTCACACAAAGGCTTTGGGTCAACAGCCAAGCCAAAGCAGTTGCTGGGAGGCAAAGCAGATGTCAGGGGTTGTGGCGAGGAGGGAAGAGGATTCCTGGAGAAGCGGGGGGATTCCTGAGCCGTGGCAGGAGCAGCACGCCTCACCTCACCCAGCTCTGCCAGCACTCAGCTATTGCTGTGCTCAGCTGGCTCCAGCTCCAAGGATCAGAGCAATTTTGGGGGGATAGACTTGTACTACATCCTTCTGCCATGCCAAGCAGCTGCGGTTCTGCCTTCATCTCCCTAATGCTTCTGCAGGAGTTCTCTGACCGCTTCCTCCTTTGAAATTCTGGTCCATTCGGGGGGGATTGCTCCTCTGCCACAAAATTTCTTCCGTTGCCATAGTTCTATATCCGTCCTGAAATGAGACACAAACCATTTCCAGTAGAGTTGCATGGATGGATCAGGAGGAATGTTCCAACAGGAATAAGGAGGCCCTGCATCCCGGTATTTCTTGTAGGGGATCCGTTTAGTTCCCTTATGCAGGAACCAACAATCACTTGCAACTGAACTAGAACAAATATCAATAACCAGATTTTCTGTTTGGTACCAAAACATTCCTCCCAGAGCTTCCGGGCGATGGTAGATGACCTGATGGTCTCCATCGTGGTTCCTTATGGTGTTTGTGCAAACAGCCCAACAGAAGGGACACTGCTCCCAGCACCCTGAGAAGTGTGCAGCCAGGATGCTGTGAGGTTGGTTTTCAAATGATCTCAGATCAGCATTTGCAAACCCTTTCTGGAGCTCATTCCTCATGGCAGCCAGTGCCTGTGTCATGGAGTTGTTGAGGAACTCCATGTCTGTCACCTCCTGATGCTCAATGGCCTTCAGGTCACTTCTGGGCAAATTTAGCACCTCTGCCACGCTGCTGCAAAACTGATCCAGCCAAAGGGAGATTTTGTCAGCCCTGTCTGTTCTGTCTCGGACAATGTTGGTTGATGTAAAAACAGCTGCCTGGAGGCAGTCACAGTAGGCAGCAAGAGACTGCTCCAAAAGCTGCTTCAGCCGCTGGTTCCCATCTAAGCAGTACTCCTCAACCCGTGCCCGAATGTAATCACTCGTAAAGTGTTCTGGGCGAGTCAGGTACCACCTGAACAACTGAAAGTTTTGTTGTTCTGCCAGGGATTTCAGGATGTGAACTTCCAGAGAGCGTCTGTTGCTCCTGAAATCTGGGACATCAACTTGCATGCCCTCAGCTATCCTAAGAGCTGTCTTGTTGTAGACCGCCTGGTGAAGAGCTGGGGCAATCTTCTCACACAGGAAAACAGCAAAAATTGTAACAGAAGTGGCTCCCTGGCAGGAAATCTGGAAGCATCTGAAGAAATCTTCTCTCTTGCTCTCCAGGTAGGCAGTTGGATTATTTGCTTTTTTGAATGCCGCGTGCATGGCTTTAAACCTTCCTGCTGCCATCCTGCACAGGAACAGCGATAAATCGATCCTGTAATCTTTGTTAAAAGTGTATCTTGCAGTGCTTGGCACAGAGCTCACCCCCTTCTTGACTTCCATTAGTATTTCATGAATGAAACTTTTACTGAAATCCCTTTTCTCCTTTTCCTTCCTCTCAATGTTTTCCTTCACACGTTCTATGACGTTCTCTGTAATGCTCTCAATTCTGCTTTCCTCTGCAGCATCAAGACTGGCTTTGTAGCCCATTTTTTTTTTCAAAGCTTCCAAACCTCTCTCAACCATGGAGTTAGGTTTTTTCATAGCAATATGTCTCTCCAAGTCAACAGAAAATACTTTGTGATGGGGAAATTTCTGGATCCGTTCGAGGAAGTTGGGCTCCTTAAAGTGCTCCAGAAGGATGTCTTCTATTTCCACATCGATATCGACCTTTTCCAGAGGGGAAGCAGCAGAGGAGACTTCAGTAATCCAAAGTTTCCAGAGGGAAAGAAATTGGTCTCTCAGCTCTTTTTCACTTAGGCTCCGGCCTTTCAGTTGCAGAGCCAACTGCCTGCTCCTTTTCAGGAGCTCGTCTTCGTATTCTGACTTCCTTTCATCCAGTTTACACTGTCTCTTCCTCAGCTCAATAAGACTCTCACACTTCTTTCTAGTTTCAGCAAGAAGAGAGTCTTTCAGTTCTTTCAGCTTCAGCTCCGTGCTGCTTTTCCACTGGATCAGGATCTCCCGGTCCTTGTCTTCACTGAAATACTTTTCCATCTCTTTGCTGATGGCATCACTCGTCCCCTGCACCAGTTTTTCAAGGTCGCCTGTGGTGACCTTCTGCAGCTCCCCGTTCTGAATCTTATTGTTCAGTTTCATTTGCAAGTCCAAGATGTGACTCCTCAGCTGCCAGGTCCAGTGACTGAAGGCGGCTTCCAGGTTATTGTATGCAGCAATCTCCACAGAATTCTTGAAGCTGAAGATGAAGTTTTCGTTCAGCAAAGCATTCCAGAGGTCACTGATTCGGACTTTCAAGCCGGAGAGCCTCAAGACGCTGCCCTGCGACTCCTTCTTGGCAGCTTGGAGAATTTTGCTCTTTAATTCCTGGACGTTCTGGCTGTAGGTGGGGTTGGGTGGTGCCATCGGGGGGTTTCCTTCCCAGAGGTGAGCAAAGTAGTGAATGTGGGTGTTGATATCAAAGCGGATGACCTCGTTGAAGCTGCAGACATCACAGAATTCCTGCTGGGCAGCTATCACTGTCATTTCATCCAGCTTTTGCTGCAGACGTCTCTGTCCTTCCATGTTCTGTTCCCTGGCAGTGATTTCTCCCACGTTTTGGTGCACAAAGAGGCAGCTCGGAGAAAGGTGGACTTGCCTCATCCTCAGAAAAGCCTGCACAGCAATCTGCAGGACATCCTGCATTTCGGAAGGGTTCTCTCCAAAGATGTTGATCAGAGTCACGTTGCCGATGCCGATGACAAAGGTGGCCAGCTCGTTGTCGTGGTGAAAGGACTGTTTGTTGGCCATCTCGATGGCACGAAGTCCCTCCGTGTCGACCACCAGCATGTAGTCAAAGTCCAGATCCTGCTGCAGTTTCTCCTCCAGCCTGATCAGCTGCATAAAGGCTCCCCGGGTGCATCTCCCTGCGCTGACATTAAACTGAAGACCAAACATGGCGTTCAGCAGGGTTGACTTCCCCGTGCTCTGGATGCCCAGCACAGAAAGAACAAACACTCGTTTGTCCCCCAGCTTCTCAATTAATCTGTCAAAGATGGCTCCCACCCATCGCAGTGGCACGTAAGAAGCGTCCCCATCCATCAGCTCCACGGGGTACCCCGAAAGCATCAGATCAGCTGCAATTTCTGGGAGTTTGACAACACATTTACCCTCGGAGTCCATGGATTCCACAGCTTCGTAAATCTGCCCTACCTCTCTCAAAATATGCTCAAGGCCAATAGAGGAGTTGTTGATTTCGTCCGAGAGGTCATCTAATTCACACAGCAACAGATTCTTCAGGTTGGTGTTTTCACCGCTTTTCTTTATTGCCAGGATTTCAGACCAGAGCTGGTGATAGTCTCGCTTCAGTTGGTCAAGGCGATCGGAGGACAGGTCATCTGTAAAGACCTTCATCCACTGCAGGAAGTATTTCTTGGTATCTGCTGGCTGGGACTGGAGAAAGCCAAGGATGGATCTCATCAGGGGGTTGAGAGGGAATGCTTTCTCTCGCTGTTTCCTTCTTATGGCCGACTTCTGAGCTTCGATTTGGCTCCGATGATGCTCGATGCTCCTGTTCCTCTTCTCCTGCAGCCGAGTGAGTTCTTTGTCCTTTTTGCACCACGAGTACCAGAGTTTGCCTTGAAGCGGCAGTAGGCGGGACTTGATCTCGGTCAACTTCTCTCTCTTGAGCAGCTCCACCAGCTCCTTTGCCTTTTCTTTAGCTGTCACGCAAGCCTCCGTGTCTTCATCGACCAAGAAGCCGTGCTCGCGAGCTGTCTCCGTGCAAGCAGCAAGGCTGAAAACCGTGTCGGAGCCTTCCAGGAGATCCCTGATGGTTTTTGTCAGCTCAGCCGTTAATTCCGCTTCGTTCCTGTTCTTGATAGCGATCCTTATGATTCGGCTGGATCTGCCAGCTGCAACCTTCTCTTTCTCAGTGAAAAGACAAACCAAAGGCTTCTGCGACTGCCACAGGTCCTGTAAAATTTTCTTCCCTTTCTGGTCGCTCTGACTGGGCTCGGATATGAAAACCACGTTCACCGCCGAGATCTCCCGTAAAAAGTGCATCTGCTTCTCGTGAGCCCTGGCGTCTCCGCGCAGGTTACAGAAGGCAACGCAGCGGTCAAAGCTGTCGTCGTCGCTGCCCCGGGGACAGTACCAGGAGATCTCCACCACCCCTTTCATCAGCAAACAGTCTTTGGTGCTGCTCTTGCAGTGTCGGTGGAAAAAAGTGTCGTGCTTCTGTTTGCTCAGGAGAGCGTTCAGGATCTGAGACTTGGAAGAGCTGGGAGAGCTGCCGATCCGTGTGAAGGACACGATGGGCATCTCTGCCTGGCAAATGAGTTTGTTGTTGTAACTCTTCGCTTGGGCCCCCTTTGCCGACTTCTCGGCCCCTTTCCAGCTCTTCTTAATCTGGCTGAGGGACCAGAGGGGAAATTCGATCTGGGAAGTGCAGGGGTTGGGGACCAGGAGGGGCAGAGCAAACTGGCAGAACGCGAGCTTCGTCGAGATGTATTGTCTCAGGAAATCATCCGTGCAATGAAAAACGGCCATCTGGATGTCCATGGGGTGCACGTGACTCTCCCCGCTCGCAGAGTCGGGGCCTTCGTCCTCCAGATCATTGAAAAGCTCATCAAAGTCATCCGAGAGTCGGTGCTCCTGCTCGGGGGGGGGTGGGCACGGCCGCGTGTCCTGGGTCGCTCTTGTCCTTGCACGTCAGGTACCTCACCCGGTAATCCACGGTTAAAAGCTTCTGCAGGAAGTAAAGGGGCAGCTCGTGGTCCCTGCTGGGCTGGCTGTCACGTAAAGATGTGCTGCAGATGATGTGGAAACCTTCTGTCCCCATTTTTCTCGGGTAGGCACCTTCTAGGCCGAGGCGCTTCAGCAAGCAGAGGAACTCTTGGTTTGGGATGGCTTTGTTGGCTTTGGGGTCGCTGGCACCCGCCTTGGCTTTCGGCTGACCCGAAGGCTCCCTGGCTTGGAAAGTCTCTTCCATGTCCTTGATTATGCTTTGTCTCTTCAGATCCTCACGGGTCTTATCCACGTGCCCGCTGATGAAGGAATGCAAGTCACTTTCCAGCATCTCCCAGTCTTGGAGTCCACGGTGCTTTTCCAGGAGAGTTTTTACCTCTGGGGACCAGGAGCTTTTCATGTGCTGGTCCATGAAGAGGAGCCGCTCGTTCTTCTGCTCAGGGGACAGCTCTTTCTCTTGGGCTGTCAGGGTCAGACCCGTCAGCAGCAGGAAGGCCTGGGCTCTGTAAACATCTTGGTCCTTCAGATTCAGGTACTCCTCCTGTCCCGTTTGCATTTCCCTGATCATGAAGTCAATGTCTGGGTAGCCCAGGAGGTTCCGGAAAGTGCTGCTCTCCACCTGGTATCCCGTGCTGGTGGTAACCAAGAGCACCAAGAGTTCCGTGCCTTTCTGTGCCCTCTCCTGGAGACTCCGGAGTAAGGAGTAAACAGATTGGCTGGCAGTCAAGGTGGCTTTGATCTTGGCTTCATGAATGGCAGACGCAGAGGTTTCTGGCGCGTAGGTGACTTCCTGGATCTGCTCCTTCATTTGCTGCAGCGTCTTGGTGAGCTCCTTAAGCTCAGAAACGTTAGGAGTTTGGGGAAGGCTGTCCTCGGCATGGAAGATCCATTGCATTATGAAGGAAGACTTGGGGAAGTCCTTGACAGAATAGATGTAAGGGTCCAGGAGGGACCTCAGCAGAGCCTTGAGACAGATGAGGTTTGGTGGAGGGGACTCCTGGCAAAGCCGGACGGTGTCGAGCAGGAACTCCTGCAGCCCTTTGTCCGACAGGCACACGTCGATCCAGACGCTCTGGTTTTTGGTTTTTTCGCTCAGGCTCTGCTTGAATTCCAGCAGGGTGAGCAGTTGCTTTTTATCCAGCGTCACCTCCCAGCCCTTCACCCGCTCCAGCAGAGCTCTGGCCTCTTCCACCGCGCCGAGCAGTTCCTCTCCGAAGACGGCGCCGACGCCGCGCCCGGTCAGCGCTCGGTACGCGGCCCTGAGGCTGCTGCTGACTTGATAGGCAGACTTGAAGTCGCTGCTGTGGTTGAGGAGGATGATGTCCCACACCGGGAGCAGCTGAAAGCCACGGTCGATGACACACCAGGTGGTGTTGTTAGCCACGAGCCCCGCTTTCCACTCGGGAAGAGAATCGCTCTCTGCCGGGCCTCCGGTGTGGGTCACGTAGAGCTGAACCCCCGTGGAGCTGCTCCGCCTCTCTCCTCCCTGGGAAGATGCCTGCAGGCCGGATCTCTGGAGCTCCATGTCCACCCCTGCGCTGCCAACGAAGCCGCTGTAGCTGCCCCCCACGTAGCAGTTGAGAGCCTCAGACGTTTGTCGCTTCATCTCCTCCCGCTGCTCGGCTCTAAACCCTTCCGCGGAAGCTTTCCACCAGAATATCCCCCCGAAGTGGAGGGGCCCCTGGTTGACGTGGGACCCAAACCTGCTGAAGAAGCTGGTGCACCTGCTCCTCAGCATGCTGGGCCTGTCTGCTTCCTGAGTGACGCTCAGAAGGTGCTCGAGGTCCCGCAGCTCCCGCAGGGCCGCCTCCGAGAGGCAAAGCTGATGCTTTGGGAAGTAGCAGGAGGCCAGAGGGATGTACTGGTACTTGGTGCTGCAAATGTAGCTCTTCTCAGAGCGGGACTGCTGGGTCTCTTCTGACCACGAGGACCTGCTCTCCTCGGTAGCGCTCTCAGCCCTAAAGCCCCAGAACCCAGCTTTGGCAGAAACGCTGATGCTGAAGCCCAGCTGCTCCATGGACCTGGTGAAAGCGGCTTCTGCTGCAGAGGAGGAGAACTCCTTGCTCTCCAGCAGCGACCCTTGCTCTGGCCCAGCCAGCTTGAAGCCCTGGGGAACCCCGATGAGCTGCTCTCTCTTTGCCAGCACCTCCGTGAGGCTGCTGGTTCTGTAGATGCCCTGCAGGGCCAGGCCCCCCGACGCCCGGCTCAGCACCTCCGTGTCCGAGATCTTCTCCCCCCTGACTATGGATGACTCCTTCTGCTCCAGCTGCTTCTGGATGCTCTGCAGCACATCCCCCAGTGACTGCTCTGCCGGTGCCCAGTATTTTGGGGGGATCTCCATGGCTTGCCACAGAGCCTCTGCTTTCTCCCTGAGGATTTCCTTGCTGGGGCTGCAGCTGCCGTGCATTTCTTTCAGCTCCTTCAGGACTTGCTTGGCCTCTTCTTGTCTCTGCTTTGCCCTCTCCAAGCGCTGCTCCTGCAGCTCCTCCAAAGATGCTTTTCTGTCTCTCAGTGCCAGCAGGTTTTGGAGTGCCTTTGCTTCCCAGGGGTACCGTACTTCACACTCCAGCTTCAGGTAGTCTTCGTAGCCCAGATGTTTCAGGGCTTCTCTGGACTTGACTCCCAGCATCTGGGACACTTTGGGGAGCCAGTGTTCAGCATCCAGCCCTTCCTTCTCAAATGCTTCTGCCAGCAGCTCCATAGCAAGAAGGGCCTTTTCATCATTTCCTAGAATGTCCTCTTGCAAACTCATGGCTGTCTCTGGAAGAAGAAAACTTCACATGACTTTCTTGAAGGTGTAGGAGCTCATGGCCTCTGAGAAGAGGGCTCTCTGGCTCCGGGGATTCCTCCTGCCAGGCTGCTGGCACCCACCCTGGAATCTCCCAAAGCCTGGATGCTGTGTCCATCCCAGGAACCTTAGGCTAGCATTCCAGTGCCTGCAGGGGCTGCAGGAAAGCTGGGGAGGGACTTGGGACAAGGGCCTGGAGGGCTGGGAGCCTGGAGGGGGAAGGGTTTCCAGCTGGGAGAGGGGAGATGGAGAGGAGATCTTGGGCAGGGAGGGAGGGAGGGAGGGAGGGAGAAATTCTTGTGTTGGACTTGGTGAGGGTGCTGAGCCCCTGGTTGCCCAGGTTGCCCAAGGAAGCTGTGGCTGCCCCATCCTTGGCAGTGTCTCAGCCCAGGTTGGATGGGGCTTGGAGCACCCTGGGCTGTCCCTGGGGAGGGGTCCCTGACCATGGCAGGGGTGGCACTGGGGGGGCTTTCAGGTCCCTTCCCACCCACACCAGTCTGGGATCTCGTGGCAATGGATGTTTCTGCTGATTTCCCATTTGTAGGTTCAACCCTGAAGCTGCCTGTGTGTCCCAGAAACAACACACACAACCACAACCACCTACAGCCCAGGGACTCATAAATACAGAAGCACAGCCCCCCAGGGGTGTTTCTGGATCCCTCAAGGCCCAGCACAGCCCCATCCAAGCTCCTGCATCCCACAGCCTCTTCCCAGCCCCACAGGTCTCCTCCTGGCTGGCTGCTCCAGCCTGGTGCTCCCCACCAGAGGCACACACACACACACACACACACACAGACACAGACACACATCACAGAATCACTGAATTCTCACAGCTGGAAAAGCCCTCGGAGTGCAGGGCCTCCAACCTCCTCTTGGCCCATCAGGACTGAGTGGAGTCTCTGGAGCTCACCCGGGACAGGGTCACCCGGAGAGGTGACACAGGATGGTGTCCAGTTGGGTTTGGAATGTCTCCAGAGATGGGGACTCCCCCACCTCTCTGAGCAGCCCATTCCAGTGCTTTGCCACCCCCAAAGCCCAGAAGTTCCTCCCCATGTTTCCATGGAACTTCCCATGTTCAGGTTTGTAGGCATCACCTCTGGTCCTGTCACTGGGCACCGCTGACAACAGAGTGTCCCCATCCTCCTGACAGCCCTTCAGGTGCTGAGAAGCACTGCCAGATCCCCCTCACTCTTCTCCAGACTGAGCAGCCCCAGCTCTCTCAGCCTTTCCTCCTCATAAGAGAGATGCTCCGGTCCTCTCATCATCTCTGTAGCCCTTGACTGGACTCTCTCCAGTTGTTCCTTGTCTTTCTTGTACTGGGCAGCCCAGAACTGGACACACTTCTCCAGAGGTGGCCTGAGCAGGGCAGAGCAGAGCAGAGGGGGAGAAGAACCTCCCTCAACCTGCTTGCCAGACTCCTGCTGATGCCCCCCAGGATGCCATTGCCCTTCTTGACACTGCTCTCCCTGGCTCTGGGCTTTGGCTCATCTCACCTCCCAGCAGATGCTCCTTTGGGTCAGGTCCTTGAGCTCACAGGGGACAGGAGTGGCCAAGGTCCCTGGCTCAGCTGAGACAGCACGCTGTGACACTGCAGGCCTGGCAGACAAGAGAAGTTCAGGTGGAGATGAGGAACAGCCCAAGGAGTCAGGAGGGAAAGTACTCAGAAGGAAAGAGCAAAAACCCTAAAGGAGAAGAACAGAGTCAGGAGATGCCAAGCCCTCCCTCCCATGGAGGATTGATTCCAGGGAGTGCTGGAGGCCATCCCTGCCCCACCAGCAATGACCCAATCCCACACACCCATGGTGGATGTAGCCCAGGGACAGCTACAAAGCAGAATCATGGAATTATTTTTGTTGCAAAAGACCTTTAAGCTCATCAAACCCCAGAGGTACATAGCTCCTGCACAGAGTCCCCTCTGTGATTATCAGGCAAGAAAAAGAGAGCTCATACAATTACTAAGGGAAGAAAAGGAAGGGAAACACAAATCAATGGAGTGCAAAAAGAAAATGGGGAATTCTAATAAATGCAGTTGTGATTCGTGTTCTTTGATGGAAATAATGCCATAGAAAAGGGCCTGTAATTTTCCACTGAAGCAGATCTAAGCAAGCAGATAACCAGCTGCTTCCTCAGATGGGCCGCAAGGTCCCATTTCCCCAGGATGTACTAACCACAAGGTAACATTTTTGACAAACACATTGCAAAATACTGTGTTGAGTTTTCTTCAAATCAGCATTTCACAAGAGGTGGACGTGCTGACTGAGGGGTCTGTCTGAAGAAAGCAGAACTGAGGACTTTACCCTACGACCACCAGATGGGGAAATCCTCGACAATAACGGGCACACGTGTAACACAGGCTGGACTTTTCCAGAAGATGATTTACATAAACCCACCTTTCTTTGGAATATGCATAGAATTGTATTCAATAAAAGGCAATGCCAGAGTTCTGATTGGTGTGTGTGAGGGATGGAGATTCTGCACCCAGCGCTGTTTTGCATTCTGCAATTTAACTGACCATTTAATTTACAATTTTATTAATTAAATCGAGACACTAAAAAGAATACTGAGTCTTGGTCATTGGTCATCTATAACACAGCCACCAGCAAGGGAGGGGCTGGGGGTCACTCTGCTTTCAGAGAGTCACAGAACCCCAGACTGCTTTGGGTGGGAAGGGACCTTAAAAGGCACCGAATCCCAACCCCTGCCATGGTCAGGGACCCCTCCCCAGGGACAGCCCAGGGGGCTCCAAGCCCCATCCAACCTGGGCTGAGACACTGCCAGGGATGGGGCAGCCACAGCTTCCTTGGGCAACCTGGGCAACCAGGGGCTCAGCACCCTCACCAAGTCCAACCCAAGAATTTCTCCCTCCCTCCCTCCCTGCCCAAGATCTCCTCTCCATCTCCCCTCTCCCAGCTGGAAACCCTTCCCCCTCCAGGCTCCCAGCCCTCCAGGCCCTTGTCCCAAGTCCCTCCCCAGCTTTCCTGGAGCCCTTTCAGGCACTGGAAGGTGCTCGGGGGTCTTGGCCCTTGCTGAGCTTCTCCTCACCCCCCAGCCCAGCTCCTGGGGGCTGCTCTCCATCCACTCTCAGCAAAGGGGAAACACATGAAATAAGAAGCAGGAGACCAAGCAGATCCCTGCTCTGTGCTGACCCCCAGCCCCAGAGCTCATCACCAAGGTCTTACCTTCTCCTCCAGCAGCTCCAGCCTGGGCTCAGCCCAGCTCAGCCCCTCTCTTATGAAGTCCCCGGGTCCCTTCCTGGGGACAGGGCAGGCAGGAGATCAGCTGCCTTCCTGGAAGTCAGGACTTGCTCTGCCCAGAGGCTGAAAGTGAAACTGAGAAGCTGCAGGCAGGGCTGGGGCTGAGCCAGCACCTCCCCAGGCATCAGCAGCCCTCAGGGAATCCACACCAGGATCCCAAACCCTCTGGGCTGGCTTCTTGCCATCTCCCCCAGGCACAGTTTTGGAGCCATCTTGGGCCAGGGGCTCAGCACCCTCCTGCCCTCTCCCCAAAGAATTTCTCCCTCCCTCTCTCCCCAAGATCTCCTCTCCATCTCCCCTCTCCCAGCTGGAAACCCTTCCCCCTGGTCCCATCCCTCCAGGCCCTTGTCCCAAGTCCCTCCCCAGCTTTCCTGGAGCCCCTGCAGGCACTGGAAGGGGCTCTAAGGGGTTCTCTCCACCCTTCACCCCCAGCCTGTGCTGATAGTGGGGGTTTCCCTGACCCAGGTGCAGGAACCTCCCCTTGGCCTTGTTGGATCTCAGGAGATCCACACGGGTTCCCTTCTCCAGCTTCTCCAGGTCCCTTTCTCTTCCCTCTGAGCTCCCAACCCTCTCCTCAGGGCTGCTCTCCATCCCTCCACGGTGCTGTGGGGCAGGATGCCCCCTGCCCCCCTGTCTCTGCCTTCTCCTGCCTGGCCAGGGGAGCTCCAGGTCCCCAGAGCCCCCCTGTCCAGCTCTGGGATGCTCTGGTGAGGTGGGACCTTGGGGACAGGGGGTGAGGCCCTGGGGGGACAGGACAGGACAGGGGGGTGGTCCTGGTGTCCAGGGCTCTGTAGGGTTCCCTCACACACACGGACATGAAGCTTCAGCTCTGAACATCCTTCCTTTATTCCACCTCAAAGAGCACCCAGTCCCTTCTGGAAGGTCCCTTCCAACCCAAAGCAGAGCCCCAGGGAGAAGCTCTGAGCCCCAGGCACCGCTCGAGGGGCTTTGAGCTCCTGGCTGGTTCCTGCTGGGATCTCTGCCCAAGTGGTGCCTCTTGGCAGCCTCCATCCTTGGGAGGGCTCTGGAGGATGAATCTGGGACCAGAGCAAGGAGAAGGAGGTTGTTGTGGTGGTGAAAAACCCACAGGAGCCTGAGCAGCACTTTGGGTTCCAGGGGCTGCTGAAACCCCCTCCAAAAAGAGCTCTGATTTCTGAGGAACAGCAGCAGCTGAGCACGAGAGGAGCAAAAAAATGAAATGAGTCTGGCCCTGAGTCTGTGCCAAGAGCAGAGCTCAGGAGAGCAGAGAGCAAACTGCCCAAGGCCTCCGGTCAATAATTAACACATCCATGGGGAGGGTGCTCATTAACACCATGGGGGGCAGAGACCCACACATTTCTCCCTCCCCAAGATCTCCTCCATCTCCCCTCTTGCAGCTGCAAATCCTTCCCCCCATCCCATCCCTCCAGGCCCTTGTCCCAAGTCCCTCATCCAATCCCCCCCCTCGCAAGGAAGCTCACAGTGAAATCCCCCGGGTCCCAATGGAACCAGAAAATCCTTTGGGATGGAGAAGACCTTGAAGGTGATGGAGTCCAAGCCTTCCCCAGCACCCCCACCCCCTGTCCCTCAGCACCACATCTCCAGGGCTCTGAAACCCCTCCAGGCATGATGGGGACTCCAGCCCTGCCCTGGGCAGCCTGGGCCAGGCCCTGACAACCCTTGCCAGGGAGAAATTCTTCCCCAGCTCCAACCTAAACCTCCCCTGGCACAACTTGAGCTGTGCCAAAAGTTCCTCTTCTCCCATCCCTTCTTCCTTGGGAGCAGAGCCCGACCCCCCCTGGCTCCAACCTCCTCTCAGGGGGTGTCAGAGAGCCAGAAGCTCTCCCTTTAGATCTATACATCCTCACCTATATTTCAATTCCCAAGGCTTCAGAAGGGATCCCAAGCCCCTGAAGGGGGAAGATGAACCAAACCAACCCCATGGACCTGTGACCATGGAGCACAGCCTGCACCACCCCTGCCTCCCAAGCCCCCTTTGTCACTGCCAGTCCCTTAAGTACATCCCAGCTCCCACAACAACCCTCTTAGGGGAAGCCCTCGAGGTGGCTGATAAGGGATGAAACATCTTTTAAATACAGCTTCAGCCAGAGGGGAATCACTGAGCTCCAGGCATGGGAAGGAAGAGGCTGCAGGGCTCTCAGGTTCTGCTCGAGGCTTTGTCACCAGCCTGGAGTCTCCTCCACAGCTTCAGGACAGCTTCAGCCTCAGGTGGAGCTCTAAGGCTGCTCAGCCTCTTCCTGCAAAGGGGGATCAAAGGTGGCCAAAGCCAAGAATTCCCAAAGTTGTGTGACCTGCCTTTGGGTGATAAGTAAGACTTGGAGGTGTTGGAGCTGCTGGGAGGGCTGGAGCAGCTCTGCTCTGGAACCAGGCTGAGAGAGTTGGGGGTGTTCAGCCTGGAGAAGAGAAGGCTGCAACGGGGAGACCTTAGAGCACCTTCCAGTACTTCAAGGGTCTGTCCTGCTCTGGGCCAGGATCAAGGTGATTTTCTGGTTTGTACTTTTGCTTTCAGCTCAGGCTCTTGTAAATAGTTGCACTTGCTGAAATTAACAGCAAGTTTCTCAGGCAGTGTCTGCTTCTGGGACTGCTCACACTCCATGGTTAGAGTTACTGCCAGAGCCTGGTGTGCAGAGCCAAGGACACTGCTCAGCTCTGAGGAACATTTTACCTTCCAGAAGGAGTAAGGAGGTCCCACCTGAACCCCTCCTTTGGGGAGGAGCAGACAAGAGAGATGTCAGAATTGACCAAACAGAGGATTCCATCCCATACACCTCATCCTCAGGATCAATTGGAGGGATCACAAGGCTCAAACCCCTTCCTGCTTCCCCTTCTTCCCCTCTCCCTCTTTGCTTGGGCATCCTGGGAGGATTCCATCCATTCCTCTGCCTGTGCTCCTGATCCATGCCAGCCTGAATCTGTGTGTTCCTGCCTCCAGCTCCCAACTGCTGCTGACCCCAGGATTCCAGCCTGGACTTTCCCAGGGCTGCCCTGCAGCCTCAGTGGGGATGTGAGAGTTATTGGGGGAAGGGGGGAGGGATGTGGGATTTTCCTGTATATTTGTATAGATTGAGTAATTTTTCCTATTTATCATTCCTGCTCCATTAAAGCTGTGTAGTTTAGTTTCCAACCCCTCAGTCTCTCTCCCTTATTCTCTCTCCTTCCTTTCTCAGGGAGCAGAGGGGGATTAACAGAGAGCAGCTGGGACTGGGTTTAATTGCTGGGCCAGTGTTAAACCCTGACAGGGTCTCATAAAAACACTGAGGAGGGACCCTCCAGCTCATTGCAGGAGGTGGGACTTAGATGGTCTTGAAAGGTCCCTTCCCATCCCAACCAGTCTGTGATCTGCTGATACAGCTGGAACTGGGGCTGGGCTTTGAGTTGGCCATCAATGAGCTGGTGGTAACCCAGTGGCTCTTCTAAATATCCCAATGCTTCAAGGAGCTCCAAGGATGCTTCAAGAAGCCTCTGCCCTTGTGCCCTGGGGACAGCGAGATCTCCCAAGCATCATTCCCCACCCTCAAGTCCCCGGGACCACCAATAGGCTGGAGAAGACTGCCCAGGCAGGACACAACCAGCCCATGATGAGTCCTCTCCCCACCAGCACAAGACCTCAGGAGTCAAAGTTAGTTTTTATTTCCCGATTCAAACTGCAGTATCCTAAAAATTTCCCGATTCAAACTGCAGTATCCTAAAATCCGAGACCTCCTCTGTTCTTCAAGGAGGGTCTTGCAGACTGGAAGGTGAGGAAGGTGGTTTCTGGACAGCTGAGAAAAGGGCCCTTCCCTCACTCGAAAGACTCCAGCCACAACACAGATCAACCCAAACAAAATAAACCAAGAATCCAGAAAAGCCACGAGGAGCTCAGACTGTGCTGGAGAACCTGTGAGCCCCTGGGGATGTCCCTCCACCCCCTCTGGGTGGGGAACCTGGGGAAGAGGTTTGAGCTGCTGGACACTTCCCTGCCTCTGCTAGAGCCCTGGGGAGGGCAGGGCTTGATGCCCAGGGACCCCCATGCTGGGGTGGACCCCTGTGCCAGGGGGATGGTGACCTCCAGAGCTGTGAGTGGTGCTGGCAGCAGGGACAAGCCTTGAGGGCTACGTCTGTGTCCCCAGCTGTTCCATCCCAGGGCCCTGCTTCATCCTCCTTTCTGAAGGGGTCTCCAAGGAGACTTTTGGAAGAGCCCCCCTCCCCTGGGGCTAAGGGCTGAGCTCTCTGAGAAGCCACCAGCCACGGCCCTGGTGGCCACAGGGCTCTGAGACTGCCCCTGAGCTGAGCATCTCCACCAGCCCCACGGAGGGATGGACAACCTGGGGATGGATCCCATCCTCCAGCCCCATTTCTCTGGGACCCAAAGCCACGAACGGGACCCGGAGAGGAGGAATGCAGAAGAGGAGACCCAGCAGCAGGGAAGAGAAATCCCCTGAGGCTGCAGGGAGGAGAAGGGCACGGGGCCAGGGGAGGTTGTGGTGTGGGGCTGGGGACATGGGGGAGGCTCCCATGCTTCATGCTCCCAGCAGCTTCTTGACCATGTAGCCTGGCATGCTGTAGAGGAAGAGGGCGACCATGATGAGGAGCAGGAGGGCCAGGACGATTTTGATGATGAGCCACTTGTAGCGTGTGCAGATGAGGTATTTGATGGACTTGAGGGGGTTCAGGAACCAGATGAAGGAGGTGTCCGGGCGGCTGGAGGGAAAGCAAACACCCATCATGAGTGCCATGGCCATGGAGATGGGGTGCATGGCCAGCAGAGAACGATGGACATGGTGGGCAAGGGGAGGGGAGGGGTCCTGCACAGGGTGAGAGAGCCCAACCAGGAGCATCAACCATGGAATCTCAGACTGGTGGGAAGGGACCTTAAAGACCATGAAGTTCCAACATCCCAACCCCTGCCATGGTCAGGGACCCCTCCCCAGGGACAGCCCAGGGTGCTCCAAGCCCCATCCAACCTGGGCTGAGACACTGCCAGGGATGGGGCAGCCACAGCTTCCTTGGGCAACCTGGGCAACCAGGGGCTCAGCACCCTCACCCCAAACAATTTCTCCCTCACATCTCATTCCCTTCTCCCCTCTCCCAGCTGGAAACCCTTCCCCCTTGTCCTATCCCACTCCAGCCCATCCAGGACATCACCTTCTCCCAGGCCACCACTAACCCATGTCCCACACCTGAGAATCACAGAATGCTCATGGTTGGAAAGGACCTCGGAGATCACCAAGTCCAACCCAAGAATTTCTCCCTCCCTCCCTCTCTCCCTGCCCAAGATCTCCTCTCCATCTCCCCTCTCCCAGCTGGAAACCCTTCCCCCTCCAGGCTCCCAGCCCTCCAGGCCCTTGTCCCAAGTCCCTCCCCAGCTTTCCTGCAGCCCCTGCAGGCACTGGAAGGTGACATGGGCCGGACAGAGCAATGCAGGTTGGTGGAGGGAGCATGAGGAATCCAAAGCTGGAATGTGGTGGTGAGGAACAGAGAGGAGGAGGAGGTGGTGGTGGGAGGCCAAGGAAAGGGGATGGAGCCAAGAAGAGAGGCAGAGGAGGAACTGAGTAAGGAGAAGCAGTGGGGAAGTGAAAAGCAGACAGTGAGGGGAAGCAGTGGAGGTGACTTCTCCATAACCTTCATTTTACAGAGAATCAAACTGCTATGGGTGAAAAGAGACCTCAAAGCCCCCCCAATGCCACCTCTGCCATGGTCAGGGACCCCTTCCCCAGCCCAGGGTGCTCCAAGCCCCATCCAGCCTGGTCCTCAACACCACCTCCTACATCTCCTCCTTGCCTCCCCATCCACCCCACAGCAGCCCAGGTGTCTGCTGGGGAGGGGGTTTCCCACTCACTTGGGTTTCTCCAGGGGATCAGGTTCGTTCCGTGCCAGCCCGGCTGGGGACTTCTCAGCCTCCTCTGCGGTCAGGAGGTGCAGCTCAGCCTCCACCTTCCCCTGCAGGGAGCAGAGAGTTGTGCTGAGACCTGGGCGAGCTTCCCCACCTCCACCCCCCCAGGAGGTGGTGACAGAGGGGATGGAGTCAGGTGTGGGAGGTGAAGAGTCTCCAGGATGCAAAAATCCCTTCCCTTTCCCCCATCCTTACCGTGACCTCCAGCTCATCGTTCTCATCTCTGGCCACAAATGGCCACCAGCCCTTCACCCTCTTCTGCTTGAAGATGGAGATCATGGGCAGCTCTGCCTCCTTGGTCACCATCTCCAGGCTGCACTGCTTCGAGGTCTTGGCCCCCCGGGGGAACCGGTTGAGGTCCAGCTCGATGGCCCCTGCCAGGAGAACGGGGAGCCCAGGCCTTGGATGGAGGCAGCTCCTGCCCTGGGCCACCAGCTCCTGCCATGGCTCAGCATCTCCTGCCCTGGGCCAACATCTCCTGCTCTGGGCCACCATCTCCTGCCCTGGGCCACCATCTCCTGCCCTGGCTCAGCATCTACTGCCCTGGCTCAGCATCTCCTGCTCTGGGCCACCAGCTCCAGCCCTGGGCCACCATCTCCAGCCCTGGAGAGTGCCTTTGAAGTCATTCTGGGAACCAACCCCCCAACATCTTTGCTACAGGAGCAGCTTTGTGGAGCAGCAGCACAGAGAAGGGCTCTGACCATAGCTGCTCTCACCACCAGCATCTACAGGGGGTTTGGTTTGCAGGATGGTGAGAGCTGGAGGAGCAGAGCTGCCCTGCCAGGTCCTGCCCCTCTGTGCTCTCTCTCATCCCACACAGCTCCATCTCTGGCTGCCCCCTCACCCCAGGGACCCTCCGCTTACCCAGGAAATCATCGGCTGAGAAGTGGTCAGCATCCCAGACCTGCAGGGTGAGGCGAGCTGGGATCTTGTACTCAGTCTCATCCCAGGAGAACATGGACTCCTTCTTGGAGATGACAATCTTCTCCTCTGCCACCAGGTAGTCAAAGGGGAAGATGTAACGCCAGTTGAAGTTGCCCTCACCAGTCAGAGAGTGGTAATGGACATCTGTGTCTTGCTTGTCCTCCTGCTGACCCTTCAGCCACCTGCAGGGCCCAGGAGGGTGACAGAGGTGGCAAAGGTCACAGGAGGGAGGAAAGGGCACAGGACCATCCCGTCCGTGCAGCCAAAATGTCACCAGGACTTAATGAGCTGGGGTTGCTGGAATCATGGCAGAAGATCTCCAAGGGATGGAACAGGGGCAGGAGGGCCCCAGAGGGAAGAGGGGGGGTTGGAGAGCAAGAAATGCAAGTAGGTCATCAGGGCTCTTCTGCTGGGCAGGGGGATGTTAGAGGTGGGCAGGATCAAAGAGTTTGGAGCAAAGGGTTCGGGAAGGATGTCCCCATCCCACACTGATCATAGAATAATCACAGAATGGTTTGGGTTGGAAGGACCTTAAAGATCATCAAGGTCCAACCCCCTGCCATGGTCAGGGACCCCTCCCCAGGGACAGCCCAGGGGGCTCCAAGCCCCATCCAACCTGGGCTGAGACACTGCCAGGGATGGGGCAGCCACAGCTTCCTTGGGCAACCTGGGCAACCAGGGGCTCAGCACCCTCACCAAGTCCAACCCAAGAATTTCTCCCTCCCTCCCTCACTCCCTGCCCAAGATCTCCTCTCCATCTCCCCTCTCCCAGCTGGAAACCCTTCCCCCTCCAGGCTCCCAGCCCTCCAGGCCCTTGTCCCAAGTCCCTCCCCAGCTTTCCTGGAGCCCCTTCAGGCACTGGAAGGTGCTCTAAGGTCTCCCCGTTGCAGCCTTCTCTTCTCCAGCCTCAACACCCCCAACTCTCTCAGCCTGGTTCCAGAGCAGAGCTGCTCCAGCCCTCCCAGCAGCTCCAGGATCCAGAGAAACCTCCATATCTCAGCTGGGTGGCCAGGCCAGGCCCATGCAGAAGGTCATGGAGCCAAGAGAGATGGAGAGGACAGAAACACAGCTCAGAAGACAAACGGCAGCGTTGGTGCTGCCAAGCCCTGCCCCACATCCCCCATCCCCTGCTCCAAAACCACCCTGGAGACCCCAGGGAGCACTCCCATCCCCCTCACCCCCACCCAAGGGAGAAGCAGAGGGGGTGGCACTTGGCTCCATGCTGTTCATACCCTCTGACGAAAATGTCACTGGATTTCTCGCCGGTGAAGTAATCATCATCCTCCAGGATGACCTCGTCTGTGTTCCACACAATCACCCTCAGCTCATACCTGGTAGGAGGGAAGGAGACAAGGAGGTGAGGGACAGGAGAAGGAGGAAATAGGGTGACACTGCCAGAAACCAGGACTTTGTCTGAGGGCAAGAACAGAAGGTTCTTGGTCCTTGCATAGGTCTCCCCACCCAGGCAGGGTGAGCAGAGCAGCGAGGGGACCTCTGCCTCCTTCTGCTCAGAACCTCTGCAAGGCCCAGGCCAAAGGCTTGAGAGGACAATCTGTGGTAGACCAGTGGCTAAAATGGGGTCTACAAAACAGTCTGAGTCCAGATTTCCTCCTGGTTTCCCCCTCTGAGTCAGTGGGGCTGTGGATGTGTTCCACCCCAGAGATGGATCTTCTTCTTAGGTCTCCAGCTGGTCCAGAGTCTCCAAGATCTCCCTCATGCTGCCTCCTGTGGTCAGCTACCTGGAGTGTCCCACTTGGCTTGGCTGGGAATTGTGGTGATGGAGAAAGCCTCTCTGGTGGGGGTGGGTGGAGGCAGAGCAGATCCCTCACAGGGTGCAGCATGGAAAGGTTGGAGGAAGGTTCCTCTGGATTGAGCAACCCTGTCCCAGGAACCTTCCCTGCTCCAAGGTGCAGCCATCACCTCCTAGAAAGGGCCCATCCAACCTGTCCCGAGTGCACTGGGCAATGTTTTGATGTCCTGGTCTACATGGATGAGAGGGATGGGGAGCTGGGGATGGAAGGGGCTGGGACACCACCCTTCAGGAGCAGCTCTGGAAGGGGAAGACATCACCCAATGCCTCC
This sequence comes from Phaethornis superciliosus, assembly GCA_023637945.1. Taxonomy (NCBI): domain Eukaryota; kingdom Metazoa; phylum Chordata; class Aves; order Apodiformes; family Trochilidae; genus Phaethornis; species Phaethornis superciliosus. The sequence goes on along the minus strand of JAJQWJ010000003.1, from coordinate 113,603,870 downwards.
AACCTTGGGATCTCTGACCATGGCAGCATGGTTGGGGTACCCAGGCTGGGCTGGGCCATGGAGCAGCAGCAGGGGAGAGGAGAACCAGGGCCCCAACCCCCTGCCTCGACTTCCCCCTGGGGCTGGGTTGGCTGGGAGGCTCCTTACTTCTTTGGTTTCCTGGGGGAAATATCGATGGCAGGGCCGGGCGCTGGCATGTCCATGGGGAACATGTCCACCCACATCTCCAGGCGGCCCTGCAGGGTTGAAGAGGTGCAGTCAGCTCCCCTGATCCCAACTTTATCACACCTCCCCCTTCCACATCAGTTTGGCCATGCCTGGCACGGGGCAGAACCTGCAGGACACGGGGCATGTGGAGGCTCTCCCTGCAGAAGTGTCTCCTGGCTTGCTCGGGTGCTCCTGGGGGACTAAGGGACTTAGGGAATGACCTGGATGCAGGCTGGGGCATCCAGGGGCCAACAAGTGATGCCCAAGAGGGCTGGTGGTGCCCAAGTGCCAACCCTCTGGCTGCTGCCAACCTCCCCTGCCCACCCCGGGGTGGTTCCAGCTGCTCTGATGCTCACCCGGACCAGACCCCGCTTTCTTACCTCTTCACGCTGGTTTTTTGTTTTGGGTTTTATGGTCCAGAAACTGCTGCTGTAACTGTGAGTCTCATATACTGGAGGCTGTGTTTTTATACTTCATTTTTTGTACCACTTTTGAGAAGTATTGGTAAAGAGTGTGCATGGTGATTTATACACATAGAGATACATAAAAAGTGCTGCGGACCTGCTCGATGCCCGGCTTGTCGGGGTGGAGCAGGGGCCGTGTCTCCACGTGCTCAGGGACCAGTTTACAGCCTGCCCAGGGAATGTCCTCCCAGTGCTGCAGCACAGTCAGGGCCAAGTGTTCATCTGTCTGCTTCTTCTGACCTGCGTGGGCAAAGGGAGGGCTGAGCTTGGGGACCTGGGGACAGCAAACAACCCTGATCATCAATCACCCCCTCCTCCAAGGGAGCAGAACTGCTCATCCCCAGTCCCTGCTGTCCTTCAAACAACTCTCGAACTCCTTTCTCCTCTTTCTGACCCATGTCATCTACAGAAGGTCCAGATCCCCTGCCTGTCTCCATCCCCCCAGGCTGAAGGAGGTCCTTTATCCATTGACCAGGTTCTCCTCCTCTTCTGCACCCCTCCTGGTGGGACCTCAGCTTTCTCGAGGACAGGTGTGGGACACCAATGGTGTTTGGGGTGGCAGCAAAGTGGAGAATGGCTTCCTAAGCCTTGTCAAAGCCAAGCTGAGCTGTCGTCATTGCTTTTTGTGCAGAAACTTCCCAGAGTACGTTTTCAAAGGGAGCTCAGGTGACACCATGAAGGACCCTGAGAGCATCCCAGTGGCCTGGGTGGTCTGCCAGGCTCTAACTGGTCACATACTGGAAGGGGGTGGAGGGAGCTTGATTGCAGTGATGGGGCCTCTATGTCTGCCTCCAAGTCTGGCTGCTGAGGGGACACCCCTGCTCCCCTCCACCACCTTCATCCCATGGGGCAGGTACCGTTCTCATCTTCAATCTCCGTGGGGCCAGTGTAGACCCTGTTGGCAACTTTCACTCTTCCTCCTGGCCCAAAGTGTGGCCCATCCACCTTGCCCTCCTTGCAGAGCTTGGAGAGGATTTGGGAGGGCTTCATGGGGTCACGCCAGGTGTTATAACCATGTCTGTGGAGGGGAGGACAAGGTCAGGTGAAGGAGAAGCAAGATTTGGAGGGGGAGGGAAAAAAAAGGGAGAGGTTTTGTTCCCTTCTATCAGCAAAATGAGGTTCCCCTCACCAGCTCCTGCACGAAGGACCCAGAGGGGAAGGATCTGAGGCAGGAAACGTGAACCTTCAGAACGATGTCCTTCTGGGGACATAGTCCTTCTGTCCTTCTGTCCTCCCACCTGACTCTTTGCTAACACCTTCCATCCCCCACCCCTTTGCTCTCTGCTGACCCCGACCTGATGTCCCCAGCACACCCCAGTTGGCTCCTGGTGGATGCTCAGTGTGGTTCTTTTGGCCCTGCTGGGCTTTCAGCTCTGGTCTCACTCCTCTGCTCAGTCCCACCAGTGTCCCTCAGTCCCTTCCTCCTTGCCCTGGGCTCCACACATCCCACACCACTGCTCTCCTGCTCACAAAACCCGTCTTAAAAACAAGGGTAGAGCCCAAGCTCCTCCATGGGCAGGCAGGGAAGGAGATTCCTGCAGAAGGTCTGGGCTTGGAGTGGGAGATGGGCCAGGCAGAGGGTTGGGCAGGGAAAGCTTTGCTCCTACATGGAGTAAGTCTGTGCCACTCCACAGGTGGCTCGGTGCTTGCTGTAGAAGCGGTTCTCCAGGTCAATCTTGGTCTCTCCAATGAGGTCATCGGTCCCCACCAAGTCCCAGTCGTACACGGCCACCGTCAGCATGGACTCCATGGGGAAGGTGGCCTCAATGTCAAAGGATCTAGGCCAGGGGGAAAGAGAAAAGCTCTTGAAGGGTTTGGTTGCTACTCAGGACAGAGAGCTGGGTGAGGTGGGGCTGCTCTGGGCAGTGTCTCCTCTGTGCTGACCACCATGGGACATTCCAGGTTGTGGGGTTTTAACAAAACCTCTGACCAGCCCCTTTGAGACCCAGCAGCCCTGGGTAGAAGGTGCCACGGGGTGAGTGCTTGACCTCAATAGCCCTGGAACTAAGCTTGTGTCTCAGTGGAGATCCAGGCCCCACTCTCCCTGGGGTTCAGGCCTCATGATTCCTAAAGAAATTCCTGCATCAGTCTCCTAAACATGTCCCCTAAGCACCCTTCTCCAGACTGACCCCACCACTTGGCAAAGGAGGACAGAAGATGCTCTGCACCCTTGCAAGGGAAGTTCTCTGTGATGAGTCCCATCTCTTCAGCTCAAGGAGCAGCTGTGGGGTGGTTTGGGGGGCAGGGCCACCCCTCCCCAAGGGGCAAACAGGGAACTCACTTTCCAAAAACAGGGTTCAGCTGCTTGGAGATGTAGTTCTCCTTGTCTTTAATGTCTGTCTTCCCCAGTTTGATGGCAATGTAGGGGTCAGCTTTCCCATTGATGTCAGCTGGGTGAAGGTCCGTGGCCTGTGGGGAAGAGGTGAGCCCCATCAGTGCTGTCCAGAGGAGTCAAGAATTCAGGGATGGCCCCGTTCTCCATCCCTGAGACCATCTGGCCTCGGCTGGTGGTGGGCACGGGGCTGAGCACTTTGGTCCTTCTGAACAGAATCATGGAATCCCAGACTGGTTTGGGTTGGAAGGGACCTTAATATCCAGTCCCAACCCTGCTGCCATGGGCAGGGACACCTTCTCCTAGGTGAGGTTGCTCCAAGCCTCATCCAACCTGGCCTTCAACACTGGATGGGGCTTGGAGCAAACTGGTCCAGAGTGGGAGGTAGGGGATGGAAATAGATGATTCTTAATGTCCCGTTGAACCCAAACCAGTCTGGGATTCTACTTGGTGCCGAGGGACATGGCTTCGTGGTGGCCACGGTGGTGCTGGGTTAACAGTTGGACCTGGTGATCTTCCAGGGCTTTTCCAACCCAAACAACTGGATGAGTCCATGGAAGGGAGGGTGGGATCCCACCTCCCCTCCCCACAGTGACACTCACCCGCACCACATAGACCCGGACCAGCACGTTGATGGGATCATTGCTGGGGATCCCCTGGAACATCCCAAAGTTGGGGTCATATCCTGCCTCCTTGGTGACCTCCTCGGGGAGTGGGACTTTGTAGACACACATGGAGCCCTGGAACAAGGGAGGGCACATCCCAGTGAGAGTCCTGCTGCCCAGGGGCTGGGGGAGGAGCTGGACCATCCCAAACCACCCTTCCCCAGGACCCAAATCAACCTCCTTGCCTCTTGCCATGTGCTGGAGCATCCAGGCCAGAGCTCCAGGACTGCTCCATCACACAAGCACCTCTCCTGGGGGTGCCACCAAGGAGCAGAGGAAGTAGATGGAGGACCACAGGGAAGTCAGACCAGCAAGATGCCCATGGAGAGGGATTCCATGAGCAAAAGTGACAGGAGGACAAAACCAAGGGGAATAAAAGGGCTGGGAAGGGGTGATCTGGGAAAGGCAGGACCCACCACGTGAGACAGGACTGGTTGCTGTGCTCCCAAACCACCTGGGAGACTCTAAGGGGGGTGGAAATGCCTGCTCAGCTCCATGGCTAAGCCAGCAAAGGGCATCAACAGCCTTCATCAGGCTCACACCTTCAAAAAAGTCACACCTTGGTCACGAATCTTCCAGCTGATGGATGTGCTCCTGCATTGCCTGGGACTGAGCCCAGGTGACCAGTGCTGGTGAGAAATGGTTCAGAGAGATGTCTTAGGACATGACATTGTCCAGAGAAGGGCAAGGGAGCTGGGGAAGGGCACAGACCCTGCCAGGAGCAGCTGAGGGAACTGGGGGTGTTGAACCTGGAGCACAAGAAGCTGACCAAAACCAGGGAAAGCTGTTGGCCAGAGCTCCCCGTGATGCCCCTACCCAAGTCAGGCACCAAACTCACCTTGAACCTCCCCACGATCCTCTCTTCTTCTGTGGCATTGTCATCATTGTCCCCAATCTTCCCACGGAGCAGGTTGAAGGTGTGCAGCCAGTCCTCAAAGTTATCAAACTCAGTTTCCAGCTCTTTGTTGAAGACCTGAGGTGAAATTGGGTTAAAAAAACAAAAACAAAAACAAACAAGCAAAAAAACCTCAAAAAAACCAAAAAACCAAACCAAACCAAACCAAAAAAACATGAGGAAAAGATTCAATGACAGCTCCAGAGAAGTCAGAATGAACATGGACACCTCAGCTCCTGGTGCTCAGTTCCCTGGGAAGGGAAAGGATCTTTGGGGTTGCTGGGGTGGGACCTGATGCCACGAGCACCTCCTTGAGCTGATCATGTCCACGAGGGATACTCAGCTGAATGGCAGAGATGTTTGTCCCCCAGCTGTGCAAGACCCAGGTCCAAAAGCCCTTCTGACCCCCCAGAACCACAGAATCCAGTCCTGACAGAGCCCCTGGGCCAGAATGTTGAACCAACCACAGCCAGGCTGGACAACTCTCTCCTCCATAAGGTGTCCCCAAGGATCATCCTTATCCCAGGACAACTCCTTTCCTGGAAAGCTTCTTACTTCTGGCTCCTTCAGACCCTGGCAGTGGGACCTGAGGTTAGAGACCCCTCAAGGTGCCTGGCACAGGGCTGCTCCCTCCTGCTCTGCTCTCCATCCTCCCAGCACACTCACCCTCAGCTCCTCAACCTTCTGCTTGTTCTTCTTCTCTGGGATCTCAGGGACTGACTGCTGCTGCTTCTTCTTCTTGTCATCCTTGGGTGCTTTGGACTTCTCCTTGTTCTTCCCCTGACTCTTGAAGCCTTTCATGGGAGAGTCATCGAGTTTGATTTCTGAGTGCCAGGGGAAGCAGCAGGGAGGGAGGAGATGGAAATGGGGGTGAGGAGGGGTGGAGGAGACAGCGAGGGGGGGACCTGATGAAGTTCTTCACACAGCAGCATGAAAGGTGATGGCTGCTGCTGCCTGCAGCTCCCACCCCACTCCCTCCTCCTCTTTCCTTGGCCCTGGCCACTGCTGCCCAGGTCACAGCATCTCCAAGATCCCAGAAGTTCCTGAGTTTCCAGGGGTGAGCTAAGGAGATGTCATTTGGAGGATGCAGACCATGGGGTGAGTGGCTCAGGATACTGACAACAGCACCCAGAGGGCCTGATCCTGCCCACAGCATCTCCTCCCTTCTGCTGGAGACTTTTCTTGCTGTCTGCTGCTGGAGAATAGAACCTGGGTACGGCAGAGGGGACAGTGCTTGGTACCCAACACCAGAGCACAGGTGAAGCCCTTGCAGAGCTGCCCGTGGCCAGCTGTGGTGACAGATGTTGGGGTCTCTATTCAGAGCAACCACCACCCAGGGCCATCAACTACATAGGAAACAACCTTCAAAGAGGGGCAAAGAAAGCTTCTCCCTCCCTTCTGCTGTCCCTCACCACCTCTGCTGTCCCTGTCCCTGTCCCTCACCACCTCTGTCACCTTTCATGACTGCCATGCAGATGGGGACAGAGGGATGACAACAGACTTCATGTGGAAGAGGAGAGGAGGAAGGAATGGGAGAAATGGGCCCTTCTTAGAAGACAGAAACAAGGGGAGAACACAAAACACCCCCCAGAAGCTCCCTCCTGACATCAAGCCCAGGAAGGAGCTGCTCAGAGTTGTCTCCAAGCTGAGGGGGCCTCATCTTTCTTGGGATATGAAGAGGAGTCTTCCAGAGGGAACCAGGCTCTGTGTTTTTCTCAGCTGTATTTTTTTTCCTCTGTATTTTTCTCTCTGTATTTTTCTCAGTTCACGGATCTGTCATTGCCTGGGGCCAAGTCCCACAGAACCACAGCATCTCAGGTTGGAAGGGACCTCAAGGATCATCTGGTCCAACTCTGACCAACATGACCCAAGCCACTCTTGACCAACATGTCCCCACTCATTAGTATTCTCAGCCCACATCACTCATGGTTCAAAATTCATCTGACCCAGCTCTGGACACCTGCAACCCCCCCTGTGAGCTACAGACCACTGAGCTCCTTCAGAGCAAAGTGCTCTTGGGACACAATTCATCCAAGGGTGACATAGGATTGAAAATAAGTCAAGGAATTTGCCCTAAAAGTGTGCATTTTTCTCCACAGCCTGTCCTACCACAACAGCCAAGGAGGTCTCTACACACACGGGGAAGCCCTGAGTAGATGAATCTCAGACTTTTTGCCTGGTTGAATTTTCCCTTGCAAAACTAGAGCAATATTTTGAAGCCTCCTGCAAAGCAAGGATGGGGAAAAAAACCCATGGAGATGATCTTGAAATATCTAGAACTTGGTGTGCTCCCACTTTGAACATGCAGACCCATCACCAACATATCTGCAGGGCCAAAGTGATTGGACCTTCCAGGACATCCTGAGCTGTGGTTGCCAAAAAATGTCCTCAGACAATAACACAGGCCCTGGGCACTGGTTTGCATCCCTTAGAGGTGGCCTCCCTCCCAGCATGGATGGGTGGGAGATCCCACAGCACCATATTCTGCTTTGGGATCACCTGCCATGAGCATGTTGACCCAACACAGCCCACACCAGATGTTCACAAAAAGTGATCCAGCATGGGGATGTACAACACCCTGCCAACATCTGGTCTGGTCCCTCAGGAGAAGAAGGACTCGGAGAGGATGGAGTGTGTCCTGAGATGGGAATGGAGCTGGGGAAGGGTCTGGAGAAGCTGGAGAAGGTCTGGAGAAGTTGTGAGGAGCATCTGAGGGAGGTGTGGGTGTTGCTCCTGGAGCAGAGGAGGCTGAGGGGAGAGCTTCTGGCTCTCTGACACCCCCTGAGAGGAGGTTGGAGCCAGGGGGGGTCGGGCTCTGCTCCCAAGGAAGAAGGGATGGGAGAAGAGGAACTTTTGGCACAGCTCAAGTTGTGCCAGGGGAGGTTTAGGTTGGAGCTGGGGAAGAATTTCTCCCTGGCAAGGGTTGTCAGGGCCTGGCCCAGGCTGCCCAGGGCAGGGCTGGAGTCCCCATCATGCCTGGAGGGGTTTCAGAGCCCTGGAGATGTGGTGCTGAGGGACAGGGGGTGGGGGTGCTGGGGAAGGTTGGATTCCATCACCTTCAAGGTCTTTCCCAACCAAACCCATTCTGTGATTCTGAGAGCAGCCCCCCAAGGAGGGGCCCAAGGACTAAAAGGAGTCCTGCTCCTGCCCTTCCCTGCCACACTCCCTCCCCTCCTTCCCAACCTTCCCAACCTTCCCACCTTCTGCAGTCTCCAGATCTTCCTTCTCCTCCGCCTCTGCCGCCGCCGCCTCCTGCTGCCGGAGGTGCTGGGGGGAGAAATGGAGTTGGGGCTGGTGCCCAGGTCCCTGTGCTCTCTTGAAAGGTCTAACATAGAGTCGTGGTTTGCTCTTGCCACCTGATGGAGGTTCTGGCAGTGCTGGAGAAGCCAAAGTTGCCCAGGGGAGCCCTGAGACCCAACACAGCCAAACCCCGGTGTCCGAGAGGAGCCGCAGCCTCCGGGAGGAGCTGGAGGTGGCTGAGACCTGGCAGGCAGGAAACATTTCCCCCCCACAGACCTTACACACCCCCTCCTCTGCTCTGCACACACCTCCTTCATGGTCTCAATTGAAGCAAAATACTTGGACCACCAGTCCAGCATGCTCTCATCTGGCTCCTCCTCTTCTACTTCTTCTCCTCCCCCTCCTTTCTTCTTCTTCTTCTTTTTCTCCTTCTCTTCCTCAGACTGCAGAGGCAAAGGGAAGGGAAGGAGAAGGATCAGATGGGAAGCAAATGTCTCTTGAAGGGCAGAGATGAAGCACCTGAGAAGGCAGAACCCTCCAGGCCAGGTTGCCTCATGACCACTTTCCCCCTTTTCCTGCAGCAGACACTTAGCAGAAAGTTGTCCAAAACTTCATAGAGAGGTCCTGAGACATCTCCTCCTGCCCAGCATCCTTTTCACCCATGTTTTTCCCAGCCTACAGCATCAGGACCATACAGGGTAGCATTCCTCCCTCTGCCCAGTCCCTTGGGTCCACTTTGTGGTGAAATAAGGGCTCCTGGAGGTGGTGTTTGGTCATGGTGGGGCTGACCAGAACCTCTCCAGCTGGGTGCTGCCTGCCCTGCTCCTCCTGGCACAGCTGGGCTGCCCAAGAAGAGCCTCCCAAGCTGCTGGACTCATATCTGGGGGTGTTGATCCTGGAGCAGAGGAGGCTGAGGGGAGAGCTTCTGGCTCTCTGACACCCCCTGAGAGGAGGTTGGAGCCAGGGGGGGTCGGGCTCTGCTCCCAAGGAACCAGGGATGGGAGAAGAGGAACTTTTGGCACAGCTCAAGTTGTGCCAGGGGAGGTTTAGGTTGGAGCTGGGGAAGAATTTCTCCCTGGCAAGGGTTGTCAGGGCCTGGCCCAGGCTGCCCAGGGCAGGGCTGGAGTCCCCATCATGCCTGGAGGGGTTTCAGAGCCCTGGAGATGTGGAGCTGAAGGACATGGGGCAGGGGGGGCCAGGGCATTGCTGGGGCAATGGGTTGACCTGATGATCTCAAAGGTCTTTTCCAATCAAAATTCCATGATTCTGTGATCTATTGATGGAATAACCCTGCTCTGTCTCTACCATAGGATGAAAGGGCCCCGGGTCCCCTCCTATCCTGGTGAGGACTCGTGGTCCATGGGAAGCAGTGCAGAAGGGTAGGATGGGGTGTGGAGGGTTGGGAGCAGGGATGTGGAGCAGATCCATCACTTACCACGTCCACCTTCACCACTGCATCAGAGTTCTGCCACCCGGGGTGGAATGGAAGAGAGAGAAGGAGAGCAGGTTAGGACCACAAACACCCCCTGGCACACACAGGCACCAGAAGTCACAGAGAGTTCCCCAGGGATGAGGGAACCAAACACCTTCAATGAGGAAGCCTGTCTGGAAGCACACAGGGATGATGTCTGCCATGACACATCAAACCCACCTCATCTCCCCTGCACTCTCCTAAGGGACAAGCCTGGTCCCAGACATGGGCTGGGTCTCCAGAGGGACTGGGTCTGGAAAGTCACTTTGACTTGCAGTGTGGATAAAAGTTCTATTGGAGCTTTTCTTTCCTGTCTAGGGAGGTCTGCAAGCCCCTGGGGTGGACTTCAAGAAGCCATGTGGGTGCTGGGCTGTTCCAGACATACCCAGGGACCCATGTGTCCCCTTTCTTCTCCTGCATGAGGCTGTGGGAGCACAGGATACAGCTTCTTGTGTGCATAGGAGAAACTTCACACTGGGAGACCTTAGAGCACCTTCCAGTGCCTGAAGGGGCTCCAGGAAAGCTGGGGAGGGACTTGGGACAAGGGCCTGGAGGGCTGGGAGCCTGGAGGGGGAAGGGTTTCCAGCTGGGAGAGGGGAGATGGGGAGGAGAGCTTGGGCAGGGAGGGAGGGAGGGAGGGAGGGAGGGAGGGAGGGAGGGAGAAATTCTTGGGTTGGACGTGGTGAGGGTGCTGAGCCCCTGGTTGCCCAGGTTGCCCAAGGAAGCTGTGGCTGCCCCATCCCTGGCAATGTCTCAGCCCAGGTTGGATGGGGCTTGGAGCCCCCTGGACTGTCCCTGGGGAGGGGTCCCTGACCATGGCAGGGGTGGCACTGGGGGGGCTTTCAGGTCCCTTCCCACCCAAACCCCTCTGTATTTCTATGAAAAGAGCCAAGGAACTGCCATGTGATCTCTTGGCGGGGGCATCATCTCCTCTGAGCCCATCCCAGGAACAGGGTCTCATTCCCCAAGAGGCTCTGCAGTTTCTCCCCATCTCCTAATTTCCCCTGAGCCCCCTGCAAGCTGCCTGGCAGGGATGAGTTGAGTTTTCCGTGTCCTCAGCCTGGAAGCCCCATGGGCTGCAGGAGATGAGGCCACCAGATGAGATCTGTCCACAACACATGCTGCCCTTTTGGGAATGCTGGGGGTCCCACCATGTTTGGAGCAGAGAAGCCCCATCCATTCTCCCTTTTCCTGCTGATTTTCTTCCATCAGAGGGACCAAACACTCCACTTTCCCATTCCTTGGTGCCTGGAGCTGGGGATGGGCTCGACCCTGCCAGTCCCTTCCCACCCAACCCAGTCTGGGTTGGTTTGACCCAAGGCTCTTCATCCCAAGGACCATCCCAGCTTCATGTTCAGCAAGCCATTGTGGCCTCTGGTTGGGTAGAATCCCTCAGAGACTGTGACTTCAGGGAGGAAGGAGATGCTGAAGTGGTGCTGACACAGGGGTACTCACAGCTTCCAGCTTCACCATCGTCTCCATCTTCTTGATGGGAACCTCAGGTTCCATATTGATCACGATCTCCCCTGTGGGGTGAGAGCCATGGGTCCTGTTGGACATGGCCAGGGAGCCATTGAGGTGTTTAGCTGGACAGAGGACAGAGAAAGAACAAGAGAGAAGGACAGTGCAGAGGAGCAAGTGAGAGCTCATCCCATGGGATTCAGGTAGGAGTGGTGTGGGATCATCTTCTTTGGAGAAGCCAAGTGGAGGAAATGAGGACAGACCCTTAAAACCCTTCTGTAGGCAGTGACAGAGCAGATGATGAGGAAGAACTGAGCTTTCTGCACCTGCACCAGCATCCAGAGCATAAGAGGCAGAGAAGCTGAGTGCCCTGAGAGCATCATCTAGCATGGAGACAACCTCAGGTCCAGGTCTCTGGCTGGAACCAGGGCTGGCTCTTGGCAACCCACCCCTCCTCAGGCCTCTTGTCTCTGCCCAGCCAAGGGAGTCTCCACGTCCATCAGGGCCTGGGAGGAGATGAACTGCTCTGCTGGCTCACCCAGCCCTTGGCTGCTGCGTTGAGTGCAGGGAATTTGGGTTTGTGAGGGGAGTTTTTGTGGTGGGTGCTGATTGGGGTTGAGAAGGTGGCCTCAATCTGTAGCTTTTTGCCTGCTCAGCATGGCAGAGCCACCTCCCAGTCTTGAGGGAGGTTGGGACAGTCTGGAGTCCTGATGTTGCAGAGGTGTAAAGAGGTGAACCCACTTTTGTCAACTCAGGAGTCAAAAATTCTACAGGGAATCACAGCTTCACACCCTTTGGCTTCTCCCCACCTTGACTCAAACCCAGGAGCACTTCTTGCTTCACTACCAAGCTCCATCCCATGGTCCTTACAACCCTCTACTCGTCTCCCTCTTCTCCGTGGCCAGGATCCCAGCCATCACCCACACCCACCAAATACTGTAAGACTTCTGACTTTCAGATTCTCCTGAAATTCTAATTTAGCCCACCCCAATATGTAAGCATTATGATAACCCTTAGTTACATGATAACATGCTGGTTTTCCCCTTGTAGGACTGAAGTCTTGTTTAGAATTCAGGCTAGAGCTGTCTAGAAAAAGAACCAGAGCCATGTGACAAGCAAGGCTATCCACAGGACCAGTTTCACAGCTGAAAGAAATGTAATCTACAACAAAACTCCCCACAAGAACAGAAAGGATTGTCCACGTTGCTTAAACATCTTGGTGCTGCTGTGAACAGCTGCTATCTCCTCAGTTCTGTAAAAGAACTGCTTGAGATGCAAGAAAAACTGCTTAAGCCAAGTTTTCACATAGAGCTACTGCTTCTGGTCCTTGTACTTGGAGGGTAAAACCCAAGGACTCCCCTGAGGCTGAGCTGCAGAACTGCTGGGACCTCAGAGGTGAAAGTCTGAGACAGAGCCCATGGGCCAAGCCCCGGTACCTGTCATGTTCCAGTGCTGGGCTCTCCTCTCCGCGGGGCGATAGATGAACTTGCGGAGGGAGCTGACGGCGTGGGAGCCCACCAGGGTGTAACGCCCGAAAGCTCTGCAATCCACCACCCGGATGTTGAGGGGTGGGTGGAGAAGCTCGTTCTCAGGGAGGTCCTGGGAAGGAAAGGTGTGTTGGTAACCGAGGGATGGGGGTCGGTTGGAAAAGTCAGGAGGGATCAAAAGTCAAGGATTGCGTTGGTGGGAGAGGTTTGGAGTGGCTCCGGCGTGGCCTGGGAGCCTCTAGTGAAAGGCCACCAGCAGTTGGGGTGAGGGGCACCACCTCCATGGCTGTGGGCAAGCTGAAACAAGGGGCCAGGAGCCATGGTTTGGGCTCCAGAAAACCCAGGTTTCAGTTGAAGGCTCCCCAGGGCAGAGGAACCACTCACCACTTCGAACCACTTGACCAAAGTGCTGAAGTTGGGGTTTTTCTTGTAGTTCTGGATGAGGGCTGACTGGACCCCCTTCCCAGCACACTCAATGTCCACACGGGGCCGGTCCACCTGGGCCAGGTTCACTCTCTTCAGATCCCTCAGCCCCCAAAACAAGACCTAAGGCAGGAGAAGGAAGACCATGAATGTGAGAGGGACTGTCCCTGGCTGGAAGCAGAGGAGTTGGTTCTCCACATCCCCCAGGAGCAAGGACCCTATGGGAAATGTCACTGTGGTGGATCTTTGAGGTTTCTCCTCCTCCTCCAGTCTGTCTCTGCCACCCCACACCTGATCTGCTGCAGCCTCAGACCCCCACCCTGCTGTCCTCAACCTTGCCATGGGATCCTCGGGGAGCAGGACCAGACCTTTGTCCAACCACAGAAGCCCTTCTCCCCTTCTCAGGATGCCACACTGCCACCACGACCAGAAGTTCCTTGCACATCAGAGGAACTGATCTCACCAGCTGCAAACACCTGGGAGACCAGGAGCTGGGATCCCTTCAGAGACCTGGAGATGGTCAGCACCATCTGAGCCAAGACACCTCCAACCATGTCTGAACTGTGCCATGAAGGACACTGCCTGGATTGCTTGGATCACCACCCAGACAGCCAAGGGACAGAGACCCTGATGGCATGGATCCCCCTTTAGATACAGAATCATAGAATCACAGAATGGGCTGGGTTGGAAGGGAGCTCAGAGCTCATCAAGTCCAACCCTTGATCCACTCCCCCTGTGGTTCCCAGCCCATGGCACTGAGTGCCACATCCAGGCTCTTTTGAAATATCTCCAGGGATGGAGAATCCACTCCTTCCCTGGGCAGCCCATTCCAATGGCTGATCACCCTCTCCGGGAAGAAATTCTTTCTAATATCCAACCTAAACCTCCCCTGGCACAACTTGAGACCATGCCCTCTTGTCTTGTTGAAAGTTGCCTGGGAAAAGAGCCCAACCCCCCCCTGGCTCCAGCCTCCTTTCAGGGAGTTGTAGAGAGTGATGAGGTCTCCCCTGAGCCTCCTCTTCTCCAGGCTGAACACCCCCAGCTCCCTCAGCCCTTCCTCACAGGACTTGTGCTGGATCCCTTCACAGCCTCCTTGCTCTTCTCTGGACCTGCTCCAGCACCTCAATCTCCTTCCTGACCTGAGGGGCCCAGAACTGGACACAGGACTCAAGCTGTGGCCTCCCCAGGGCTGAGCACAGGGGCAGAATCCCTTCCCTGGACCTGCTGGCCACGCTGTTCCTGACACAGCCCAGGATGCCATTGGCCTTCTTGGCCACCTGGGCACACTGCTGGCTCATGTTCAGCTTCCTGTCACCCCAAACTCCCAGGTCCCTTTCTGCCACTCTGTGCCCAGCCTGGAGCTCCCCATGGGGTTGTTGTGTTGAACCTCATCCCATTGGGATCAGCCCAACTCTCCCGTCTGTCCAGGTCCCTCTGCAGAGCCCTCCTGCCTTCCAGCTGATCCACACTCCCACCAGCTCAGTGTCATCTGCAAATTTGCTGATAATGGACTCAATCCCCTCATCTAAATCATCAATAAAGCTATTAAACAGAATATCTACAGACAAACAGATATCTACAAATACCCAAGAGCCATCCCACTACAGATGCCTGAGCCTGGGGGGATGCAGCTCACCTGACCTCTGGGACTACTCTGTGTGGAGATGTTTTGTGTGTGTATCCCTGATGTGTCCTTGGGCCATGGACTGCAGGGCCCCAGACTTGCTCTGGTGGCCATATTTAAGACAAGAAGGAGTGCTGCAGTCCCCTGGTCCCTTAGGGCTGCTGCAGCCTTGCTCCCCATGCAGGTATGGAGGTTTCTTTGGAGTGCATCTGCTTTGGGTGCCCAGCACCTCAAAGAACCCTCAAACACACAGAGAAAAGTTCTTTCAACCCACAAAATGCTCAACATTAAAAATCTGGTGGCTCCAAGGCAGTTACCTCCACTCTGTATTTACTCAGCACCGGCCGAATCCCCAGTGGCACCGGCAGGATGGGACCTCGGTCCACTTCTGTTGGGCCATCAATTGGGGGAAGGTCAGACTTGCCTCCAGGGCCAATCTGGAAGAGATGCAGCTTGGATTAGGATCTGTCCCAGATGAGGAGTTTGTCAGTCTCAGGTGGAACCAGTCCAGTCTGGTCTCCTGCTTTGGGTCTGGGCTGTCACAGAGGGTGCAGGAGCAACCAAGCTGAGCACCCAGGTGGCTGAACCATGGAGAAAAGGCATAAACACGAGGAGAAAATGGTTCCCAGCTGGGAGAGGGGAGATGGAGAGGAGATCTTGGGCAGGGAGGGAGGGAGGGAGAAATTCTTGGGTTGGACTTGGTGAGGGTGCTGAGCCCCTGGTTGCCCAGGTTGCCCAAGGAAGCTGTGGCTGCCCCATCCCTGGCAGTGTCTCAGCCCAGGTTGGATGGGGCTTGGAGCCCCCTGGGCTGTCCCTGGGGAGGGGTCCCTGACCATGGCAGGGGTGGCACTGAGGGGGATGTCAGGTCCCTTCCCACCCAAACCAGTTTGGGATTCCATGAATTCACCCCCCTTTCCTGAGACCTTCCCACTGGCACCTCTGAGGACACCAGCACTCCCAGTGGCCTCTCCCACATCCCAGTAACAATGCAGAGTTTAGGCCAACACAACATTTTTGGGGTGGGCTGCCCTGTCCAGCAGGATGCCCTCCATCCACTGCCCATCACCTCAACCCTCACAGCTGTCCGGGAGCTGCAGAATTCCATCCCATCCTTTCCTCTCTTGGTCTGGGGGGGCTTTGGGCATCTGGTACCTGGAGCAGCTCGAAGGCAGCCAGGAGGTCTCCTGCTGTGGAGTTTCCCCTGTAGATCTGGTAGTACTCCAGCTGGGGGGGGAAGCGTGGGGGGCAGTAGTGCTCATCAGACATCTTCACCACGGGTTTGGCAAAGGTACGGCCCATGAAGTCAGCTTTGCCCTGGAGAGACAGAGAGAGAGCTCTTGGCTCTGCTGACCCAGGGTGAGGTCCCCCAGGTTTAGGCTGTCAGGTGGGGGTAGGGAATGGGGGAACGGTTTCAAACTGGAGGAGGGTGGGTTTAGGTGGGATGTTAGGAAGAAATTCTTCACCATGGGGTGGTGAGACACTGGCACAGGTTGCCCAGGGAGGTGGTGGAAACCCCATCCCTGGAGGTTTTTAAGGTCAGGATGGATGGGGCTCTGAGCAACCTGAGCTGGTGAGAGGGTGGGGTTGGAACTGGATGAGCTTAAGGTCCCTTCCAACCCTGAAAATTCTATGAACATTCTATGAACATTCTATGACCATTCTATGAACATTCTATGAAAATTCTATGAAAATTCAGAACCCTCAGGCCCTCAAAACAAGAGCTAGGGCAGGAGGAGAAAGAAGACCGTGAATGTGAGAAGGACTGTTTGCTCCTCATTGTGGCCTTACCAGCACCGTGTGGTCAGAGCCAGCTCCAAAGGACCTAGGACACCAAAGCTCACTGCCAGATTTCATTCCTGGCTTCTTCCAGCCAGGGCTGGGACACCAAGGAGGCCAGGGCAGAGAAGCTTTTCTGATGGGAATGACTCAGGTAGCATCTCCTGGCCTCCAGCCTCACAAAAGCTCTTCCCTCAGGTTGGGTGGAGCTTTGAGCATCTTCGTCCAGTGGAAAGGCCTCAACCTAAACTGTTCTCCCAAACCAAGATCTCATTAAGTTGAACCTGACATCTGATGGGCTAGAGAGCTCCATGCCTAGTGGAGGGACCATTTTACAAGGGTGAAGAGACAAAGCTGGTCCTGACACCCTCTGCACCATCTGCCTGGCCTTCGCCTCAGGAGTGATGGCAGCAAAGGAATCATCAACACTTCCCTTTGCTGGGACTCATCTTACCACTGTGTCCTGGTCATAGATCTCAATGACAATGATGGGAGGGTCATCCCTCATCTCATGGGCTTCTCCATACAGCTCCACATTGTCAAAGACCAGCAGCTGGTCCCAGGTTGGGCAAAGGGTCTCATTGAGGACCTGGAAGAATGAGAGAGGTGTTTACTGCTCCAGAAAGAAGCTAAAGCCCTCAGGAAGAGCAGAAGAAAAGGTCTGAGCTGCACTTTTTTGGGGGGATCATTTAGCCATGGGGTATCTCCCAAGGACTCTTCTGAGAAAAAAAAATCCCACCCCAGCAGCAGGCATGCAGGCCCAAATTATTTCTGGTGTCCACCAAGCTTGGCAGCTCTCAGCCCAGGCAGGGGAGACAAACCCCATGTCAACATACTCCAGTTTCTCCTAACCAAGTGGTGAAACACAGCCACAGGGCCGTGGGCTAGCTGGGTGCTGACGCAGGAGGCCATGTGGTGAAGGTGCTCCTGGAGACCACTCCAGCCCCAGTGCCACGAATGGTTTCCCACCTCAGGACCCCTTCACCAAACTAATCCATGATTCCCTGGCAGTCATGGGAGCTGTGGCAGGGTGGAGAGCTGATGGGACCCCAGAGCCCATCCCCCCAGGTCAGGAGATGGTGTTTACCTCGGTGCACTGGCTTTGGGAGATGAAGAAGACTCTTGCAAAGGGGTCTGAAAGGCCACTGCTGTCAGCTGCAAACAAACTCCTGGCTTGGTACATGTGGGCTCTCAGCTGGAAAACTTGCTTCTCTGCAAGAGAGAAGGGTGCTGAGACACCTGGACACACAACTCTGGAGCCCAACGTGGGGCTCAGCCTGCAGACTGAGGTCTCAGGCATGGTTTTTGCTCAGGGTCAGCATGAAGGAAGGAATAGGAGCTCAAAACATGTGTTCCAAATGGATATGGACCTCCTTGAAGTCCTGGTCTGGAGAATGGCAGCTATGAAGGGGGTAAACACACTTCCCACATCCCAGTTCCCCGTGGGAGAAGTGGGGGACCTCAGCCTGGGACAACTGGTTCCCCCTTAGCCCCTGGAAGCCCTCATGGTGTCCAGCCAGGTTCCCCCCTGCCCTCTCCCCATGTCCACTGCAGGCAGGAAGAGCTTACTGGTGTAAAGGAGGCTGATGGGTGGGAAGGATGGCAGGTTTTGGCCTCTGGTGATCTTCTTCTCCTCGAAGCCACAGGGCAGGCCACTCAAGAAGTCTTTGCGTTGTTTGTTGAGGCCCAGCCAGAGGTACATCTCCATCTTGGCCTGAACTGTCCAGCCAGCAGGTCCAAAGCCCCTCTTCCCAGGTAGCTGGGCACAAAGGACAGGAGAGTTGACATGGACAGAAGACTTGACCTCAGAGATGGCCAAACCTCCCTCTCATCACCCTCTGGTGCATCCCTTAAACCCAGGGACCCAATCCCTCATCGTTTTGGACCATGACACTGCTCTGGCTCACGCATTATCTCCTTTCCACCATGTTGGCTTCCTCCTTCTAAGCCACCACCCTCTGTCGTGGCCACCTGGGCCACACATCTCCCTCCTCCTTGGTGTTTCTCCCTTACTGGACTGGGTAGGATCAGTGGACACACACTGTCCAGCGTCCACCCCTCCCAGCAGACTACGGGCTCTGATCAGCCCCACCAAGATACACAACAACTCTCCCATCTCCACCTCCCACCCTCCCAGTCTCTCCTTCTTCCACCTCCCTCCTCTTGGCTGCAGCTCCCCCAGGGCAGACAGAGCAGCACCTTGAGGAAGATGGTCTTCACTTTGGCACAGTCCTTGCCCATCTCCTCGTCCACGATGGAGTAGAGGATGTCCTTGGAAGGGATGCGGGCGTAGGCGATGCGCTTGTTGTTGCTCATCATCCAGATGAAGATGTCAGGAATGCTGTGCTGGGGCTGGGGACACCATGAGGAGCCCTGTCAGGGGCTCAGCTCCTTCTGACCACTGGGGCACCAGCGGGGCTGGAGAACATCTGAAGGTAAATCCAACAGATGCCAGGGGAGACGGAGGTGCCTATTGCCACCTTAGGGACATCAGAACAGTTTGGAGCCTCCAACTGCAGAAGATTTTCTGCTGAAGCTGCTCAGAGCAGGAGGAGAGTTGGCAGGAAGGACACTGGCATTTGTCCCAGAGTCATAGAATGGCTTGGGGTGGAAGAGACCTTAAAGACCCCAACAGTGCCCAGGCCACCCCCCCCCGTCCCTCAGCACCACATCTCCAGGGCTCTGAAACCCCTCCAGGCATGATGGGGACTCCAGCCCTGCCCTGGGCAGCCTGGGCCAGGCCCTGACAACCCTTGCCAGGGAGAAATTCTTCCCCAGCTCCAACCTAAACCTCCCCTGGCACAACTTGAGCTGTGCCAAAAGTTCCTCTTCTCCCATCCCTTGTTCCAGGGGAGCAGAGCCCGACCCCCCCTGGCTCCAACCTCCTCTCAGGGGGTGTCAGAGAGCCAGAAGCTCTCCCCTCAGCCTCCTCTGCTCCAGGATCAACACCCACACCTCCCTCAGATGCTCCTCACAACTTCTCCAGACCTTCTCCAGCTTCTCCAGACCCTCCTCCTTATTCTCCATCCCCTTCTCCATCTTCTCCAGATCCTCTTCCTTACTCTCCAGACCTTCTCCATCTTCTCCAGCCCCTTCCCCAGCTCCATTCCCCTTCTCTGGACACTCTCCATCCCCTCAATCTCCTTCTGCTCCCGAGGGCCCCGAGCTGTCCCCAGGATTGGAGTTTCCCCTCCATCCCAGGCTGCTGTCACCATGCCCTGACCCAGCTGACACCCTCTCTCCCCGCAGAGACCTCACCTCATCTGCCAAGAAGCGGAGTTTCTGCAGGAAGTTTTGCACCAGCTTCATCTTATCTTTCACGGTGTTCTTCTTCACCTGTGAGCGCAGAGCCGTGGCTTGCTGCCCCATGTTCTCCTGAGGGCAGAGGGGAGCCCAAGACACAACTTTAGGAAGAGCAGGAAGGAGCAGAGAGAAGGGAGCAGCACCAGGCAGGTCCGTGGGTGTTTGGGAATGGGTGGGGAGGGGGCAGCTGCCTGAAGCCCCCCAGGTGCCTCCTGGTGTTGGTACTCCTGAGGCATCTTCAGGAACCTTGACATGATGCTGGGAGGGTCCCTGGCAGGGCAGAGACATCTGCCCAAGGGGAAGGAGCACAGGGCAGGAAGGTGTCACCTGTGCTCAGGCACTCTGGGGTGGCTTCCAGCCTGCTGGAGGCTTTCACAGCTTAAATTCATTGCTCTGGAGGATGCAGCTGGTGAGTGGAGCTGGTGGCCTTGGCTCTTCCACCTGAGTGAGCCACCTGCTCCTCGTGCATCTCTTCTGCACTTCTCCTTTGCAAGGACCCGGGTGACCAGCCCCAGACTGGCTCCACCTCCCCTGGAGCACCTGATCTCTGCAGGATTCCCCTAAATCATTCCTTCCTGATGCACCCATAGCTCCTGGGTTTCTTCTCAAGGCAAAGCACAGGGTGGTGGTGGAGGGGAGGCAGCAAGTGCCACCTGGGACCCGTGCAAGACCCAATTGTTCTTGAGTTGCTCCTTCCAGAAATAACCCCACCCAGATCCACAGAGAGTGGAAACCCACACCCCTAGGGACCCCAGTTCTCCAGAACATTGAGAAGGAATCCTCCTCCCACTTACCAGCTCCCGCATGCAGGATTTGAGCCTCTCCCTGTCCAGCCTGGTGCGGGATGGGTGGTGCTGATCCTTCTCAGCCAAGGTCACGAAGCGCCTGGTGGGACAGGTTGGTGGCATGAACACCATGGGAGGCTCTGGGCTCTCCCCAAGGAGCTGAGCCTGGAGCAGGAAGAAAATCCCCCCCAGCCCCCCCAGGCTGCTGCTCAGTTGTGGCCAAATGTCCTGTTTGCAGCCAGTCACAAACCCCAGACTGGGTTGGATGGGAAGGGACCTTAAAAGTCATCTAATTCCAAGCCCTGCCATGGTCAGGGACCCCTCCCCAGGGACAGCCCAGGGGGCTCCAAGCCCCATCCAACCTGGGCTGAGACACTGCCAGGGATGGGGCAGCCACAGCTTCCTTGGGCAACCTGGGCAACCAGGGGCTCAGCACCCTCACCAAGTCCAACCCAAGAATTTCTCCCTCCCTCCCTCCCTCCCTGCCCAAGATCTCCTCGCCATCTCCCCTCTCCCAGCTGGAAACCCTTCCCCCTCCAGGCTCCCAGCCCTCCAGGCCCTTGTCCCAAGTCCCTCCCCAGCTTTCCTGGAGCCCCTTCAGGCACTGGAAGGTGCTCTAAGGTCTCCCCTTGCAGCCTTCTCTTCTCCAGCCTGAACACCCCCAACTCTCTCAGCCTGGCTCCCCAGCCCTCAGATCATCTTTGTGGCCTCCTCTGGACTCTACAGCTCTAGGTCCTTCTTATTTTGGGGCTTTAGAACTGGACACAGTGCTGAGTGCTGAGTCTCACGCATGGGAAGTCCCACCCTGTGGCAGGCAGGCGACTGAGGCTTCCACCACCACTTTGGGGTGTCTGGGGTGCAGATGTCAGCACCACCTCGACCTGTGCTCCAAGCCAGGAGGCAGCTGGCACAGCATTGTGCCAAGGTGATGGGATGGACACGGTTTAGTGGTGGATTCATCAGTGTTGGGTTAATGGTTGGACTTGATGGCCCTCAAGGTCTTTTCCCACCCAAACAATCCCATGAGATGCTTGCCCACTATCAAGAGGATGAGGCAAGGTGGGCTTCTGCTCACAACCTTGTCTGTTGGCTCTGCAGAGAGCAGGGGTCTGCTGGGTGCCACCTCTGCCCAGGTTTACTCACAAGCACCCACTGCTCAGCTCCTCCAGGACCCCTCGGAGCCGGCGCTCTGGATGTGGCTTCTCCGTCTTGATCATCTCCTGAACATCATTGAGTCCTTCCTCCTGCAGCAGTGATGGGGGAAAAGGTGAGGGAGGGGACACAGAGCACTGCTGTGGGGCAAGGTCCCTCCTGAGGTCCCAGCATGCATGCAGCAGCCTTGTGGGAGCTGCCCAGGGGAAATATCTGCTGCTCCTCCAGACCTGCTGCCTCGGGTCTGGCACAGATTTGGCTGCAGGGACCTTGCTCTGCGTGATGAGGAGGGCTCCATCTCCCATGGGACAAGCTGGCCAGGGTCCACACTGGCTTAGAATCATAGAATCACAGAATGGGCTGGATTGGAAGGGAGCTCAGAGCTCACCAAGTCCAACCCTTGATCCACTCCCCCTGTGGTTCCCAGCCCATGGCACTGAGTGCCACATCCAGGCTCTTTTGAAATATCTCCAGGGATGGAGAATCCACTGCTTCCCTGGGCAGCCCATTCCAATGGCTGATCACCCTCTCGGTAAAGAAATTCTTTCTAATGTCCAACCTAAAATGGTTTCTAATGTCCAATCATAAAATAGTTTGGGTGGAAGGGACCTTTCAACGCCACTGGGTCCCAACTCCCCCTGCAGTCAGCAGGGACATCTCCACCCAGAGGTCACTCAGAGCCCCCTTCAACCTCCCCTGCGATGGTTCCAGGGATGGGGCATCTCCCACCTCTCTGGGACACCTGGACAGGGGCTCAGCACCCTCCGTGTGAACAACCTCTCCCTTCTCTCTCTAATCAGAATCTCCTCTTGTTGTTCAGCTTAAAACCATTCCCCTCATTCCACCCCTCCAGGCCCTTGTCCCAAGTCCCTCCCCAGCTTTCCTGGAGCCCCTTCAGGCACTGGAAGGTGCTCTAAGGTCTCCCCTTTGCAGCCTTCTCTTCTCCAAGCTGTCCCCACACTGTGGAAGGTGCTGTCTGGACCTGCCAGGCTCTCCCTTTGGGGTTCTGCAGAGATCTTGCCAACCCGGAGCTGTCACAAAGGCTCCTTGGGATTTATCTGAGACCATGAGGAGGCTCTGGCACACAACTTCTTCATCCCTCTCCTCCAGGAGGACAAACCCTCTCTGCTCCTGCTCCCTTTGGTGGGGGCACCTGCTCTGACCCACAGAAAATCCAAATCACCTTTTTTAGGACTTGGACAATCCAGCTGTGGAGCATTGGGAAACTTCCCACTTCCTGCCCCAGTGTTGCTGGTGGGTCCTTGAGCTGCTTGACCCTGGTTTGTGAGAAGCTGCAGAGATGCACGGGGGACCTGGAGGTGCCTCCTGCCAGCTCCACCACCCAAATGGCCTCTGTGTCCCCCTCCCCAGCTGCCCCCATCCTCACCAGCTTGTCCCCAATCTTGTCCATGATGTTGGCGTTGTACAGCCTGCGGCGCTGGTCCTGCCACCAGCTCTTGATGTAGATGCAGGGTTTTTTCTCAAAGTAGGGGAGGTGGAAGTAGTTCCTAAAAGAGGAGGCAGAAGAGATGGAAAATCTGAGCAGGAACAGCCCCTGTCCCATACCTTGCCGGAGGAGAAAATGCTGCCGTGGGCAGAGGGGACATTTAGCAGGCCAGGGGTGGGCTGAGGGGAATTCGGAGAATTGTTTGGGTTGGAAAAGACCTTTGGGATCATCCAGTCCAAGCCTTCCCCCAGCACCCCCACCCCCTGTCCCTCAGCACCACATCTCCAGGGCTCTGAAACCCCTCCAGGCATGATGGGGACTCCAGCCCTGCCCTGGGCAGCCTGGGCCAGGCCCTCACAACCCTTTCTGGAAAAGTAAATTTGAGATTTCTGGGGACTCCCAGGCACCCAGCAGCCTTTTCAGAGCACTTCAATTGGCTGTCCATCCCCAGACACCTCAGATGGATCTCCTGCCTGGGACTGGGTGAACTTTAAGGTCACTTCCAACACAATCTGATGAACCAAGTCCCCTGAGATGTGTGGCACCCACACTGAGGAGGAGAGGGGAAGGGAAGGGAAGGGAAGGGAAGGGAAGGGAAGGGAAGGGAAGGGAAGGGAAGGGAAGGGAAGGGAAGGGAAGGGAAGGGAAGGGAAGGGAAGGGAAGGGAAGGGAAGGGAAGGGAAGGGAAGGGAAGATTCTGAGCAGACCTTAGAGCACCTTCCAGTGCCTGAAGGGGCTCCAGGAAAGCTGGGGAGGGACTTGGGACAAGGGCCTGGAGGGCTGGGAGCCTGGAGGGGGAAGGGTTTCCAGCTGGGAGAGGGGAGATGGCGAGGAGATCTTGGGCAGGGAGGGAGGGAGGGAGGGAGAAATTCTTGGGTTGGACTTGGTGAGGGTGCTGAGCCCCTGGTTGCCCAGGTTGCCCAAGGAAGCTGTGGCTGCCCCATCCCTGGCAGTGTTGAAGGCAATCTTCAGAGCAACCTGTTCTGGTAGAAGATGTCCCTGGTCACTGCAGGGGGTTGGACTAGGTGGCCTTGAAAGGTCCCTTCCCACCCAAAGGTCAATAATTCACATTATCATTCTGGAGGCAGTGGGTGGTTTCCAGGCAGGAGGTGTCAGCAGAGCCCCGTGGTTGAACACCCAGGAGCTGGAGACCTCTGGATAAACACCACGAGGGACAGAGCCTTAGGGGCAGGCTCAAAACCCCTCAGTGCTGCTCACCTCAGTCCTGCATTCACCTTGGCCAGGAGCTGGTGACCACGTGAGGAATCCCAGGTAGGTATTTTTATTTGGAATGGAAACACCTCTGGTTCAGTCTGGACTGTTTAATTTCCCAGTTCTGTTAATTCTGCCTATTAACATCTATCTCCTGGCAGGACACAGTTCAAATCCACTGCCAGTGTCTCTCATCAGGTTAAATCCAATTAATTTGGGGTTCAAGCCCAGCTCAGTGGGTGAATCTTCTCTGCGTGGTAGGGGAACTGCTGCCCTCACACCACCAAGTGATGAGTAAAGCCCACACAAGAGAATTGGCTTAATTTTACAGCTGGGGAAACTGAGGCAGGGGGAGGAGAAGTGATTTGTCCACTCACAACCTGCTGCAACTCAGCAGAGCCAGGGTAGGACCCAACCTCCTGAGTCCTGGCTCAGTTCAACCCCAGAGCTCATCTCCCCATGGTGGCCACAGGACCCCAGCCTGGTTGGGTGGGAAGGGACCTTCAAGGTCACCTAATCCCAAGCCCTGCCATGGTCAGGGACCCCTCCCCAGGGACAGCCCAGGGGGCTCCAAGCCCCATCCAACCTGGGCTGAGACACTGCCAGGGATGGGGCAGCCACAGCTTCCTTGGGCAGAAGGCAGAGGGGAAAGAAGAGGCAAAGGAGGAAGTGTGAGAGGGGAGGAGAGATTCCATGGAGCTGCCAGACTTGTCCCCAAAAGCTGCTGGGGGTTGGAGGGCTGTGGTTGGATCTTCAGCTGCTCCTTGGGTAACACAACAGTGTCATGGAGTGATGGAATGGGTTGGGTGGGAAGGGACCTGAAAGCCCCCCCAGTCCCCCCCCTGCCATGGTCAGGGACCCCTCCCCAGGGACAGCCAGCCCAGGGGGCTCCAAGCCCCATCCAACCTGGGCTGGGACACTGCTGTCCCCAGGGCTCTTTGGCCAAATGGCTCCAGGCCCCATGACACTGAGTTCACCTCTGCCTCCAGCTCTGCAGACAGTGGTGGGAGCTCAGGAGCCCCCCGAGAGAACCAGAACTGAGCCCCCCAGCTCAGGCCAGTGCCAAGCAGAGGCTCTCACCTGTCTGTGACCAGGGGCTTCATGGGCTGAGAGGAGGAAACAGAGAGCAGCTCCCCATCCTCATCACCTTCATCTTCACTCAAGTTCTGGAGCAGCTCGGACTCCTCCTCACATCCATCCCCTCCCTCCTTCTTCCTCTGGAGGGTGGGTTTGGTGATGCCATCCGTCTGGTTCCCATAGTTACCTCAAGAAAAAGGAGGTGAAATATTTGGAAATCTAAAGGGGCTCAGATCTCTCGGATTTAATTCAGGCTGGGGAGAAGTTTTCTCTGCAGAAACCGTGGGGGACATTTGAGTTCAGGTCTCTGAAACCCCTGCCCAGGAACCATAAATCAGTGATGGGTCCCCTGCTCATGTCCTTTTCTTGAGGCAGAAGGAATTCACCCTCTCCCTTTTGGGCCTTAGCCATCCCCTACTCCCTAAACTGAGAGCTCTGGAATGGAAAATGGGGAAGAAACCCTACTCTGAGCCTTGGATCTTGTGTTCCCCACCAGGCATGCTTCAAAACCACCCTCCCCCAAGAGCAAACCAACCTATTGTAACCTCGAAGTTAATGGGTTTGTCACCAATCTTCCTGTCGATCATGGTGGCTTCCAGGAAGGCTCCGAAGAGGAAAAACTCCTCCATCTTCCCAGTGCAGTTCTGCAGAAGAAATCAGGAGGATCAGGGTTGAGGTCAACTGGAGGGACACCTTGGTGGGTGGGTCCCCTTTGGGTGGGGGGGGGTGCATCACTCTGAGCACCCTCATGGGCTTTTGGAAGGTGAGATGTCACTGCTCAGGCTTTCAAGAGGCCCATGAGGGTTTTCTCTCCCACCATCCTGAGCCATCTCCAGGCTCGTTGCAGAGAGCTGGATGAAAGATCTCAGCCTAACCTTTGGAGGTGTTGGGCTGAGCCAACCCTCCCACCTGAGGGACATTCAGGAACATGAGACTGAGCTGAGAGAACTGAGTTACTCAAAGAACCCAAACCATCTGCCTGGGTGTTCTTTCAGAACTTCGTTCCCTGGTGGCCTCAGTTCCCCTGGAGGGGAATTTTGAAGCCATTCCTGAAGAAGAGCTTTGACACAGAGGTTGCTCTGCCACCAGATTTCTCCATTTCTGCTTCACTCCCTTGGCTCATAGGGATTGACCTGCGTGGGCTTCTCCAGGTGGGACAAACCTCAGTGTGTCTGTGCAGAGCACCAAGAAGGCTGGAGAAACATCTCAAACCTCTCAGAAACACCAAATCAGCCAGGTTGGAAAGGACCTTTGAGATCATCAAGTCCAGCCTTGGATCCACAACCCTGGATCCCCTCTCAGCACTCCTAGGAGAGGTGAGCAGTTGGATCCTCCTAACATCGGAATTCCTCACAAGATTTGCCTTCACTCTGCATTCTCCAAAACATTTAGGACCACACTGAATGAAATCCTCTTTGTGAGACCCAAGATTGACCAAGAGGCCTGAGGAGACCCAAAACTCATCACTGGCAGCTGGAGGGTGAGGGCTGACTTACATCAGCAACTGAAGTGGCCTGCTCCACTTGCACCTCGGTGGAGCTGTTGATCTCGGGGTTGGTGGTGTCCAAGATCTCCACGGCAAGGCTCATCAAAAGCCTGGCCCGGAATGAGACCCCTTCCCCCAGCCCCTCGTTCAGCTCCTGGTGCTCATCCATCAGGGTGTAGTTCCGAGTGGAGCCGTACATGTTCACCCAGGCGGGACCAAACGTGGGCAGGAAGCCTGGAGCAGATCAGACACACACGGAACAATGGAATGGTTCTGTTTGGGAAAGACCTTTCGGATCATTGGGTCCGAGCACTCTGACACCAGGAAGGGGGTGAGCGTGGCAGACGGGATGTCCAAAACCCACTCGTCACTTGGCATCACTTCCCTGGGCTGCATATGGTGACACGGGCTCGGACACACGCGATTGCAACCAAACGTTGGACAAGTTGCCCAGTCAGAGCCAAGAAGAAAGAACCCCCCTCTTGGTCCCTTTTTTCAGAGCCATCTCTGGTTTCACATTGGTCCTG
Source organism: Phaethornis superciliosus (assembly GCA_023637945.1). NCBI lineage: Eukaryota > Metazoa > Chordata > Aves > Apodiformes > Trochilidae > Phaethornis > Phaethornis superciliosus. Next base: position 113,576,836 of record JAJQWJ010000003.1, on the reverse strand, counting down.
CCCATGTCTGCACCGGGTGGTGCATGAGTGGAGGAACCTGGCAGAGAGGCACCACTCATGGCAACCGATATTTTGGAAGGAGAAATTGGGTTTGGGTGTCTTTGCTTTCAGACATTGGGCTGGGAGTTGGGTTTCAACCCAGGAGAGCACTGCAATCCAGGTCCCTCCAGCTGGGCTCCAAGAAGCAGCTGTCTCTGGGGGTGGGGAAGGAGCTCTTTGGGGCTGTTCTCCCAACTTTCTGCCAACCAGATGTCTCTCTACCAGGAAGAAGGTGGCCCAAACAACCCCCTCCTGGCCTTGGCTTTACCTTTGTCTCCCTCGTTGGAGATCTTCCTCAGATCAATGAAATGGGTCCCGATGGCCACGTCATTGACTTTGTCTGAGTCCCGGATCTGGACCTTGATCCTCTTGCACAACGGGGGGAACATTTCTGTGAAGATGATCTGCTCGTTCCAGAGAGGCTCGTAGCTGCTTTTTTGCACCGAGGTTTTTCCCTGCAGCATGGGAAGAGAAAGATATTTGACAAGGCTTGGAGGTCCCAAGCCACCCCTCACCACCCAGCCTGCTCCCCCGTCGACCGCGGGAATGGGCGTTGTGTCCTGGGATTCTCCCAAGGAACAACCTCCTTCCCACAGCTGGAGAGGGCTGCAAACCCCCCAGGGTGTGCACCAGGGAGGGGAAGCACCATAAATGAGGCGGCCATGGAGAAGCCCACCACAGAGCAGGTCCCTTGGAGGGACTGCAGCCAGGGGCACGGCCATGTTGGAGCAGGTCTGTCCCTAAAGGCATTGTGACCCATGGAGGAGGCCATGTTGGAGCAGGTCTGTCCCTAAAGGCATTGTGGATGATGGAGGAGGCCATGTTGGAGGAGGTGGACCTCAACATGACCATGGCTGGTGCCACAGGCATCTTTCTCACCTTCTGCCCTGCAAAGACCACTTGCACGTAGGGGTCTACCAAGTCCTTGTTCTCCCCAATGAGAGCCTTCTTCACGTTGGCCATGATGCTGGTGTTCATCCGGGGCAGCCCCTCGGCCCGGTAGATCTTGATGTAGAAGCGAGCCCACTGCCTCTCTGCGGGGACCCCGTCTGGGAGCAGGAGATTCCTGCAACACCAATAGGGAAGGTCTGGAACCCTCTGGTGGCTTTCTCAGAAGTGGGTCACCAAAGAGGGAGAAGATGCCCCACTTCCTGACCACGGCACTCTTTCTGCCCAGACTCCTGGTTCTGGGGAAGGGAGCTTGGGGGGAATGGTGGTTTCTGAAGCAAAACCTCAGAGGAGCCTCTGGGACCAAGTGTGTTCCACAGTGGGGAGATAATTATTTAGAATATCTATTAGAAAATTATTAGAAAATATTAGTAGGAAAATTATTAGAAAATAATATCTATTTAGAAAATATATTTTTATATATAATTCATAAATAATTCTCTATAATTATTTCAGTGGAGTTTAGGGAAGAACCAGGCTCAGCCTAATGCAGATATCTAAAGCAGGACCAGGGGGTTACAAGACCCTTTCTCCTTTGTTGCATTGCAGGGGCAGCTCCAACAACTCAATTTCCTTGGCATCCTTGGCTTTTCTCTTCTAGGAGAAGAAATGAGAGCCATGGGGGATGCTGTGACCAGAACTCCAGGAATCCCTGGGATTCCCCATGAGGACATGGGACAACATCAGCACTACAGCATGGATCAAAGCCCCAGATCAGCTCAGGTTGGTGCCTTGAACCCACTGCTCCTCAACAAGCAGTCAAGAAAGCTGCACGGGTCTTTTGCTGCCACTTTTGGTTTCCTCCTACGTGGTGAGAAGCTGAGGGGTGGCCCTGAGAACCACCTGGAGATATTTAATAAGTCTGAAAAGTTCTGGGGCTGGAACTGAGTCTTTAAACTCTCCTAATTTTCTTTCCATGACCTTTTAGATGCTCTAGGGAAGGACAGAGCCCTGCCTACCCATGCAGCCCGAGAAACTTCACCCAGACCTCCCTCCTGTGACCTGGCTGTGGGGGATGACACCCCAACCTACCGCACCTCACCCCAACCTACCCCACCTCACCCCATCCCATCCTATCCCACCCCAACCTACCCCGCCTCACCCCAACCTACCCCACCTCACCCCATCCCATCCCATCCTACCCACCCCAACCTACCCCACCTCACACCAACCTACCCCACCTCACACCATCCATCCATCCATCCATCCATCCATCCATCCATCCATCCCAGTACAGATCTATCCACCTGTTCAGTCAGACTATTCCATCCATCCATCTATGGAATCCCAGAGTGGTTTGGGTGGAAAGGGACCTTAAAAGTTATAATCCCAAGCCCTGCCATGGTCAGGGACCCCTCCCCAGGGACAGCCCAGGGGGCTCCAAGCCCCATCCAACCTGGGCTGAGACACTGCCAGGGATGGGGCAGCCACAGCTTCCTTGGGCAACCTGGGCAACCAGGGGCTCAGCACCCTCACCCCAAACAATTTCTCCCTCAATGTCCACCACAGGGACATCATCAACAAGATCAGGTTGCTCAGAGCTTCATCCAACTTGACCTTAAATAGTTCCAGGGATGGAACAAAACATGGTGTGATCCAAGGTGAAGGGATGTGAAGCTCCTTACCCTTCAATGTCATCCTCCTCTGTCTCATTGGCTTTGTGTGGTGTCTTGATGTTGTCCCCTTTCCCTACCACAGCGATGTCACACTTGAGGTAACCCTTCAGCCCAGCAGTGAGATCCTCAGGGTCAGAAAGGATGGCCCATTTGTGGTAGAACTGGTGCTCTGAAAGCCAGGGGAAAAGACAAGAAAGTTACCAGAAAGAGACACAGCAAGTAGCAGGAGGACTGGAAACATCCTTCAGCTCCAGTGGTGGGACCTGCAGGTGTGTGGAAGAGATGTCATCAGGTGTGAGGAATTCAGACACAGCCCCCTGGGAAAATTCATGGGGAAGATGTGTCTTGTGCTGAAGACCAAAAAGGAATGGGATCAGCTCTCTGAAGGGGGGAAGTGTGGAGTCTCCATCACTGGAAGTCACCACCTGGAATGCTGGAGGTGTTCACCAGCCCTGGAGGGATTTCAGAGTTATGTAGATGTGGTCCTGAGGGACATGGGTTGGCCTTGGCAGTGCTGGGGGAAGGGTTGGACTTGGTGATCTCTGAGGTCTTTTCCAATCTGATTCTAACTTTTTTAAGGGCTCATGTGCCTTTGGGATGAAGTTAGAAAGACTTCATCCTTCTGAATCTCCCCTCTCCCAGCTGGAAACCCTTCCCCCTCCAGGCTCCCAGCCCTCCAGGCCCTTGTCCCAAGTCCCTCCCCAGCTTTCCTGGAGCCCCTTCAGGCACTGGAAGGTGCTCTAAGGTCTCCCCGTTGCAGCCTTCTCTTCTCCAGCCTGAACACCCCCAACTCTCTCAGCCTGGCTCCAGAGCAGAGCTGCTCCAGCCCTCCCAGCAGCTCCAGGGCCTCCTCTGCACTGGCTCCAACAGCTCCGTCTCCTGCTGATGGGGACCCCAGAGATGGACACAGCTTTACCCCAGGGGGGGCTCCCCAGAGCAGAGGGCGACAATCCCCTCCCTGGCCCTGCTGGGGCTGCAGCCCAGGACAAGGTTGCCTAGAAATTCTTCCCTAAGCTGATCAGTGGTTGAACACCCAGAAGACCTCTCAGCCTCTGGCTGAAACATCTTCTCCTGACCTCAGAAGGAACCCAGGTGACTCCCTTACATCCAGGATACTCAAGTTAGAAAAGCATCACCCAAGGAAACCATTCCCTGCCTGGGTACCTTGAGGGCCATTTCGAGGTTGGATGGGGCTTGGAGCAACCTGGTGTAGTGAGAGGTGTCCCTGCCCCTGGCAAGGGGGCTAGAACCAGATACTTAAGGTCCCTTCCCACCCAAACCAGTCTGGGATTCTGTGATTTATTTAGTGGTGCAGGTAGGATACTTGGAATGATCTCAAAGAGCATTTACACACCAGGCTGAGAATAAACAGTTCCAACATCCATCTTGAAGGAGCCGACCAAAGTCCCACTGCGCAAGAGGTTTTTTGAGTGGATCACCTGGAAATGGAGACAGACAAACAGATCAGGCTTCATTCTGCTCCCTTAGGGCTCTTTCCAGGGTTGTCCACAGAATCAATGAATCACAGAGTGTCAGGCGTTGGAAGGGAGCTCTGGAGCTGATCCAGTCCAAGCCCCCTGCCCCAGCAGGATCCCCCAGGGCAGGACACACAGAACACATCCAGGGGGGTTTGGAAAGGCTCCAGAGAAGGAGACTCCACAACCTCTCTGGGCAGCCTGGGCCAGGGCTCCCTCACCCTCACACTCCAGAAGTTTCTCCTCAGCTTGAGCTGGAACTTCCTCTGTTCCAGCTCCAACCCAGTATTCCTTGTCCTGTTCCTGGGCACCCCCAAAAAACAGATTGGCCCCTTCCTCCTGACACCCACCCCTCAGATATTTCGAGCCATTGATCAGATCCCCTCTCAGCCTTCTCTTCTCCAGGCTGAACAGCCCCAGGGCTCTCACTCTTCCTTCCCAGCAGAGATGCTCAAGTCCCTTCAGCACCCTCAGGGCTCTCCCTTGGCCTCTCTCCAGTAGATCCCAGTCTCTCCTCAACTGGGGAACCCCAAACTGGAGCCAGGATTCCAGATGTGGTCTCCCCAGGGCAGAGCAGAGGGGCAGGAGAACCTCCCCAGATCTGCTGGACACACTTTTCCTGATGACCCTGTCCTGCCTTGGGCCAGGATCAAGGTGATTTTCTGGTTTATACTTTTGCTTTCAGCTCAGGCTCTTGTAAATAGTTGCACTTGCTGAAATTAACAGCAAGTTTCTCAGGCAGTGTCTGCTTCTGGGACTGCTCACACTCCATGGTTAGAGTTACTGCCAGAGCCTGGTGTGCAGAGCCAAGGACACTGCTCAGCTCTGAGGAACATTTTACCTTCCAGAAGGAGTAAGGAGGTCCCACCTGAACCCCTCCTTTGGGGAGGAGCAGACAAGAGAGATGTCAGAATTGACCAAACAGAGGATTCCATCCCATACACCTCATCCTCAGGATCAATTGGAGGGATCACAAGGCTCAAACCCCTTCCTGCTTCCCCTTCTTCCCCTCTGCCTCTTTGCTTGGGCATCCTGGGAGGATTCCATCCATTCCTCTGCCTCTGCTCCTGATCCATGCCAGCCTGAATCTGTGTGTTCCTGCCTCCAGCTCCCAACTGCTGCTGACCCCAGGATTCCAGCCTGGACTTTCCCAGGGCTGCCCTGCAGCCTCAGTGGGGATGTGAGAGTTATTGGGGGAAGGGGGAGGAACGTGGGGTCAATTTTCCTGTATATTTGTATAGATTGAGTAATTTTTCCTACTTATTATTACTGTTTCATTTAAGCTGTGTAGTTTAGTTTCCAACTCATCAGTCTCTCTCCCTTATTCTCTCTCTTTTCTTTATCAGGGAGGAGAGGGGGATTAACAGAGAGCAGCTGGGATTGGGTTTAATTACCAGGCCAGTGTTAAACCCTGAGAGTCCCCCAGGATCCCATTGGCCCTCTTGGCCACACTGTTGACCCATGGAGAATTCCCTGTCCAGTGGGGTTCCAAGGTTTTTCTCCATGGAGCTGCTTTCCAGCAGGCCATCCCCTCATCTGTCCCGGTGGTTGGGATTATTCCTCCCCAGGTGCAGGACTCTGCTCTTGTCCTTACTGAGCACCAGGAAAGGAGCTGCTGCTTTCTCCTTGGTCTGCGTGAGGGACACCAAGAGGCACCAAGAGGTGGGGTTGGCAGCTCTTGCAATGATGGCAACAAGCACTAGGACAATGAAATGTCGGACTTGAGGATCTTAAAGGCCTTCTCCAACCAAAATGATTCTGAGTCACCTGATGGAAGAGTCCTGAGGATGCTGGAATTTATGGTCTAATCACCTCCAGGGGAGAAGCTGCAATGGGTCTCGAGCAACCTGGTCCAGTGGGAGGTGTCCCAGCCCATGGCAGGTGGGCTTGGAACCAGATGATCTTTGGGTCCTTTCCAACCCAAAGCAGTCTGGGATTCTGGGCTATGATCACTGGTGTGCTCTGAAACCCCAGAGAGCAGCCATGGGGGCAGACAGGGAATGGAGGAGTGGAACTGGGTGGTCCCAGCCATGGGGGTCAGTGAGAGAAAGAAGGACTGGGAAGGGGCTGCAAAAGAGGTGAGGTTTGTAGGACCAAACATCTCAGCTCCTGGTGGGGTGTCTGACATCAAGGACCTTCCATCCAGGCCTGGGACACCCACAGAAGGGGCTGGTTTATTCCAAAACCCTCTTAAAAAGAAGGAAGGTGCCCATGGTCACTTACAGAGAGCTTGATGATCTTGTCAAACATCACATCTGGGGGGACGTGGAAGTCAAAGACAAAGTACTGCAAAAGGAAAAGAGCGGTGGTGAGGGCAGGAGAGCCAGGGTGGGTTTCCTTTGGGACTGAGAGAGCAAATTACGGTGCAGGCTCCAGCAGAAGAGGTGGTGGCTGCCTGGGGGAGCATCCTGAGGCAGGTGATGGATGGAGGGATGGATGGATGGATGGATGGATGGATGGATCCCTGTGAGCCCCACCAGGCAGCCTCTGCTCTCTGGGGAGCTGGAAGGCAGCACTGGCTTCTTGGAAAAGTTGAGAATAATAAAGCATGGATCAAGTGAATGAACTTTTGAATGTTTTTTTGCAAAATATCAGAGGTTAAAAGCTTCATTTCTCCTAACTATGTGGTTTGAGATTTCATCCGATTCCCCCACGAGGTGACAGAGGGAGGGAAAAGTGACAAGGAATTCCATTTAATTGCCTCCCAGCAATGCAGACCCCCAGGAGCACCACCAGAGGACAGGCTCACCTCGTTGTAGTAAGGACAATTGGTCGATTCCTTCATGGATGTGTATTTCTTTTCCTCTCCAACCTCCACGCAGACCACGGGGTCCATGTTGAGCCCCATCAGCTGCCGGGCCTCAATGATGGTGATGCTGACCTGGGGAGAGGGATTTGGGCACCATCACCTCCTGGGACCAGCATCAGATGGTTACTGAGGACACCTTCCAGCCAAAACATTCTATTTCTGGTTATTTCTATTTCTTCTGTTTCAGCTGACATTGGTGGTCCAAGAAAGCTCTATAGAAAAGCTCTCAGATTGCCCTTTCCCCTCCCTCCAAACAGGCTCCCCTCCCACCCCAGGGTGTGACCCCTGTGAGCTGAGGTTGGGGTCACAACGTTGTCACCCACCTGGTAATCCATTGGCCTCCCAGCACTTGGCTCCATTTTGATGTCAGGTTTGGACCTTTGTAGGGGGAGGAGCAGAAGAAACCCTCTGTCAGATCAGAGATGGACTTGAATCCTCACATCAGGAGTGGTTTGGGGGGGAAGGGTCCTTGCAAAGCCTCCTGATTGATCCATGAGGGACGTGGGGTAGTGGTGGCCTGGGCAGGGCTGGGCTGATGGTTGGACTGGGTGCTCACAAAGGTCTTGTCCAACCAAAAGGATTCCATGACCTTCAACCAGAGCAGATTGGTGTCCCCATCATGCCTGGAGGGGTTTCAGAGCCCTGGAGATGTGGTGCTGAGGGACAAGGGGCACTGCTGGGGGAAGGGTTGGACTGGATGATCTTCAAGGTCTTATCCAACCAAAAAAATTCCATGACCTTCACCCAGAGGTCGCTCAGAGCCCCATCCAACCTCCCCTGGGATGGTTCCAGGAATGGGGCATCTCCCACCTCTCTGGGCAGAGGTGCTGCAAGCTGTGAGGGACCATTTGGAGGGTGACCCCACAAAGCTCCCAGCCTGATAGGGTCTGAGGGGCTATGGAACAGCACAGAACATTCCTGCTCTTTGGGGCAGCTTGGATGCTTCCACAAAACCCCCGAGGACATGTGGTTGTGGGGTGTCTGCCAGCATCCCATCACCTCCTGGCTTCCAGAACATTTCATCTCGGTCCTCACCTCTTATTTGAGACGTTGGTGGTGACAGCTGTGACAGAGGCCAAGGAGATGGTGTCTGGCTCCAGCCCACACATCTGTCTCATGGCTTTTCGGTCCAGGTCTTCTGCCTCCAGAACAGCAGCTTCCTCTGCAGAGAGGAGACAAAAGAATGTCTCTTCTGGTTTCCACTTGCTGAATAATTCAAGGTGAAGAGGGAGGTAACCAATATGGCCCATCCACCTCACCTGCTAGCACCAAGAACAATGGGTACCAGGTCAGGTCCCAGATTAAAAAAGGATTTAAAAAAAACAAAAAACAAAGCCACTGCCTCCTGGGACACCTGATCCCAGCTGGGCTACATCTCTACACAGGGGCTTGTGAAGGTGAAAAGGGAAAGAAGGACCAACCACCCAGAACTCAAGGGGTGAAAGAGCCTTGGAGCAAACATTTCAGTTCCACCTGTGGTAAAGGCAACCAAGCACCCAGCTGTGGGGTGGGAAGGTCTGAAAAAAGAGGAGAAAGGGTCAGTTCCCAAGAAAAAATACTGCTGTAGGGATGAAACACCAGATCCCACCAGCACTGGCCCAGGGGAGCATGGCTACTGCAAGAGTCACAGAATCCCAGAGTGGGTTGGGTGGGAAGAGACTTTAAAAGTCATCTAATCCCAACCCTGCCATGGTCAGGGACCCCTCCCCAGGGACAGCCCAGGGGGCTCCAAGCCCCATCCAACCTGGGCTGAGACACTGCCAGGGATGGGGCAGCCACAGCTTCCTTGGGCAACCTGGGCAACCAGGGGCTCAGCACCCTCACCAAGTCCAACCCAAGAATTTCTCCCTCCCTCCCTCTCTCCGTGCCCAAGATCTCCTCTCCATCTCCCCTCTCCCAGCTGGAAACCCTTCCCCCTCCAGGCTCCCAGCCCTCCAGGCCCTTGTCCCAAGTCCCTCCCCAGCTTTCCTGGAGCCCCTTCAGGCACTGGAAGGTGCTCTAAGGTCTCCCCGTTGCAGCCTTCTCTTCTCCAGGCTGAACACCCCCAACTCTCTCAGCCTGGCTCCAGAGCAGAGCTGCTCCAGCCCTCCCAGCAGCATCCAGAAGTCACTGAGATCCTCCTTCCCTCTGCATTTTCTCCCCACCTCTCCTTCCTTCCCTCTCCTCAAGAACTGATCACCAAGCACCCAGGATTTAGTTTTCCCTTGAGCCAGAACCACCAGCACAAGGGTTTTTCATAGAACCACAAAATCTATTTTTGGTTGGGAAAGACCTTGCTGGTGACCAAGTCCAACTCCTGACCCAGCACCCAAAGCCTCCACTAACCCAGTCCCTACGTGCCAGGTGGAGACCTCTGATGGAAAACAGCGGAGATTTCCCCAGAAACGTGATCTCAAGCAGGGCTTTGTCCTCACCCACACACGTTTCTTTCCCCTTGAAACCCAACCCTGGGGTCTGAATGGAATTTCCGATGGCTGAACCCTCTCGGGAGCTTCCAGGAGGGCGTCTGATTTCAGCAGCTCCAGGGGACAGGCAGCCTCCTCGGCACCCCAGCCCTTCTCCTCTCTGCTGTTACACCATGCCAGGGTTAACCCTGCTCTGCATCCTCACCTCGGGAAATCAACCCCAAAATTCCTCTGGGAGCTGGAGGCCTGTGGGGTGCCAGAGGTTGTTTAGCACAAGGTGGGTGACACCTGGCCAAGGCTTCCCCTGGAGGCTGCCACCAGCAGCTCCCACTTCACAATCCCCCGTGGAGCTCCAGCTCTCCTCCCAGGGCACCCCATGCTCTCCCTCCAATCCCCAAGTCTGGGTTCCTCTTCCCAGCATCACCCCCTCTGGGGACAGACTGCTGAGTAGGAGGCTGTGGTAGGACAAGGGGAGGATGGTTTTAAACTGCAGGAGAAGAGCTTTAGAGTAGAGAGAAGGAAGGAATTGTTCACACTGAGGGTGCTGAGCCCCTGTCCAGGTGTCCCAGAGAGGCGGGAGATGCCCCAGCCCTGGAACCATCCCAGGGGAGGTTGGAGGGGGCTCCGAGTGACCTCTGGGTGAAGGTCATGGAATTCTTTTGGTTGGAGAAGACCTTGAAGATCCTCCAGTCCAACCCTTCCCTCAGGACTGCCCCATGTCCCTCAGCACCACATCTCCAGGGCTTGGAAACCCCTCCAGGCATGATGGGGACTCCCAGGATCAAACCCCCAGGGCCTTCAGCTGCAGACTTGTGCTCAGATGTCCCTACCCAGGGTTGGAGCTGATGACTTCTAAAGGTCCCTTTCCACCCAATCACCTGATGGAGTCTCCCAGGTACAGCCCTGGGATGAGGAGGATCACCAAAAAGCAGCACGGGAGCAGGAACCACCTTCCCCCAGGAACAACCCACCTTGTTTCCGTTGCTCATCCTTTGAGGGACGAGTCTTGCCCAGCTTCATGGCTGAAAAAACTCCTTTCCCAGTTCTGGAAGAGAAAAAAAAAGACCAAAACCTCACAACCACCATTCCCTGCATTCCAGTGCCACTTCCTGGGACTTGGAGGTAGAAGAGGAGGAGCCCTTCACAGCTCAGAAGCAAGAGAGGAGATGTCAGCTGAAAGAGTCAGCAGGCACTGCCTTGGAACCTTGGGGGACTTTGGGTTTTTATCCCTCAGCTTGGGATACAAGAGGAGGCTGGAGCTCGGGGTTAGGAGCCAACAAATGGAATCATGGAATCATTAAGGTTGGGAAAGGCCTTGAAGGTGATGGAGTCCAATCATCAACCCAACCCCAGCACCCCCACCCCCTGTCCCTCAGCACCACATCTCCAGGGCTCTGAAACCCCTCCAGGCATGATGGGGACTCCAGCCCTGCCCTGGGCAGCCTGGGCCAGGCCCTGACAACCCTTGCCAGGGAGAAATTCTTCCCCAGCTCCAACCTAAACCTCCCCTGGCACAACTTGAGCTGTGCCAAAAGTTCCTCTTCTCCCATCCCTTCTTCCTTGGGAGCAGAGCCCGACCCTCCCTGGCTCCAACCTCCTCTCAGGGGGTGTCAGAGAGCCAGAAGCTCTCCCCTCAGCCTCCTCTGCTCCAGGAGCAACACCCACACCTCCCTCAGATGCTCCTCACAACTTCTCCAGACCTTCTCCAGCTTCTCCAGCCCCTTCCCCAGCTCCATTCCCTTCTCTGGACACTCTCCATCCCCTCAATCTCCTTCTTCTCCTGAGGTGCTCAGAACTGACCCAAGATTTGAGATGAACTCTCAGACAAACTCTTCCCCCCTCCCCATACCTCCTCTCTCCACTACACACAAACTTCTCCTCCCTCCTGAACCTTTTTTCTGGTCACTCCCCTGCTGCCAAAAACCCTCCAGCAACAAACCGGAACATCCAAACACTTCCCCCAGGTCCTCCCTCTGGGAAAAAAAATCCACAAACTCTTCAGCAAGATAACCCCCAACATGATTTTTTTTGGGGGGGGGGGGATGGAGGTGCTCTTCATGTGGGGGAACCCCCAAAGCAGCTCAGGGTTTGCTTCTCATCTACAACCTCAGGATGGTTTGGGGAGGATTGGCTGATGAAATAGTGGTTTGGAAATGGGCTGGCGTGCTGCTTTCTGCAAATATCCATCATTTCCCATCATTTCCCATGCATGGGTAAGAAGCACCAGGAGGGCATTGGCAGCCTGGGGTCCTGCATCCCTCAGAGTTCATTAGGTACAGAAACAGCCAAAGATGTGCAAGTAGGGAACTAAATAAATGCAGGATTCCTGCCTTGAAAAACTGGAATGCTCTGAAACACAAACAGGTAGAGCCTGGTAAAGGCAAGAAGAGCTTTACAGATATTTTTAGCTGGGTATTCAGATATTTTCAAGTGATGTTTTGAGATATTTCCCTGGCATTGGGAGGAAGGGCCCTGTGGCTGTTGCAAAGAGGTGGGAGGTCCTGAGTTACCCCGGTGAAAGTTCTGAAGTCTGGAGGAGAGCTGGGTGCTTGGCCTGAAAAATTCAGCTGTAAAAAAAAACCTTATAGCTAAGAAAAACATTCAGAAGATCTGCAAAAACCTGAAAGCAGCAAAAGGTAGGAGTCAGACCATGGGATAAACCTCTCCTGAAAGGGCAAACAGCTGGAGAGGGACCTGAGGGCCATGGCTGTGACCATCCCAAAAACAAAGCGACCTGGGCAACCAGGGGCTCAGCACCCTCACCAAGTCCAACCAAAGAATTTCTCCCACCCCAAGCTCTCCTCTCCATCTCCCCTCTCCCAGCTGGAAACCCTTTCCCCTCCAGGCTCCCAGCCCTCCAGGCCCTTGTCCCAAGTCCATCCATCCATCGTCCATCCCAGTACAGATCTATCTACCTGTTCAGTCAGTACTGTTCCATCCATCCATCTATGGAATCCCAGACTGGTTTGGGTGGGAAGGGACCTTAAAAGTCACCTATTCCCAAGCCCTGCCATGGTCAGGGACCCCTCCCCAGGGACAGCCCAGGGGGCTCCAAGCCCCATCCAACCTGGGCTGAGACACTGCCAGGGATGGGGCAGCCACAGCTTCCTTGGGCAACCTGGGCAACCAGGGGCTCAGCACCCTCACCAAGTCCAACCCAAGAATTTCTCCCTCCCTCCCTCCCTGCCCAAGATCTCCTCTCCATCTCCCCTCTCCCAGCTGGAAACCCTTCCCCCTCCAGGCTCCCAGCCCTCCAGGCCCTTGTCCCAAGTCCCTCCCCAGCTTCCCAAGGGAAAGACTTTTCCACATCCTCACTGTTCCCAATGATGGGACATCAGGACTGGATGCATCCCCAGTGCCCGTGCCAGAACCTCACAGTTGGGTGTCCTTAGGTCCTGGGGAGGACCAGCACTGCTCCTCTCCTCCCTGCAGCAGAAGTGGCTCCACCACCGGCTGCTCTTCTGCTTTGTTTTCTTTCCTAAGAATCCTCAGGAATTCCTGGGACAGATGCAGTGATTTGATCACTTCCCCACCTGCAGGCAAAGTGCCCGTGTGCACTTGGAAAAGACCTTGAAGGTCATCAAGTCCAACTGTGGATCCACCACCAAAGGCCACCACTAACTCACACCCCTGGGTGCCAGGTGGACACATCTGATGGAAAACAGAGATGGCTGATTGTTTTTTGATTTTTTTTTCTCCGTTTTAAAGAAACTGATTGGCAGGAGGGAAGGGAATGTAACAAACCCTGGAGATGTGCTGGCTCCTGAAGGAAACTCAGTGGTGGGGAAAGGTCCTGGGAGCAGAGTCCCCCAGCCCTGAGCTGTTCCTGCTTCATTTCTGCTAAATAAAAACAGTTTGCAAATAGCTTAAACCCGAGGCTGTCCCTGTGGCACCTTGGGGCAGCTGTTCCTGGCAGGGTTGCTGAGATGGAAACCTCTCCCTGGCCTCTCCTTCTTCTCTCTGCCCTCTCACTGAGGATCAGTCACAGCCCCCAGGAGCTCCTGGTGCTGCTTCAGCCCTGATTCAGCCTCTGCTGGGGTCAGATCCTGTGCCTTCTGCTGCCCCCACATCATCCTCCTCCCTGGCTGAACCCATCTGTCCTCTTCTCCTTCAGTCTGCTCCTTCCTCATGGCTCTGTGACCCCCTCCCAGGGTCTTCTGAACGGCTTCAGGCTGCCAGGATGGGTTTGCATCCCAAATAAAAGGGCTGAGATTGCTACAGCCCAGAACTCCCCCTGTGCTGGGCTGCACCCCCAGAGTGTGGGCAGCAGGGAAGGGATTGTCCCCTCTGCTCTGGGGAGCCCCCCCTGGGGTAAAGCTGTGTCCAGCTCTGGGGTCCCCATCAGCAGGAGGAGACGGAGCTGTTGGAGCCAGTGCAGAGGAGGCCCTGGAGCTGCTGGGAGGGCTGGAGCAGCTCTGCTCTGGAGCCAGGCTGAGAGAGTTGGGGGTGTTCAGCCTGGAGAAGAGAAGGCTGCAACGGGGAGACCTTAGAGCACCTTCCAGTGCCTGAAGGGGCTCCAGGAAAGCTGGGGAGGGACTTGGGACAAGGGCCTGGAGGGCTGGGAGCCTGGAGGGGGAAGGGTTTCCAGCTGGGAGAGGGGAGATGGAGAGGAGATCTTGGGCAGGGAGGGAGGGAGGGAGGGAGAAATTCTTGGGTTGGACTTGGTGAGGGTGCTGAGGCCCTGGTTGCCCAGGTTGCCCAAGGAAGCTGTGGCTGCCCCATCCCTGGCAGTGTCTCAGCCCAGGTTGGATGGGGCTTGGAGCCCCCTGGGCTGTCCCTGGGGAGGGGTCCCTGACCATGGCAGGGGTGGCACTGGGGGGGCTTTCAGGTCCCTTCCCCCCCAGGCCACTCTGGGATTCTGTGTCACAGCCCAGCAGTCCCAGCCCAGCTCCTTCCAGAGGGGTGCAGGTGGCAGTCGGTGTCACCCCTGTCCCCTCCTGGAGCAATGGTCCCTCACTGCCAGCAGAGCCTCAGCAATTGTGCTGGGGACATGGGCTGCAGGAGCCTCCCACGTGTCCCCAGAAGTTGTTTGAGTTCCCAAGAGGCCTCAGAATTGGAAAAGGGCCCCAAAACCTCTGACCCATCCAGGAGATGCTCCTGCAGGACGAGCTGGTGTGGAGAGCAGAGTCTGGAGGGCACAGGGTCCCTCGGTGGCATAAAACTTCAGGTGCTGTCCCCACATCTCTCTGCTCCTCCTCTAACCCCCAGTTACCTCCTTGATTCACCACTGCCCTTACTGGTACTATGGGAGTGAACTGGAATCATAGAATCATTGACTGGGTTGGGTTGGAAGGGACCTTAAGGTCCAGTTCCCCTCTGAAGTGAGCAGGGACCCTGATGGGCTGAGACACTGCCAGGGATGGGGCAGCCCCAGGGAGGCAAGTATCTACCTATGAAACAGCTGAGTTTGGAGGTCATGAAGATGTAAAAAACCAAAACCCAAACACAAGAAAAGAGACAAAACAAAAACAAAAAAAACCAAAAACGACCTTGAAAGATAGAAATGGATTTTGGTGGATTTTGGCAGCACCACTGTTGCAAAGGGAAGGAGAATGGGTGAGGCAGGTGCCCAGCTCCTCACCCTCATCCCCCAGCCCCTTCCCAAGCCCCCCTGTCACCCTTTCCCAGACAGGTGAGCACTGACACATCCCACACCACCCTCCCATCCCCATCCCCATCCCCTTCCCCATCCCGCAGGGGTCCTACCTTCACCCACAGCCTCTCCAGGACTTGCCTTCCCCAGGAGGAGATGCTGGAGGAGCTCAGCCCAGGCAGGAGGACCAGCAGCAGCACACCTAGGGTGGGGTGGCCATCCTGGTGCTGAGGACAGAGCTGTGCCCCGGGTGGAGAGGGGGACCCAGCAGGGATGGGGACCCAGCAGGGATGGGGACCCCGTCCAAGCTCCTCACCAGCCCCAGAGGGGTCTCTGCAGCATGAAACCAAAGTTGTGCCAAACCCCTCTGCTTGCTCCCACCAGGGACCTGGCAGCAGGGCTGGGAAGCCAAGGCTGCTGGAGAGGTGACACCAGCCCCACATGAATATTGCATGGGGGACAGAGAACCTGAGCTGCTCACACTGCCTGGCTGCTGGCACCCACAGCCCCCCCTGGCCCAAAGCCTGGGCTGAGCCTGGAGTGATGAAGTGGGATGGATCATCTGATTCCAGAGTGGGCTGGGTGGGAAGGGACCTGAAAGCCCCCCCAGTGCCACCCCTGCCATGGTCAGGGACCCCTCCCCAGGGACAGCCCAGGGGGCTCCAAGCCCCATCCAACCTGGGCTGAGACACTGCCAGGGATGGGGCAGCCACAGCTTCCTTGGGCAACCTGGGCAACCAGGGGCTCAGCACCCTCACCAAGTCCAACCCAAGAATTTCTCCCTCCCTCCCTCCCTCCCTCCCTGCCCAAGATCTCCTCTCCATCTCCCCTCTCCCAGCTGGAAACCCTTCCCCCTCCAGGCTCCCAGCCCTCCAGGCCCTTGTCCCAAGTCCCTCCCCAGCTTTCCTGGAGCCCCTTCAGGCACTGGAAGGTGCTCTAAGGTCTCCCCGTTGCAGCCTTCTCTTCTCCAGGCTGAACACCCCCAACTCTCTCAGCCTGGCTCCAGAGCAGAGCTGCTCCAGCCCTCCCAGCAGCTCCAGGGCCTCCTCTGCACTGGCTCCAGCAGCTCCATCTCCAGGATGCTGCTGCCTCCTCCTCCCCAAAGCTCTGCAGCTCCTGGACCACCCCAACCCTCTTTGGCAGCAGAGCCAACCCTGGGGTTCAGCAGTTCTGGGGTGTGGGACTCAACCTCTCCACTCTGTTCACAAGCCCAGCTTGAACCTTTAGGTGACACCAGAGGAAGCTCCCAAGCTGCCCCAGCACCTTCCCCTTGGGCTCTCTGAGATGAATTCCCTGCAGGAATGGACACACACACAAACTCCTCCATCTCCAGTGCTCCTCCCAGCACCTCGGGCTTTGTCCCTTAGGGTTTTAGGGGGAGGGAGAGATGTGTTTGGGGGCAGAGGCAGGGAGGTGGCAGCAGGCTTCCTCCCGGATAGCTGCTGGGTAAGGCTCGGGTTGCAGGTTGCTGGTTAATTATTGATGGCTGAAAAGGAAACTTTAATCATTGCTTCTTACTGGGGAGCTGGGAGCAGTGTTCCCACGGCTCCATCAGCTGGGTGCTGCCTCCATCACTCCTATCCTAGCAGGATTTCCAGTTCTCCCACTTGTCCTGGGGACACAGACCCCCACCAGCACCCCCATCCCCTCCCCACAGCATCCTGCAGCCCAGGGGAGACCCTCAGACCCTCTCTGCCTCCCCCCCTTCCCTGCACACCCAAACCAGGCTGAGGAGCCACCAAGGACCTCAGTGCATGGAGATTTCTTCCCATCTTTTCTTGGGGGGAAAATCTCTGTCCTTGGTGGGGCCTTCAGCAAGAGGATTGGAGCCTTGAGCAACCTGATCTGAGGTGGGGGTCCCTGCCCATGGCTGGGGGCTGGAGCTGGGTGATCTTTAATGTCCCTTCCAACCCAAACCACTCTGGGATTGGATTTTATGATTCCTTTTGTCTGCTGCTTTCCTTGCTGGCTCCTCAAAGACATTTCTCTCCTTTACCCACCTCTGCCTCCACACTTTACACAAGAGGAGTTTCACAGAATCATTAAGGTTGGGAAAGACCTTGAAGGTGATGGAGTCCAAGGCTTCCCCAGCACCCCCACC
This sequence comes from Phaethornis superciliosus, assembly GCA_023637945.1. Classification (NCBI taxonomy): domain Eukaryota; kingdom Metazoa; phylum Chordata; class Aves; order Apodiformes; family Trochilidae; genus Phaethornis; species Phaethornis superciliosus. Next base: position 113,559,850 of record JAJQWJ010000003.1, on the reverse strand, counting down.
CCCTGTCCCTCAGCACCACATCTCCAGGGCTCTGAAACCCCTCCAGGCATGATGGGGACTCCAGCCCTGCCCTGGGCAGCCTGGGCCAGGCCCTGACAACCCTTGCCAGGGAGAAATTCTTCCCCAGCTCCAACCTAAACCTCCCCTGGCACAACTTGAGCTGTGCCAAAAGTTCCTCTTCTCCCATCCCTTCTTCCTTGGGAGCAGAGCCCGACCCCCCCTGGCTCCAACCTCCTCTCAGGGGGTGTCAGAGAGCCAGAAGCTCTCCCCTCAGCCTCCTCTGCTCCAGGAGCAACACCCACATCTCCCTCAGATGCTCCTCACAACTTCTCCAGACCTTCTCCAGCTTCTCCAGCCCCTTCCCCAGCTTTATGGGTCCACCAGTGAGCTACCAACATCAATTGGTCCTTCAGCAAATATCAAATGCAACAAATATCATTCAGCAGAGACCTCAGTGGCTGGGAAGTGCCCTGGGGTGGCTGCAGGAATTGTCCCCTGGACAGCAGGAGATTCAGGCTTGAATTTCAGCAGATTGTGCCAAGGCAGAGAGCTGAAAGCTGCTGGTGCTGGCAGGGAGCTGAGGCTCAGCCTGCTCTGGCCCCCAGAGAAAGGCACTTCCAAAAGCAGGAACTTGTGTCTCCAGGGATGGGGTGGCATCCTGAGCTGTGGAGCTGGTGCTCAGCCCCTCTCCTGCCCCAAGCCCTGCTCAGCATCTCCATCCCCAAGCTGGGAAACTCTTCCCCCAGACAGGACCCATCCAAACCTGGGGGGAGCCAGGATTCTCCCCAGACCTCCCAGTGCTGCTGAGGTCTTCTCCAAGGCTCTTTCTCTTTTGCATTTGGCTTTTGCTTTAGATAAATATTCCCTGCAGGATCCAAGACCTCAGGCCACACATCCAGGAGACCCAAGCTCCTCCAGCTTCAGAGAATGGGAGAGCACACCACAACCCAGATCAGCCCCAAGATGAGCTGGGAAATTTGGGAATGAGAGAGGAGGAGAAGGAGCAAGGAGACCAAAACCTACTTGTGCTCCTTGGTCTTCTCTTTGCCTTTGCTGGAGCCGGTGGCCACGCATTGAGAGAACAAAAGGCAAAATAAAAACCCAACCCTTCAGTGCTCTTCAAAGGCTTCAAATCAGAGGGAAACCTCAGCAGAGGTTGCTCAGAGGTTGCTCATCCCCATGCAGCTTCCCTGCTCCTCACTGGGGCTCCAGATGCCCCTGCCCAGGCCGTGGCCACGGGTGAGCATCTCCAGCCCCCAACCCCCCCTCTCCTGCCTGCAGCTCTCATTTGGGTGGGGAACATCCCTGTGTCACCCTCTGCCTGGCCAGAAGGGCTTGGGAGAACCACAACTGCCCCCAGGAGGAGCTGGGGGAGATGGGGATGCACTGGAGGGACCAGGGAGGAGTTAGAGGGTGCAGGCACAGCCTGGAGATGCTGCTGGGGCAGAAGCCAAAGCTGCTTCTCCTTTCTGGTGGCCTCCCTTATCCTCCCACGAAGGTGTCTGCCTGTCCTCCCTCCAGAAAGGGCTCAGCTGAAGGAGATGTGCTGGATCTGGGGCTCCTCATCCCCTCCCCGATGGACACTGGGGCCTCCTGCCCTGTCCCCCATGCAGGGGACACCAACTCCTCACCTCCCTGCTCTGCTCTCCAGCTTTTCCAACCTCCTTTCCCTTTCCCTTTTCCCTTTCTCTTTCCTCCCCCTCCTTCTCCTTTTCCTTCTCCTTCTCCTCCTCCTTTGGCTCCTCTGTTTCTCTGCCCACCTCCTCCCTCCCTGCTTTCCTCCTCCCCTCTCACTCCCCTCACTGGGCAGCAGCAAAGCAATTAACCCCCTCTGGGAAGCAATTAGCAGGCTTGGGGTTGTTAATTCCAGCTTGTCAGTCCCCTTCCCCACCATGGCCGTGGCTGGAGGACACTGGGCAGGAGCTCCCTGAGCTGCTGGAGAACCACCCAGAAAAAACAGAAAACCAAAACCCCCAAAGCCAACCTGATTTTGTGGGATGGGTTTTTGGAGAGGTAAAGCCCAGGAGAACAGCCCCAGGGCAAATGAAGGGGCAGGACCCAACGCTTGGGTTTGGGAAAGGTTGGGAAGAGCAGGGTCCTGGGCAAGGGGATCACCCGGGCTGGAAACCCATCCAGAAGCTGCTTCTGAACCCAGCAGCCCTGAGCTCTCCTGGCACCAATGATTGCTCCAAAGCAGCAGAAACCATCCAGCTCATCACAGGAGCAAGCAAACAGCAAGGCCAGGGCTGCTCCATCCTAGGGGGAGGGAGGGGTTTGATCACTCCAGGCTTCCTCCTGCAGCTCAGGGATGTGATCCCAGCTCCTGCAGAGCCACAGCTGATCACCAACCTCAGCCCACAGCCTTGGTCCTGCTGGGACCAGCAGCTGCACCTCCTCAAGCAGCTCCTTGCTGTGAGACCTTTCCCTGGCACATTTCTGGGCTGGGGAGGTCTCTGTCCCAACTGTGCCCATCCAAGCTGCCCCTGGGGGTCCCCAAGTGCCTGGTCCATCCCATGCCAGGATGGGGAGCAGCATCCTTGGTTGGGTGGGACCAAGGATGGCAGTGCCTGGGTCTGCATCATTACCATGGAATCCCAGAGTGGGTTGGGTGGGAAGGGACCTGAAAGCCCCCCCAGTGCCACCCCTGCCATGGTCAGGGACCCCTCCCCAGGGACAGCCCAGGGGGCTCCAAGCCCCATCCAACCTGGGCTGAGACACTGCCAGGGATGGGGCAGCCACAGCTTCCTTGGGCAACCTGGGCAACCAGGGGCTCAGCACCCTCACCGAGTCCAACCCAAGAATTTCTCCCTCCCTCCCTGCCCAAGATCTCCTCTCCATCTCCCCTCTCCCAGATGGAAACCCTTCCCCTCATCCCATCACTCTGTGCCTCTTTACATAAATGTCCATCTCCTTCCTCTTCTCGTCTCAGGGGTCTAAGTGGGGTCTGGATGAGGGACACAAGGACATGGCTGGGGATGTCCTCTGAGTGTCCCCACCTCAGGGTGCTGCTGACCCTTGGCACTTGGACCATCAGGACCTGGGTGAATGATCTGATCCTTCTCCTCCTTCTCCTTCTCCTTCTCCTTCTCCTTCTCCTTCTCCTTCTCCTTCTTCTCCTTCTCCTTCTCCACCTTGTTATCCTTTCTCTCTCCCCTCCTTCATCCCTGGCCCTTTCCCCATCAACCCTCTCAGATAAATGTCCCTCCCTCTGCATGCAGGTTGGGTTCTGGGGGCCCAAAAAGGGCACAGGGTCCCCACAAGTGTCCCCATCAGAGAATTCTCATGTTACTTCTTCAAGCAACTTGGTCTTAAGCCCTTTCTGTCCCAGCTGGACATGTGCTCCTGCCATGGAGCTTTTCCAGGGGGGCACAGCCAGGGTGCTAGGAAAGGTGGGAGCTGGAAATGGGGCCCAAGCAGGGATGGGGACAATCAGGGTACCTGAATGGCAACACGAGGTGTCTTTTCTCTTTCTCCTTAGCCTTAGCTCTGCAATCACAAAGAGGGCTTCAGTCAGGTGGGCTTCATCCTGCTGCAGGCACAAAGCCCCTCACCCACCTCAACACCCCCCCTCCAAACCCACCACCACCAGCAGGCACCAAGCACTCCCCCAGACCCAATCCAGCATGCACCAGGACATCCTGACCCTCTGGCACCCAGGGAACTGGGTGAAGAGACAGGGACAGTACTGGTGGGACTGGGAGGAGGAGGGAGGAGGGGGAGGGCAGGAATGGGATAGAGCAACCAATAGTAAAGAGCATGGAGGGATGGATGGTGTGACAGTGGGATGGATGGATGGATGGATGGATGAGAGATGGGGGTGTTGAGCCTGGAGAAGAGAAGGCTGCAACGGGGAGACCTTAGAGCACCTTCCAGTGCCTGAAGGGGCTCCAGGAAAGCTGGGAAGGGACTTGGGACAAGGGCCTGGAGGGCTCGGAGCCTGGAGGGGGAAGGGTTTCCAGCTGGGAGAGGGGAGATGGAGAGGAGATCTTGGGCAGGGAGGGAGGGAGGGAGGGAGAAATTCTTGGGTTGGACTTGGTGAGGGTGCTGAGCCCCTGGTTGCCCAGGTTGCCCAAGGAAGCTGTGGCTGCCCCATCCCTGGCAGTGTCTCAGCCCAGGTTGGATGGGGCTTGGAGCCCCCTGGGCTGTCCCTGGGGAGGGGTCCCTGACCATGGCAGGGGTTGGGATTTTATGACTTTTAAGGTCCATTCCCACCCAAACCACTCTGGGATTCCATAGATGGATGGATGGAACAGTACTGACTGAACAGGTAGATAGATCTGTACTGGGATGGATGATGGATGGAGGGAGGGATGATGGATGATGGATGGATGGATGGATGATGGATGGATGATGGATGGATGATGGATGGATGGATAGATGGATGATGGATGGATAGATGGATGATGGATGGATGGATGATGGATGGATGGATGGATGGATGATGGATGGATAGATGGATGATGGATGGATGGATGATGGATGGATGAATGGTGAGGCAATGAGATGGATGGATGGGATTGTTTGGAGAGGGACAGCTGGACAGAGTGTTGGGTGGTGAGAACTACACTGGGATGAAGGGTTGGGTGTGTGGCTGAGCAGACAGGGAAATATCACCCTTGAAGCTCCTTTGGCAGGCAGCCTAAGTAGAAGGAAACGTGTCCTTGGTGGGCACTGGGGAGCACAGACACAGCACCTCTGGGGGTGGAGGGCTTGGGGTGGCTACAAGAAAGCTCTGCTCCCCATTAGGAAGAGGGCAGGCAGGAGTCAGAACCTTTCCCTGGGTCCAAATGCCATGCAGGGCCCAGTACACCAGAGATGTCACATCCCCCGTGTCACACACACACAGCATGCCCAGAGGGCAGCAGGGACACCATGCTAGGTACCTGGGGTCTGCAGGGTCCTCACTGGTTGGAAAAAACACAGGCAGGAGGATCAACGTCAGGAAGAAAGAAACCCAGCCCAGCAGACACACCTCTCCCCAAAGGAAGCCAAGCAGGGGCTAATGGTTGCCACCACCCCCCCAAGGATCCTCCTGGGCTGATGGTGAGGAGGTTCCTGCAGTGCCAGGAGCACCAGAGGGCAAAGTCCCTGTCTGGGAGACCAACCCAGTGTGGGGAGGTATAGAAGAGGAGAGGAGGAGTTGTCCTACAGCTCTTGGCCACCCCCTGGGTCCTGCAGGTCCCTTCTGCCTCCTCTCCACTTCCCCCAAAATCCTGAGCAGCAGCACTGGAGATGAAACTCCAAGGGATGGGTTGGGGCTGGGGCCATTCTCCTGGACTCCCTCATGCCAGATAAATCTCTTTATGGGAATGTATTGATGTTCATGGTGGCTTTGGGATTCCACAAGCCCTCCAGTCAGGGTGATCATCATCATCATCATCATCATCATCACCACCACCACCATCTGTGGGATTTGGCTGTTGAGGGAGCCCAGGACCTGCCTCTCCTTTGCCACGAGGCATGGGGGAGGCTTGGAGGGGCAGCTGGAAAAAGCAGAGATGGGGCTGCTGCTGCAGGGACCATTGCCTTCACTCAGGTTTAAACCACAAAGCCTGCTCTCCTGGCTTCAGGTTTGGAAATTCCTTTGAATGAAGGAAGCTGTGGAGCTTAAACCTCCCTCTCAAGCCCCGGGTTTGGGCTATGTGACTGGGCAGTCACCTCCTCATGGGATGTGGGGGGACTGGGATGAGCTGGGGTGAGAGCAACCCTCCCCTCCACCACCAGAAAAGCCAAGATCCCCCCACTCACAATCTGGTACCTTGCTACTGATTTGTATCCATCGTTAAACTTAATCCTGAGTGGGGCACCGAGGAGAAAGAGAGAGAAAGAAATGATAAAAGCAGTGTCAGATCATCTATTGCTCCTGCTAGAGCTGGGACATCTCCCCTGGAGCAGTTCAGGCTCAAACTGTGTGTGAAAGCTGCCAGGAGGCATCTCAGGGCTCTGCACCCAGCAGCACCTGGTTCATTGATTTGAAAACATTTCCTGGCCCTTTTCAGGATCCTCAGGATGCTTTTTTTTTTGTTTGGTTTGGGTTTTTTTTCTTTTGTTTTTCTTTTTTTGGTTTTGTTTTTGGTTTGGTTTGGTTTGGTTTGGTTTTGGCAACTTAATGATACCTTGGAAGGGCTGCAGAAAGGACAGGAGAAACTTGTCAGGGGCTGATAGCCTCCAGGAGATCATCTCACTCTGCTGAGGATGAGAAGGACCCTGGGCTTGCCTGGTTCTGCTGCCTTGGTCCTGTGTGGGGGACATCCCCAAGATGTGTGCCCAAATGCCAAGGCTTGAGTCAGCAAATTTGGGCCCTCCTTTATCTACCTGGACATGGAGGGTATGAACTCTCCACACCAGCTCTTCCACCACAGCCAAGGATGGAGAGGCACACACCCAAAGGATGGCAGGATCATCATCATCATCATCATCATCATCATCATCATCCCAACCATCCCTTGGGAGATTCCCCTTCCTTTTGCCTGTAGGGGCAACCTTTGAAGATTGGGATCAGAGCAAGAGCCTTGCTGAGCTTCCAAGGGGGGCTGTGGGATGATGCTGAGATGTTCCTCACTGCTCTCCCTCATTTCTGCTTCTCTCTAAGCCCAGCAGCTCTGGAAAGCCACCATGAGCAGCAGTAGTGCCAAGAGAACACATCTGCAGCCCTGAGAAGCCCAGACTGAGCAGGAGAAGGGAGTTCTGCCTCTCCCAACCTCCTGTCACAGGGATTTTTATCACCAAGCTCAACTTCAAACACTTGGCAAGGACCCCAGGTTTGGAGCAAGTGAGCTAGGGGGTTAATTAGCTGCAGGAGGATTGTTGAAGCCAGTCAGACATGGCTCGGGTCCACTGGACATGCACAAGAGAAGAGATCATCAATAATTCACAGGGACCAGATTGCTTTCGGCTGCAGAGCTCTGTCCCCACCATCAATATTTCAAGGTGGGACAGCTATCAGGTGGTGCCTCCTGGGAGCTCAGCTTTGAGGCAATTAGGAGCCCAAATTTGGGTCCCTGAGCCACCTCTGGGAGTACCCATCTCACCTGGCCACAGAGGGGATCAAAGGATGAGTCAATATTGGTCAATAAATGGTCCCAGGGTCACCCCTGCCCCTGCCCCCCTTTGTGTCTCTACAGTCCCTCTTCTCCAGGCTTCCTGTTGGGATGGTCCCTGCTCTATCCCATTGTAATTCCCCTGACACCAGAAACCACCCAAGACATCTCCTGAGCCAAAGCCATGCCAGGGACCCCCCCACCAGCTGGCAGGGTGCTGCCCCTGCTTTGCTTCATCCCACGGATGCTCCGCAGGCCCAGGGGGCTCCTGGCCCCCCAAAAAACTGGGGGAACACAATAAATCTGGGCTCCACAGGGATGGGACACCTAAGGCTGGACTGGAGGAAGTGGTCCCTGCAAGAGCAGAGCTGGGAATGTCTCTTGGAAGCACTGAGGAAGGGTCTCAGGGCCACCCCCCAGGGTCAGAGGGTGACAGTCCCCCAGGGGCTGAGCAGGGCTGGGGGGGGGCATTTACCGAGTGTGCTGATCTTCCTCTGCATCATCTCCAAGGCTGGGGCATTTACAGGGAGAGAGGGAAAAAAAAACAACAAAACACAAACCCAGAGTGAGATGGAGACAAAGGGCTGTCCCGTGGTGTCAGTGGCTGGGAGCACAGGAAGGTTTCCTCCAGGTCAGGAGGAATTTCAGGAGGCAGCAGCACAGCAAACCACTCCATGCAGGGCTGGGAACCACCAGGCACTGGGCTGAGCCCCCCCTGTCACTCCATCCTCCACCAAAACTGCTTTTCTCTGGCTCTTTGGCTGGCTGAGCCCCATGCCAGGGGGGACATGAAGTGGATCCTTTCCACCCCGACCTTCTGCTGCCCTCCTGCCTGGGGTGGCTTTGCTGACTGAGAAGGGATGAAGCCCCATCCCTGGCAGTGTCTCAGCCCAGGTTGGATGGGGCTTGGAGCACCCTGGGCTGTCCCTGGGGAGGGGTCCCTGACCATGGGAATGGCACTGGATGAGCTTTAAGGTCCCTTCCAACCCAAACCATGCTGTGGCCTCATGATGATTTTGTGTAACCACAGCTACTTTTTTTTTTTTTTTTTTTTTTTTCCCAGCCTTTTACCATCTCAGATCCCAACCTTCACCTGTGCTTCTGCTTGGACCATGGAGTTACCCCCTCTGAACACCCTTTTCCTTCACTTCCTCCCCTCACTCAAGTTTTTACCCAGAAACAAGAGAAATCACTTTGTGCAAATGCTGCTGCTCTGGGCACCGAGGGGTTACAAGAGCACCCATGGTGTTTCCCTCCAAAGTGTGTGACATCCCCCAGCCTGCTTTGGATTCTGCTCTGGGTCACAGAGTCACGGAATTCCAGAGTGGGTTGGGTGGGAAGGGACCTGAAAGCCCCCCCAGTGCCACCCCTGCCATGGTCAGGGACCCCTCCCCAGGGACAGCCCAGGGGGCTCCAAGCCCCATCCAACCTGGGCTGAGACACTGCCAGGGATGGGGCAGCCACAGCTTCCTTGGGCAACCTGGGCAACCAGGGGCTCAGCACCCTCACCAAGTCCAACCCAAGAATTTCTCCCTCCCTCCCTCCCTCCCCAAGATCTCCTCTCCATCTCCCCTCTCCCAGCTGGAAACCCTTCCCCCTCCAGGCTCCCAGCCCTCCAGGCCCTTGTCCCAAGTCCCTCCCCAGCTTTCCTGGAGCCCCTTCAGGCACTGGAAGCTGTTCTGAGGTCTCCACACAAGCAAAGATCTGAGAAGTCCTTGGCAAGCCCAGCTCTCTGTCCATTCCTTGTTGCTTTTCCCATTTCAGGCTCTGTCTGTCTCCTCCCCCCTCCTTCTCCATCTCCTCAGGAGAGGCAATCAGCTGAGTAACAAAAAAAAACCCCAAACCTCAGCCAGGAAGGAAACAGCTTTGGGCTGGAGACAACAGTGATGGAAAAACCTATGGAAATGTGGGGAGATCTTCCCACCACCTGAGTTTGAATTCAAAGCCTCCCTGGTGGCACCCAGAAGATGAACCAGGCTGTGAAGACATGGAATTAACAAGCCAAGAAGATTTCAAGCCTGACTTCTTCCCCAGGAGGGCTCAGGTCACCCCAAGCCTCTCCTCAGATCTGCATCCACCTTCAGCATCTCCAGGGCTGGGAGCTGAGCTCCTCCTGCTCTGACCTGGGGCTTCTCTCCCTTCAGCCCTTATCCCCCTCCTGACATTTGACTTTTGTCCTGTGCCAAGCTGGGGAGAAGCTCATCCTGAACCCAACCTGATCCTCAAACGTGGGAACTGAGCTTGGCTTCCAGAGCCCAAGCAGAGCCCTGAAACCCCCCCTGAGCTGTGGTACCCACAGCAGATGGAGGCACTGAGGAGTGATGCCCAGCCCACAGCTGGAGGGATGGATCCCACAGCTGGGCTTCTCCTCAGCAGCATTTCATGGGGTCACAGAATGGGGTTGGTTGGAAAAGACCTTGAAGATCATGGAGTCCAACTCAGCAGTGCCAGCACCCCCACCCCCTGTCCCTCAGCACCACATCTCCAGGGCTCTGAAACCCCTCCAGGCATGATGGGGACTCCAGCCCTGCCCTGGGCAGCCTGGGCCAGGCCCTCACAACCCTTTCTGGAAAACTAAATTTGAGGTTTTGGGGGATTCCCAGGCACCCAGCAGTCCTGTCAGAGCACTTCACCTCTCTGCCCATCTCCAGACATCCCAGGTGGATCTCCTGCCTGGGACTGGGTGATTTTTAAAGTCACAATTTGATGAATCAAGTCCCCTGACATGTGTGGCACCCACTCTGATGCTTCCCACCCAAAGAAAGGGTTTGGGGTTGAGTTGTCCTTTGGGGCTGCCCCGTGGCTGTTGGAGCCTCCATCTCCTGCCAGGGATGCTTTGGGTCAGTGGTGGGCAGCCAAAACCTTCTCAGAGACTGCCCTAAGAATCTGTTAAGTTGATGTGCACTTCAGGTGCTTGGTCTGGCTCTGCCTAACGTACGAGAGCTACCAGAGGGGCATCCCAGTCCAGAGGTGGCCATAAAACCCCATGCTGATGGGTCAGTACCTGCATGCCAGTGAAGCCTAAGGCACTTGGTGACAAATTGCACGAGGAGCTGCTACAAGAAACGAGGTCCCCAGAAGAGCTGTGTGAAGGAGCAAACCCCCCTCGTGTGCTTTCTGGACCCCGATGAGTTGAGGAATCCCACCCCCCAGGATGCTCCTGCCTTTGGCTGAGCTGCTCTCAGAGGCAGGAGCTTGGTCCTTGGCTTTGGGGGGACAAATCCCAGCAGGTCCCTGCAGGAAAAGGCACTGCAACCAGCAAGCAGATCTGCATGCACACCACAAGCAGCTCTTCTCCATGCACTGCCCGTGGCTGAGCTCTGCTTCCAGGGGTAACCATGCCTGCTGAGAAGAAAGGAGCCCTCGAGGGTGAGGTGGGACCCCACTTGTAACCTCACCCCCAGGTCCTTTCTCCATCCCAGGACCCCTCCAGATCTGCTTTTCCAGCTGCTCCGTCACTTCTCCTACAGCCACGGGATGGGAAACCCAGGGGAATCCTTGTGGGAGAGCCAGAGGGATGAAGAAGGAGCAACACAGCACTGCAAAAACCAGCACCACCAGCACCAGCACCAGCACCAGTGGGTGCTGATGGGCTCCCTACCTCGTGTTGAGGGACCCCTGGCTAAGGGAGTCCCCCTCTCCCAGAAGTTCATCGTCACTGTGGTAATACAGCTCATCCTCTTCCATCCTGCCAGGGGGTGACATGGAAAACATGGTGATGGTGATGATGGTGATGATGGTCAGGGCTGGAGCAGCTCTGCTCTGGAGCCAGGCTGAGAGAGTTGGGGGTGTTGAGGCTGGAGAAGAGAAGGCTGCAACGGGGAGACCTTAGAGCACCTTCCAGTGCCTGAAGGGGCTCCAGGAAAGCTGGGGAGGGACTTGGGACAAGGGCCTGGAGGGCTGGGAGCCTGGAGGGGGAAGGGTTTCCAGCTCTCAGCATCAGCTTCTCCCCTGCTCAGCAGCATCGCCTCCACTCAGCTGGAAAACCAAACCTGCACTTGCAATTTACTTGAAAATTGGTCGGTTTCAGCCCAATTCACACAGATAATGAGCTGCCTGGGGGCGAGGCTGGAGTCATCTTCCCTGGGTGGGGGGTGGGGAGGGAGGAAGAGATTTTGTCTTTATTTGCTCACAATAAATTGCTAAATCTGGAGAGAAAGCAAATGCTGGTGAAGAAGAGGGCTGTGTGAACACAGCAGCAGAGCTGAGGTGTCCGTGCAGATGGTTCCTCAGAGCTGTGTTTGGATTCACAGCCCCAGGGCTCCTGTCTGGATTTGGAAACACCAGGGATGTCCTTTTGGGGACTGGAGCCCTCCGGTGAGAGACCAGCTTCAAGTTGTGCCAGGGGAGGTTTAGGTTGGAGCTGGGGAAGAATTTCTCCCTGGCAAGGGTTGTCAGGGCCTGGCCCAGGCTGCCCAGGGCAGGGCTGGAGTCCCCATCATCCCTGGAGGGGTTTCAGAGCCCTGGAGATGTGGTGCTGAGGGACGGGGGGATGTGGTGCTGGGAAAGGCTTGGACTGGGTGACTTTCAAGGTCTTCTCCAACCAAACCCATTCTGGGATTTCAAGGGTGATGCCAAGGACCCTTAAACGGATGGACAGCATCCCTGGGAAGAACTGGAGGTGTCCCCACCAACCAGCACTGGGCATGGGGTCCCTGGGCCATACAGGGCTCACCCTGCCCAGGCACTGCCTCCTGGGTGGGATTTCATGGAAGCCTGGTGAGGAAAAGTCCTGGCAGACCCTCTGAGGGAGCTTTGGGGTCTCTGAGAAGCCAAGTCCTTGTGCTTTTGAGGGAGGCACCAGGGCTCTTCCCCTCCTCCAGCACAGTGTCCCTGCCTGCTCCTCCAGCCTCTGCTGTGCCTTGGGATGTGCCATCTGCCTTTCCATGGGATGTGCCATCTTCCCTGCCCTGGGATGTGCCATCTGCCTTTCCATGGGATGTGCCATCTTCCCTGCCCTGGGATGTGCCATCTGCCTTTCCATGGGATGTGCCATCTGCCTTTCCATGGGATGTGCTATCTGCATTGCCCTGGGATGTGCTATCTGCCTTTCCACAGGATGTGCCCACTCGTGATGCCCCCAGGAGCACTGTCACTGTCACTGTCACTGTCACTGTCACCTCCCACCCCAGGAGCACCCACACTGGCCCAGTTTCATGGCCAATGGGTCCTCCTCCTCTTGCCCCTTGGCACATCTGGAGCTGAGTTCTGGACCAACCACCAGCTCCAACAAGAAGCAAGACCCCCCCCAAGATGGCTCTGACCCCTCCAGGATGAGAGCTGACCACCAGCCAGACCCTTTTACCCCTCCCTGGATCTGCCCTCTTGACGTTTGCTCTCCAGCATCTCCCCCCTGCTGCAAACCTCGAGGCTCTGCTGGAAGGTTCAGCTCCGTGCTGGCCAAGTCTGGTGGGACCCCAGGGATGTGCTGGCACCAGTGGGTGGACCCTCCAAGCCCATCCTCACCTTGAGCTGTGCTGTCCTGCTTTGGGCCAGGATCAAGGGGATTTTCTGGTTTGTACTTTTGCTTTCAGCTCAGGCTCTTGTAAATAGTTGCACTTGCTGAAATTAACAGCAAGTTTCTCAGGCAGTGTCTGCTTCTGGGACTGCTCACACTCCATGGTTAGAGTTACTGCCAGAGCCTGGTGTGCAGAGCCAAGGACACTGCTCAGCTCTGAGGAACATTTTACCTTCCAGAAGGAGTAAGGAGGTCCCACCTGAACCCCTCCTTTGGGGAGGAGCAGACAAGAGAGATGTCAGAATTGACCAAACAGAGGATTCCATCCCATACACCTCATCCTCAGGATCAATTGGAGGGATCACAAGGCTCAAACCCCCTTCCTGCTTCCCCTTCTTCCCCTCTCCCTCTTTGCTTGGGCATCCTGGGAGGATTCCATCCATTCCTCTGCCTCTGCTCCTGATCCATGCCAGCCTGAATCTGTGTGTTCCTGCCTCCAGCTCCCAACTGCTGCTGACCCCAGGATTCCAGCCTGGACTTTCCCAGGGCTGCCCTGCAGCCTCAGTGGGGATGTGAGAGTTATTGGGGGAAGGGGGGAGGGATGTGGGATCAATTTTCCTGTCTATTTGTATAGATTGAGTAATTTTTCCTATTTATCATTCCTGTTCCATTAAAGCTGTGTAGTTCAGTTTCCAACCCATCAGTCTCTCTCCCTTATTCTCTCTCCTTCCTTTATCAGTGAGGAGAGAGAGATTAATATACAAATCTGTTACTCAGTTTAAATCTGTTATTCGGCCGGGCCAGTGTTAAACCGTGACATGTGCCAATGGGTCCTGGGATGGCCAGGAGATGTGAGAACAATCTCCACAATCCCCATCCCTGCTGCCATCACAGCTGGGCACGTGCTGAGCACCACCTTACCTCCTGAAGCTCCTCTCTGCAGACTGCTGGTTGGATTTGCCTGGGGAGATGTCCAAGCCCTTCTGGTGGCTGGAGAGGAGGCTGTCTGTCTCGGAGGGGTACCTGCTGTCCCCCTCTGAGTGGAGACTGGGGGTCTCCAGGAATTCCTTCTCATTCCATGCACCCACTGTCCCATCCAGAGCCTGGTACCTGATCTCTATGGAGATGCTGGTCTGCAAGACAGGAGGAAGAGGCAGTCAGCACCCAAGGCTCTTCTTGCCTCAGGCAGGAGAGTCACAGAGTGTGATAAATGGGTTATTGGTTTGGTGAATCTGTGACTTTTAGATGAAAACACCTTGGACCACATCCTGGAAACAAGCAGAACAGAATGACTCCTTTTGAGTGAAATCTCCTTTTCAGTACATTCTTTGACTTCAAGATAAGGATGTGTATACTGTTATGGGAAAATTGGGCATTGACTTCAAGATAAGGATGTGTATCTTCTTATGGGAAAATTGGAAATTTACCCTAGTAAGCATTAATGCAAAAACAGACTAGTGATTTCACTAGTATAATCCCTTTGCTTTCTGTACTAAGGTGTGAGCTGTTGGTGAAGCTGTGACTTCCCGGCCGCCCAGCAGGCTGCTTTGCTTATTTGCCCTTTAACAAACCTTTAATAAATGTTTAATGATTTTAAATTTTAAAATTTCTCTGGTCTATTGACTACAACACAGAGCATCTCTTGGCCTTCAGGAGATGGTCCAGCACAGCTCAGCCATGGGCCCTGATTGACTTGGAGCTGCTGGTGCAGCCCAGCCCAAGGCTCCATCCAGCAGGAGAGCCAGCAAAAGCCCTGAAGAGCAGAGAAACCCCCTGAGCAGCTGAGGGCACCAGAAGCAGGTGTCCCCATGGCATCTTGGTGGCTTTTTCTCCATGGGCCATCACCTCGCTAAGGCTTCAGCCATCTGCTGCTCAGAGGCTGCATGGTGCCTTGGTCCTCTCTGCTCCCAGCCCCTCTCCAGGGCAGGTTTTGACAGGAGATGGACATCCCTGGGGAGGTGTGGACAGATCCTGGTTTGGGAAGGGGTTCTGGGATGGGAAGGTGCCTGGCAATGGGTCTGGCCAAGCTTCACCCAAAGCATCCTCTGGGTGAACCAAGCTTGGTCTGGAGCTGCTTCTGGGTGAGCCAACTAAGGGTAAGGGGTTCTCTCTCTCTCCCACATGGCCATCTCCCACTTACCCACCAAAGGCTGCACCTGGGTGCTGCAGAAAATCATGCAGGGTTGGGGGTCCCACTTGTTGGTTTTGTTTTTTTTTTTTTTTTGCTTTCCTTTCTCCAAAAAAACCCTTTCTCTGGGTGGAAAACCCCAATCAAACGTGTGAGAGTTCCTCTTGCTGCAAAGAGCCACCCAGCACTACCTGGTGTCCAAAGTCCTTCTGAAACCACAGCTTCAGACAGAGCAGCAGCTGGAAAAATCTCTCTCCTACAAATTAATGATTTTTAAAAAAAAGAAAAAAACCAAACCAAACAAACAACCCAGGAATCTATTTTGGAAGGCAAACTGCTGCTACAAAGATCAAAGCAAACCCAGGCACCATTCTCCAACATCTACAACCTCCACCTGGCTTCCAGGGAGAAATTCTAAGTTGTATTTGATGCAAAGGGAATCGATTTTGGAGACAAAGACCAAATGAAAAAAAAAAAACCAAAAATACTAAGAAAGAGGGAACAGGAAAATTTATGATAAAATCTTCCTTTTTTTCCTATCTGTCTGCTGAGGAGGAGGCACAGCATCCACAGCTCCAACCACGGCTTGCCACAGGGTGATGGAAGGCTGGGAAATCACCACCAGAATGATTTTCCATCATGGAATCATCATGGAATGGCTGAGGTTGGAAGGGAGCTCTGAGCTCATCTCCTCCACCCCTTGCCATGGGCAGGGACACCTCTCAGCCAGCCAAGGGATGGATCCAGGAGCCTGAGACCCAGGTGGGAACAGGGATTTGTGGAAGGGTTTGATTGATTTTACTCTTGGCATGAAAAAAAAAAAAAAAAAAAAAAAGGCAAATTGCAGTCAATCAAAAGGGTTTGCCAGATGGTGCTGGGCCCCCCAGGCTGGTTTGGAGTGGTTAAAAAAAAGCAAAGGCAGAGGAGAGGCAAAGATCCACCCTGAAGCTTTTATTTTTCCAGCCACGATGCTGCTGTGAAATGTTTGATTTGGAAATCTCAGGTTTTTTTCTCCCCAGCTATATTTAGGGGTTCAAAAAGCCTTTTGAAAAAAACTGATGAGTGTGGTGAAACAATTTATGTTTGTTTTTTTTTTTTAATTTTGGGACTGAATAAAATCCTGGTTTGCTTGGAGGGCAATCAGGAGGTGGCAGCTGAGACCCAAGAGAAATCCAATGCTGAGGAAAAGAAATAAAACAAAAAAAGACTCGCTGATTAATCAGTAAAACAGAAAATGAAGGAGCAGGGTGCTTCACTGCAGGGCTGGAGGGTTGCTCTGCTGCTGGGGGTTTGGAAATCATTTCTATTTGGGTTTGTTGTTGTTTTTTTTTCACCACTGGAGATAACAGCAAATTCTGGGATGTTCCTCCCTTGCAGGAGGTCAGACACCACCGTGGTGAGGTCCCTGCTCTCATCTCCCTCCCTAGGAGCTGCCAGGGATCTTCTGGAGGCAGCAGAGGAAAAAGAAAAGAAAACAAGTTTTCATCCTTCCTTTTTGAGTTTGGTTACAGAAATAATGAAGTTCTGCCCAGAAACTCTTTTCCAAGGAATGAAGGCAGTGAGGATGCCTCTGCCCCTCCATCCAGAGCCAGGGGATGGTGGCCAGAGCTGGACCTGCATCCCAGTGATGTCCCTGGGGAGATGATGGGCTTGGCAACCCTTTGGGCAGGATTTGTCCTCGAGTTTGCTCAATGTGAGGAAAGCAAAACCTTTCCCTTTACATCCTGAAGGACCAAAAGTGCAGAAGGTGATTGTTCATTGAGGAGAGGAGAGGAGAGGAGAGGAGAGGAGAGGAGAGGAGAGGAGAGGAGAGGAGAGGAGAGGAGAGGAGAGGAGAGGAGAGGAGAGGAGAGGAGAGGAGAGGAGAGGAGAGGAGAGGAGAGGAGAGGAGAGGAGAGGAGAGGAGAGGAGAGGAGAGGAGAGGAGAGGAGAGGAGAGGAGAGGAGAGGAGAGGAGAGGAGAGGAGAGGAGAGAAGAGAAGAGAAGAGAAGAGAAGAGAAGAGAAGAGAAGAGAAGAGAAGAGAAGAGAAGAGAAGAGAAGAGAAGAGAAGAGAAGAGAAGAGAAGAGAAGAGAAGAGAAGAGAAGAGAAGAGAAGAGAAGAGAAGAGAAGAGAAGAGGAGAAGGCTGCAACGGGGAGACCTTAGAGCACCTTCCAGTGCCTGAAGGGGCTCCAGGAAAGCTGGGGAGGGACTTGGGACAAGGGCCTGGAGGGCTGGGAGCCTGGAGGGGGAAGGGTTTCCAGCTGGGAGAGGGGAGATGGAGAGGAGATCTTGGGCAGGGAGGGAGGGAGGGAGGGAGAAATTCTTGGGTTGGACTTGGTGAGGGTGGGGAGCCCCTGGTTGCCCAGGTTGCCCAAGGAAGCTGTGGCTGCCCCATCCCTGGCAGTGTCTCAGCCCAGGTTGGATGGGGCTTGGAGCCCCCTGGGCTGTCCCTGGGGAGGGGTCCCTGACCATGGCAGGGGTTGGGATTAGATGACTTTTAAGGTCCCTTCCCACCCAAACCACTCTGGGATCTGCTGGACCAGTGCTGGAGCTGGTGACCTACCGGGATGGATGAATTGTTGTCATCTATGAGGGTGTCTGTCACCTCCACCTGCCCTTCCTCCACCACCTTCTGCAGGACCATCCTGAAGGTGCCAATGAGCCTGGGGAGCAAAGAAGAGAAGTCAGGAGAGCTTTGGGGAGCACCCACCACCCTTCATTTTGATGGGAAAGGGCTTTGCTGGACATGTCCCATCAGGGGTGGCACTGGATGGCCTTTAAGGTCCTTTCCCACCCAAACCAGTGGGGGATTCTCTGCTGCCATCATCTCATCACCACTTAAGACTCCTCCAAGCTGAGCAGGATGAAGGTTTCCAGTGGCTTCTGCTGGGGGGGCTGCAGCCAGGGAGGGCAGGAGCTTGTCCATCAGGAGCAGCCCAGTTTGTCTTCTCCAAGCAGACACCACAGGGAATGGAGAAGCCTGGAGCTCTCTAACACAAGTCATGACTTATTCACCAGCTCATGGCTTGTCAAGGAACTTTGCATTCTAATGTTCTGATGTTGCACCAGAGGGACCTTCTCAGGATGAGAAGAGCCTGCAATGAGTCAAGGAATGACTCCTGACATGGACAAAGCTCTAAAGGAATGGCTGTGGAGCCTGCCTCGTGTGGCATCCCCAGCCCTGCCAGCCCAGGGGACAAGGGAGATATTTCAGGATGGGATTTCACTCAGGGAGAGAATTCCCCATGCTGGGAGGTGGGAAATTCATCGAGTCAACGGGTGATTTGGGTGGGAAGGGACTTTTCAAGGGCATAAAATCCCACCTGTCCTGCAGGGACACCTTCACCCAGAGGTCACTCAGAGCCCCCTCCAACCTCCCCTGGGATGGTTCCAGGGATGGGGCATCTCCCACCTCTCTGGGACTCCTGGGCCAGGGGCTCAGCACCCCCATCCTAAAAAATTTCTTCCTTCTGACTCATCAGCACCTCCCTTCATTCAGTTTAAAGCCATCACCCCGGTCCTGTCACCACAGGTCCTTCCCAAAGCCCTTTTCCACCTTTCTTACCTGTCCCACCTTAAGCATTGCTCAGCTCCCATAACCCAAAGGTGTGCTTGACACCAGGGAGGTGTTCACCAGGCTCAAACAGACCACTACATTTTTTGAGCTCTAGAAAAGTTGATTTCCAGGAGGCTGCAACCCACCAGACACTTCATACCCCAGGGCTCCATGCTCCACAGCTGCTGAAGTGTCTCAGCCCAGGTTGGATGGGGCTTGGAGCACCCTGGGCTGGGGCAGGGGTCCCTGACCATGGTTGGGAATGGACCTGGATGAGCTTTAAGATTCCTGCCCACCCAAAGCAGTTTGGGGTTCCCTGATTTTGCAGCTGTAAGGGTAGGAATGTGCCCATCCCTCCCTGCACCACCATCCCTTGGTTTCCCACCTGCACCCCCTGCACCACTGTGCTCACAGGGGCTGAAACATTTCCCAGCTGAGTTCCTATCCCTGGAGGGGTTTTGAAGCCATGGAGATGGGGGGGACACTTCTCTGGGACTGGAATTAAATGGTGCTGCTTGAATTCTGGGATTCTTTTTCTGGTTTTTCTTTTTTCCTCCCTTTTCCCCCTGCTGAAATTATGTCCTGACTCAGCTCCAAGCTGGGACACTGTTGGATTTAGGAGCCACTCAGTGGCAAGGAAGACCACACGGGACCCATCCATGCTCTCCAGAATAAAAATCCATGGGCTGGGTTGTCAAAGGGGTCAGGATGTCAGGAACACCTCCAGGACCTTAAAGATCACCCAGTCCCAGGCAGACATCCATCTGGGATGTCTGGAGATGGGCAGAGAGGTGAAGTGCTCTGACAGGGCTGCTGGGTGCCTGGTTGTCCCCAAAGCCCTCAAATTTACTTTTCCAAAAAGGGTTGTGAGGGCCTGGCCCAGGCTGCCCAGGGCAGGGCTGGAGTCCCCATCATGCCTGGAGGGGTTTCAGAGCCCTGGAGATGTGGTGCTGAGGGACAGGGGGTGGGGGTGCTGGGGAAGGCTTGGACTCCATCATCTCAAAGGTTTCTTCCCACCAACCCCATTCTGTGATTCCCTGCTCTGTGGTAGCTTGGGGGTCCCTCCCACCCCCCCCTGGCATGCAAGGGCCAAGCAAGAGGGAATGAAATATTCAGCACTTGTCTCCAGACCTTTTCATTTCCAAACGTTCCATAATTCATGGGGTGCCCCACTCCCCTCCTGCCCTTTCTGCTGATGGAAAGAGAGGGACTTTTTTTTCTGGGTCACTCGGAATTGTATCAGACTGTAGGAACATCTCTGGTTTCCAACCCATCCAGGCTGTTTGGGTGCTCAGCTCTTGCTGACAGCCTGAGCTCAGGGTAGGTTGGGGCTGTGCAGCCCCTGATGTGTCACACTTTGCTCTGCTGTGACATCTGCCATCCCTTGGGCCATCTCCATGCTTGGGGGGGTTCAGGAGAACTTGGGAGGACAGTGAACCCTACCAGGCACGTCCTCTTGGTCCAACTGAGAGCTCTGAGACCCAGACATGCTCCTGGTTTTGGTGAGAGCATCCTCCAGCCCGTGGAGTCCTGACCCCCAGTTCCTGCTAACTCAGCCCTTGGATGCTCTTTGCTCCCTGGCCAAGTTCTGCTCCTGCAACCAGGGAGGTGATCTGGTGAGGGAGGTGGAAATTCCTTCCTTCCATCCATCCATCCATCCATCCATCCATCCCTCCCTCCACCCATCCCTCCAACCATCCCTCCCTCCCTCTCTCCCTCCCCACCTCCCTCCCTCCCTCCCTCCCTCCCTCATCCATCCATTCCATCCCTTCCTCCCTCCACCTCTCATCCATCCATCATCAGATCCTGGGAAGTGACAACAGGCAAATCAGGACATCTCCATCCTGACTTGGTCCCCACTCCAGACACCCCTGGCAGGGCAGGCTGGGACAGCTGAGGGATGTCACCACTTCCAACCCATTGCCAGACCTGCAAGAGCTCCGGGGATTGGAATGGAGGCTCAGGTGCCACATCCCCAGGGCTCTGAAACCCCTCCAGGCATGATGGGGACTCCAGCCCTGCCCTGGGCAGCCTGGGCCAGGCCCTGACAACCCTTGCCAGGGAGAAATTCTTCCCCAGCTCCAACCTAAACCTCCCCTGGCACAACTTGAACTGTGCCAAAAGTTCCTCTTGTCCCATCCCTTCTTCCTTGGGAGCAGAGCCCGACCCCCCCTGGCTCCAACCTCCTCTCAGGGGGTGTCAGAGAGCCAGAAGCTCTCCCCTCAGCCTCCTCTGCTCCAGGATCAGCACCCACACCTCCCTCAGATGCCCCTCTGGGCAGATTTGTGCTCCAGACATGTTTGGTCCATGATCTGACCACCTCTTCCCTTTCCTTACAGATAAACCATGGAATACTGGAATCCCAGACTGGTTTGAGTGGGAAGGGACCTTACGGACCATCCAGGTCCATTCCCATCCCTGGGCAGGGACAGTTCCCAGGCTGCTCCAAGCCCCATCCAGCGTGGGCTGAGACCCCTCCTGAGGAGCAGACATCATGAAGCCAAACAGAAGGAGCTCCCAAGGAATTCAGGGGAGGTTTTCATGGCTGCTCCTCTCTACTCAACTCCACTTTCCCAGCACCTTCCTGATGTGATGGGCTCCAAAACTGGACACGTAGATTTTTTTTATTTTTTTTTTTTCCAGCCACACCAAATTCTCCCCCAGGGGGTTTTAATTTCTCAAGCATCCCCAAGTGCAAAATAAAGTCTGAGGACCCCCAAACTACCACATTAGCACCAGATTTGCAATCTCATCCCCAAACCAGCTGCCTGGCAGGCTGTATTTCAACCCCACACAGGCTGCCTGGCACTCTCTGTGCCATCCTGCTCCTCTGCCAGGCTGGAAAGAAAATTCCATTTATATTTAATGAGGTTTTTCTTTTTCACACGAGTCGGATGAAAAGGAAAGTTAATTCACTGAAGCGACTTTGTAATAGCTGGGGGCTGCTGAGCTGGGCCTGCTCTCGTGCCCTACATTTCACTGGGGTGTCCAGTTGCTGGCAAACCCACAGTAATTACCCACACTTGGAACTGGGACTGGCACAGACTGACTCCCGAGCTGGATGCAAAGGGGGTAATTAAGGAGGGAAGTGATTTAGGAAGCACTCGGTGAGTCAGATAATTGCAGCTGAAGCTGCAGTTTGGCTGGAGAGGGAAGGAGCTCTTCATTTCCACCCCAGCCCCACTCATTGCTGAAGCCACAGGAGGAAAGAGTTTGTGTTCCTCAGCATCACCCAAACCCTGCAAAAAGGCAACTGCTGCACAGGTACCAGCAGAACCCAGTGTCAGAGAGGCCCAGAGAGCTTTGGGTGGGAAGGGCCCTTAAAGCTCATCTGGTGCCAGGTGTTCCATCCACAGGGATCTTCCCCCCACTCTCCAGTTGCAGGGAAACTGAGGCAGGGTCATCCTGTAACTGCAAGCTGGAGCCTCTGGGATAAGAGGGGGTGCTACTGACCACCACCACCCAAAAAAAAAAACCCAAAGAAAACATCAGGGAGATGATGGGTGCTCAGAGCTGGGCTCACCCCACACCACTGGGGACCACTGAGGACAGGCCACCACCAGTGGTCCCACCACTGTTCCCAGCATCTCATGGGGTCACCAAATCCCAGAGTGGTTTGGGTGGGAAGGGACCTCAAAGGTCACCTAATCCCAACCCTGCCATGGTCAGGGACCCCTCCCCAGGGACAGCCCAGGGGGCTCCAAGCCCCATCCAACCTGGGCTGAGACACTGCCAGGGATGGGGCAGCCACAGCTTCCTTGGGCAACCTGGGCAACCAGGGGCTCAGCACCCTCACCAAGTCCAACCCAAGAATTTCTCCCTCCCTCCCTCCCTCCCTGCCCAAGATCTCCTCTCCATCTCCCCTCTCCCAGCTGGAAACCCTTCCCCCTCCAGGCTCCCAGCCCTCCAGGCCCTTGTCCCAAGTCCCTCCCCAGCTTTCCTGGAGCCCCTTCAGGCACTGGAAGGTGCTCTAAGGTCTCCCCATTGCAGCCTTCTCTTCTCCAGCCTCAACACCCCCAACTCTCTCAGCCTGGCTCCAGAGCAGAGCTGCTCCAAGCCCTCTGAGCCTCCTTGTCCCCATGAGCCATCCCCATGCTCTGCCCCATTCTTTGGGCTCTCAGATCCTTGGGGAACATCTCCTGGGGACATCATCCTTTGTCCCCAAGCCCCATCACCACCCTCTGAGGAGGCAGCAGACACTCGGGTGCTGTAGGGAGACTAAGGCCGTGGGGATGGGTTGGGCTGGGGTAATTTTTTTCCCTGCTAATGAGCTGCATGCTGATGGGCACTGAGGGGAGAAACAAAAGCAGCTGAGGGAGCCCCGGAGCCACCTCTGGGCACCAACCCCTTCCATTATTCAGGGAGAGGAGGTGGAAGCTGCATCAGGTGTCCTGCCTTTATCTGGGGCTTTGATAAAGAGCATTCATCAGCTGTCAATTATTCACAGGTCCCACAGCTCAACTTTCCAGCCCCCAGGGCTCAGCTTCTCCCTCCCCCCCATCTCCTCCCCAAGGCTGATGTCCATCCCTCTGTCCATCCTCCTCCAACTCTCTGCAGGAGGGCTGGCTGTAGGGACAGCACTGCTTGCTCACCCCGGGCTGTCACCTTGCCTTTTGTGTCCCATGGCTTCCTGGCATCCCCTCAAGGGATCCCAGGATAATCCCTGGATAATCCCTTTTGTGTTTAGGACCTGGAGTGGTCTGTTCTGCTGCTTGATTCCTGCCATGGATGTCCAGGTCTGAAACTGATTCCTTCCTCTGTCAGTGGGCAGCTTGTAGGGTGGGACTGAGGTTCTCCTCTTGTTGCCTCTTCTGGGGTCCTGGGTGTCTTCTGCGTCAGGGAACTTAGAATCCCAAATTGGGTTGGATGGGAAGGGACCTGAAAGCCCCCCCAGTGCCACCCCTGCCATGGTCAGGGACCCCTCCCCAAGGACAGCCCAGGGGGCTCCAAGCCCCATCCAACCTGGGCTGAGACACTGCCAGGGATGGGGCAGCCACAGCTTCCTTGGGCAACCTGGGCAACCAGGGGCTCCCCACCCTCACCCCAAACAATTTCTCCCTCACATCTCATTCCCTTCTCCCCTCTCCCAGCTGGAAACCCTTCCCCCTTGTCCTATCCCACTCCAGCCCATCCAGGACATCACCTTCTCCCAGGCCACCACTAACCCATGTCCCACACCTGAGAATCACAGAATGCTCATGGTTGGAAAGGACCTCTGAGATCACCAAGTCCAACCCAAGAATTTCTCCCTCCCTCCCTCCCTCCCTGCCCAAGATCTCCTCTCCATCTCCCCTCTCCCAGCTGGGAACCATTTCATTTCACCCCATGTTGAAGATGGGGCTGGAGCCCATCAGGAGGTGTTGAGCTGGCTGAGAGCACAGCAGAGGAGCAGGAGATATCTCATGGATCCTGAGACAGTTTAGAGCTGCAGAAATGGTTCAGCTCTCCAAAGAACAATTCAGCCCTCCTGTGCCACCTGCCCATCCCTTGGGGCCTGGGTGCCCACCCCAGCTCAGTGCAGGGCTCTGCAGGAGCTGAGCTGAGCCCAGCCCAAGGTGCTTGGTACTGCAGAGAGTTCCTGGGGCTGAGCTGAGAGCTCCCCAGCACCCTTGGGCCTCTTCTGCCAGGATCTGCCCTCCATTCCCCACCCAACTCCTCCTGGATGGGACCCTCAGGGGGTTCCTCACCTTCCCCCCCCAGTGAGCACCTGAATCAAACAAGTGTTTCCAGCTCTCCTCCTCCTAAAAGCAAGAGGCATCCTATTTGAAATTATTTTTCAGCTTGTATTTTGTGGTTTTTGTTTTTTTTTTTTCTTTCTGGGGTTTGTTGTTTGTTTGGGTTTGGCTGTTGGTTTTTGGTTTTTGGTTTTCTTTGGGGTTTTTTTTGTGGATCCTTGTTAAAACAAACCCATCTCTGATCATCATCCCTGCCCTGCTGCCATCTGTCCCCTGGTTTGTTTTTAGGCTGGAAGCAAGCTTGTGCCTGCACACACTCCTGGGAGATCCTCCTGAGATCCCAGCTGGGAAAACCTTGGGATTGCAGGGTGAAAATGGGAGTGCAACATCCAACCCCCCCCAGGCAGGAGCCTTTCCCTGCTTCTTTTTCCCCCTCTTGCTTCCATTCACATCAATCAAAATGCTCTGTGGCACAATCCCCCTGGGCCACTTCACCCCCCTCTGAAATGCTGCCCTGTTTTTAGTTTTTGCAATAGTCTGGAAAGCAGATTTTCCCTCCTCTCCTGTTTGTTATCAGCCAGAGAGGGGCAAAACCCAGCCTGCAAAGACCTGAAAGAGCAATGTTCCTGAGAGCAGGAGGAACACACCAGCAGCCAGGGGATCCGGGAGAGGAAAAATATTACAAGGGGAAGAGAAATAAATAAACCCTTGGAGAAGCTGTGGAGCTCTGCAGGGGGATCAGCTGCCCCCTTGATGGTTACCCACATGATTCCCATTTCTCTTAACCACATGGAAACTGAAGGAATTCCTTGGTGTGAGGGTGCTGAGCCCCTGTCCAGGTGTCCCAGAGAGGTGGGAGATGCCCCAGCCCTGGAACCATCCCAGGAGAGGTTGGAGGGGGCTCTGAGTGACCTCTGGGTGAAGGTGTTGGAGCAGAAGGCCTGGAAAGGTCCCTTCCCACCCAAACCATTCCCCAATTTAATGATTCCACGAAGTCAGGTTGGACGGGATGCTCTTGGAGGTCTCTTCCAACCTCAAACATTCTGTGACTGATTCTGGGAAACTGAACCCAAGAGCAGCAGCTTGGGATAACCAGGGTGTGGGCATGGCACCCAGCACCCCCTCACTGCTGGTGCTTGGCACCAACTCTGAGCTGCTTCCCCCTCCCAAGGAGACATCACCATCATCTTCCTCCCCCTCTGCTCTCCAAACCAAACAGAGTTGGGAGGTGGCTCCAGCTCCCTCTTCCCACCCGGGAGGCTGGGAAGGGCTGGATGGAGGGGAGGACAGACAGACTCTCACCTGTTGGTGAAGACCTTGCTGTAGTTGAACACCTGGATCTCCAGGATCTCGTGCCCATCGATGGCACTCGCCACCGGCCAGCGGAAGCTCTGGGGAGAGAGGATGGGGGGGAAACATCAGCCTTGGTTTGGGGACCTGCTGCCAGAGGGGGGGGCATGGAGCTGACATAAACCCCTCTTTTTTCTGTTGTTTTCCCAGCAGAAAGGCTGACAGGAGCATTTCACAGCAGCCTCACAGAGAATGCCCCTTGGTGCCAAGTGCTTCACAGCATCCCAGAGGGGTTTGGGTGGGAAGGGACCTTAAAGGTCACCTAATCCCTACCCCCTGCCATGGTCAGGGACCCCTCCCCAGGGACAGCCCAGGGGGCTCCAAGCCCCATCCAACCTGGGCTGAGACACTGCCAGGGATGGGGCAGCCACAGCTTCCTTGGGCAACCTGGGCAACCAGGGGCTCAGCACCCTCACCAAGTCCAACCCAAGAATTTCTCCCTCCCTCCCTCCCTGCCCAAGATCTCCTCTCCATCTCCCCTCTCCCAGCTGGAAACCCTTCCCCCTCCAGGCTCCCAGCCCTCCAGGCCCTTGTCCCAAGTCCCTCTCCAAACACAGAGGCACTTCTCTCTCTCCCTTTGAGGTTCCTCAGGCAGCAAATCTGGGAAGTTCAGTGGCCTGGAAAAGTTCCCAGGATGGTGCTGAGCAGCCCTGCTGACAGCTTTGCCCACCCAGAATCCCATCTGGGGATGCCCAGACCACAGCCCATCCCCTGCTGCTGCTGCAGAGCCCAGGGCAGGACCAGCAAACCATGGAGGAGACCCCAGAATCTGCAGAGCCCTGCTGGGGACATGCAATGGGATCACAGAGGCTTTGGGGTTGGGAAAGACCTATAAAATCCAAAAATCCAATCCTTTCCTCACCCCCACCCCCTGTCCCTCAGCACCACATCTCCAGGCTCTGAAACCCCTCCAGGCATGATGGGGACTCCAGCCCTGCCCTGGGCAGCCTGGGCCAGGCCCTCACAACCCTTTCTGGAAAATTAAATTTGAGGGCTTTGGGGACAACCAGGCACCCAGCAGCCCTGTCAGAGCACTTCACCTCTCTGCCCATCTCCAGACATCCCAGATGGATCTCCTGCCTGGGACTGGGTGATCTTTAAGGTCCTGGAGGTGTTCCTGACATCCTGACCCCTTTGACAACCCAGCCCATGGATTTTTATTCTGGAGAGCATGGATGGGTCCTGTGTGGTCTTCCTTGCCACTGAGTGGCTCCTAAATCCAACAGTGTCCCAGCTTGGAGCTGAGTCAGGACATAATTTCAGCAGGGGCAAAAGGAGAAAAAAACCAAACCAAACCAACAGACAAAAAAGAAACAAAAAAAAAAAAACAAAAAAAAAACCAAACAGAAAAAGAATCCCAGAATTCAAGTCCTGGATCTCTCTGGTTCTCCTTGTCCTGTGCTGAGATCCCCATCCAGCTGTAGCATGCTGCTGGGCTGGGAGGTGCCCTGGCTTGGGTGATGGTCCCATTCACCTGGAAGCTCCTAGGATGGAGAAATCACCTGGCCTGGAGGCAGCTGGGACCCCTTGGTCCTGCTCCAACCATCAGGGCTCACCCAGCAGACCCCTGAGCTTTGTCCAGCGGGAGGAGCAGGGATGCTCAGACCTTGGCTGGGATGCTCCAAGTTGCAGCACCAAGCACGGGGAGCAGCTGGAGCTTGGGGTACCACCAAGCCTGACCCATCAGGGAAGCTTCTCCTCAAGCAAATCAGGAGGAATTTTCAGCTCCAGGGGCAGCTCCACGTCTGTGGTTGTTCTTCCCATCAGTTATTACCCTGCTAGATGGCTGGGGGCAGATTTATGGGACCTGCACCCCGTTACTACCCAGAGCTTCTCCTCGACTTTGTAGGAGCTTGGTTGGAGCCACATCTCCAGCCACCCTCTCCCTGTGCCTCACCAAGCCCAGGGAACAAGTCCTGGTGGCAGATCCCACCCCAATGCCCACACCATGAGCTCCTAAAGCTCCCTGGCAGCTTAGGGCAGCTGGAGATGAATCTTCCCAAAAAGCTGGAGCAAGCACTAACCCTGGAGAGGGACAGGGAGGAGCTGGGTGAGCTTCAGCCTGCACCAGCTGGGACCACCACGGGATTTACCACCCTACAGAAACATCCCGGGCCTGGAACTGGGATGCAACCTTGTTTTCTAACAGTGGACACAGTTTTAAGAAAAGCACGAAACAATTTAATGTTCCTCCCAGGCCCCTGCATTCTCCAGCCCCCAGGAGAGGGTTCTTTTCTAGGAGAAACACAAAGCAACCAGAGGGCACATCCTTTGAAAGCCTATTTCCACCCTGCATGGCACTTCTCAGCAGCTCCTCTGGTCCCTGCTAGGGTGGGTGACCTTATTGCAGTCATTGCAGAAAGTTTGCTCCCTGACTGCTGGAGAAAAAGCTGCAGTTTAAAACCCCCCAGAATCTCGGGGTCAATACCTTCTCGCTCCCTTTCCAAGCTCAAAACCAAGTGCTAGAGGCTGATATGTCAACTGAGCAGCACCCAAAGCAGACCCAGGGATTGGTCACCCAGTCCTGACACACCACCCAATGGGCACCCAAAGCAGATCCATGGATTGGTCACCCAAAGCCAACACATCATCCAATGGGCACCCAAAGCAGCTCCATGGATTGGTCACGCAGTGCCAACACACCACGCAATGGGCACCCAAAGCAGATCCCTTGGTTGGGCACCCAGTCCTGACACACCATCCAATGGGCACCCAATGAGGACTGGTTGTTAGCCACCCAGTGCCAACACATCATCTGATGGGCACCCAAAACAGATCCCTTGGTTGCTCACCTGGTGCCAACACACCATGCAGTGGGCACCCAAAGCAGACCCATGGATTTGTCACCCAAAGCCAGCACACCATCCAATGGGCACCCAAACCAGACCCATGGATTTTTCACCCAAATCCAACACACCACCCAACAGGCACCCAAAGCAGATCCATGGATTGGTCACCCAAAGCCAACACATCATCCAATGGGCACCCAAAGCAGATCCCTTGGCTGGACACCCAAATCCAACACACCATCCAATGGGCACCCAAAGCAGACCCATGGATTTGTCACCCAAATCCAACACACCACCCAATGGGCACCCAAAGCATCTCCTTTCTCTTGTCACCCAGTCTGTGCCATGGGTAGCAGAAGGGTGGGGGGTGCCAGGCTGAGCACCAACAACTGAAGCACCAGGGACTGGAAACAAGGAGGAATTTTTATCCCCTAGGCAAGAGAAATGTGAGCCTCAAGCCCCTGTGGGGGGAAGATGTTGCCCAGTGGACACAAACAATTTATTCCTGAGATTTCAGTGGCTCAGGTGGATTTTAGGGATTTTTTTTTCTTAACTTGAAGCACCCCACAGGCAGACACTGTGGGGCTGTTCCACCCCGAGTCCTCAACTCCAGCCAAGGCCACAGCCAAGAGACCCGTTTGGCACTTGTCAGGAGAAACCCTGGAGCAGAGAAGGGAGATGCTGACCCCCTGAAATTTGGGAAGGGGAATGTTCATCCGGGACAGGAGACACAGCACAGCAAAGCAGTCCAGGGGACAGCCCAGGAGGAGGAGGGGACTTCTCTTACCTCGTCAAACCTGGCCTCGTCCTCACAGTTTTCAAGCACTCGGGTGTAGAAGGAAAGCCCTGGGGAGAGGAGAGGGAAAGCAGCTTGGTTGGAGCAAGGCAAGGGACAGCTTTGGGGGACATGGGGGGCAGTGGGACCCTGGGGTTGGGGTCAGCAGGGGTGGCCCTGGCCCCAAGCACCACCTGAACCTGCTGTAACAGCTCAGTAAGAAGGTGTTTGGGTTTGTTTTCTTCCCTTGTGTGTGTGTTCCAACCCTGTCCCAGGCACTGCAGAGCAGAGGACACGGAGCAAACCCCTGGGTGAGGCCCATGGCAGCTTCTGCAGGGGCTTCACATGGGGTCACCACTGGGGCTCCTCCAGCCTCTGCGTGCTGGGAATTCATAAAGGTCTTTTCCAGACAGAAGGATTTGATGGTCTGGGGCATTGGGCTGCAGGTGGAGACAGCCCAGAAGCTCTGCTCTGGAGCCCAGAGAGGGGACTCAGGACCAATGACTCCAAGAAAACCTCCCCAGAACCTGGAGAGAGCAGAGGCTGTGGGTCCAAGAGCATGGAGCTTCTGAGAAGGGGCTGGAGGGCTGGGAGCCTGGAGGGGGAAGGGTTTCCAGCTGGGAGAGGGGAGATGGAGAGGAGATCTTGGGCAGGGAGGGAGGGAGGGAGAAATTCTTGGGTTGGACTTGGTGAGGGTGCTGAGCCCCTGGTTGCCCAGGTTGCCCAAGGAAGCTGTGGCTGCCCCATCCCTGGCAGTGTCTCAGCCCAGGTTGGAAGGGGCTTGGAGCCCCCTGGGCTGTCCCTGGGGAGGGGTCCCTGACCATGGCAGGGGTGGCACTGGGGGGGCTTTCAGGTCCCTTCGAACTCAATGATTCAATGATTCCATGCAGCTGGAATTTCTGGCCACTGCCCTGGGATAGGGACCTGGAGGTGATAAGGAGATCCATCTCTGCCTGGAGCGCCTCAAAAAACCCGCAGTCAGGTGGGAGCAGGGATGGGATGAGGAGGAACCACCAGACCTGGGGAGGGGAAGCCCAAGGGGAGCAGCCAAGGCTGTGCATTTGTTCTGGAAATAACTGAGTTTTAATAATTGAGTTTCCCGAAGAGTCCCAGCTCCGGGGTTACCCCCTGTTCCCAGATGCTCTCTGTAGGACAACCTCACCCACCCACGCTCTCCTAAATTGGTATTGCCAGTTAATACCCACTTCATAGCACAGCAGGAGGAAAACCTATTTAAATGCTAATATTGAATCACTGAACTGTTCAGAGATTTTCCCCATCCAGAAAGAAAAAAACCTTGCTCCTGGGTGATTAAAGACATCTCAGAGCCTGAGGTGGGTCTGGGCCCAGAGTCACATGGACAACCTGTGGTCAGGGCAAGGAGATGCCTTCCTGCTATGGGGTCAATCATTACTTTATTTTCATTCAATCATGGAATAGTTTGGGTCAGAAAAGACCTTGAAGGTGAAGGAGTCCAAGGCTTCCCCAGCACCCCCACCCCCTGTCCCTCAGCACCACATCTCCAGGGCTCTGAAACCCCTCCAGGCATGATGGGGACTCCAGCCCTGCCCTGGGCAGCCTGGGCCAGGCCCTGACAACCCTTGCCAGGGAGAAATTCTTCCCCAGCTCCAACCTAAACCTCCCCTGGCACAACTTGAGCTGTGCCAAAAGTTCCTCTTCTCCCATCCCTTCTTCCTTGGGAGCAGAGCCCGACCCCCCCTGGCTCCAACCTCCTCTCAGGGGGTGTCAGAGAGCCAGAAGCTCTCCCCTCAGCCTCCTCTGCTCCAGGAGCAACACCCACACCTCCCTCAGATGCTCCTCACAACTTCTCCAGACCTTCTCCAGCTTCTCCAGACCCTTCCCCAGCTCCATTCCCATCTCTGGACACTCTCCAGCCCCTCCATCTCCTTCTGATCCTGGGACCTCCCCTACCCCATCCTCTCCCAGCTCAGCTCTCCTGATGCTGGTGTTTCATTCCAGCTCTATCACCATCCAGCAGTGCCTGGCAGGACTCCAGGGGGTGTCCATGAATGATTTCCTTCATTTACACACACCCTGATCCAGAGGAGAAGCTTTTATAACTCTGCAGTGATCACTGAGCTGACAAACTCCCTAATTGCATCGGGGAGCAAGTTCCCTGCTGCACAAGCACAATTTGGCTGCTCTCAGGGGGAAAACTGCTGTGGGGAAATGTCCCTGGAGGCGCTCAGTCCACACCAGGGAACAGGCGCAGCCCCCCCCCCCCCCCCCCAAATATCATGGAAGCCCAGACTGGTTTGGTTGGGAAGGGACCCTAAAGGCCACCTAATCCCAAGCCCTGCCATGGTCAGGGACCCCTCCCCAGGGACAGCCCAGGGGGCTCCAAGCCCCATCCAACCTGGGCTGAGACACTGCCAGGGATGGGGCAGCCACAGCTTCCTTGGGCAACCTGGGCAACCAGGGGCTCAGCACCCTCACCAAGTCCAACCCAAGAATTTCTCCCTCCCTCCCTGCCCAAGATCTCCTCTCCATCTCCCCTTTCCCAGCTGGAAACCCTTCCCCCTCCAGGCTCCCATCTCATGCTCCAGGCAGCTGATCAGTGGTGGGTCCAGCCCCAAATGTCTGAAGAGCAACTGGGAGGGTCATAAAGATAAGGCTTGGTTGACACCCCCAACATCCCAGATGCCCACAGCAGGGAGCTCCTCTCCCGTGCCTCAGTTTCTCCTTACAAAATGTGAGCAGTGAAGCTCTGGCTCCCAAGGGGTGCTGGGAGTGTGGGGATCCCTGGGAGCAGAGGAGCAGTTTTCCTCCTGAGCCATCCCACACGGCTGTCAGGCTCAGTTCCCTTCCTTGGGAACACTCTCGTCAGGGTTGGGATTTATTCATCCCCCACCCGAGGCTCAGCTCGGTGCAATCAGGGATGTTCTCAGCTGAATGAGCAGAACACCCCCGCAGGGAGCTCTGCCCAAACCCCCCTGGGATGTGCTGCTGGGGGGCGAGGAGCTGGAGGAGGAGGATGGACGGAGGTGCCTGGGGAAGAGCATCCCCCTCTGACACCCTCTGGAGCTCCAGAAAAACCAGAGGACTGAGGAGCATCAGCAGAACAGCCAAGCTGCTGTGAGGAGCATTTGGGGACACTCTGCAAACCCCATAGAGCCCAGCAAGGGCCTGGCCAGGGGTGGGGACAATCCCCAGCAGAGCTCCAGGCTGGAGAGCAGCCCTGAGGAGAAGGACTTTGGGGGGGTGGGGGGAGGAGAAGCTCAGCATCAACCCAGACATCAAGGTGTTGGTCACCCAAGGCCACATGTGTCCATCTCTGGGGTCCCCATCAGCAGGAGGAGACGGAGCTGTTGGAGCCAGTGCAGAGGAGGCCATGGAGCTGCTGGGAGGGCTGGAGCAGCTCTGCTCTGGAGCCAGGCTGAGAGAGTTGGGGGTGTTGAGGCTGGAGAAGAGAAGGCTGCAACGGGGAGACCTTAGAGCACCTTCCAGTGCCTGAAGGGGCTCCAGGAAAGCTGGGGAGGGACTTGGGACAAGGGCCTGGAGGGCTGGGAGCCTGGAGGGGGAAGGGTTTCCAGCTGGGAGAGGGGAGATGGAGAGGAGATCTTGGGCAGGGAGGGAGGGAGGGAGGGAGGGAGAAATTCTTGGGTTGGACTTGGTGAGGGTGCTGAGCCCCTGGTTGCCCAGGTTGCCCAAGGAAGCTGTGGCTGCCCCATCCCTGGCAGTGTCTCAGCCCAGGTTGGATGGGGCTTGGAGCCCCCTGGGCTGTCCCTGGGGAGGGGTCCCTGACCATGGCAGGGGTTGGGATTAGATGACCTTTTAGGTCCCTTCCCACCCAAACTATTCCACGTTTCTGTGCACTTCAGGTGGACATCATTCCCATCAGAGCAGCAGCACTTGCACAAAGGTTTTGACCCAAGGATGGGTTCTGCCCATCCACCTGGGACCATGTGCACACTCCAGACTGGAAATGCTCCTTCCAGGGAAAACCCACAGTGGCCTTTGGTCCTCCTGAAGATCCCAACCCCAGATCCCCCTCTCCCCACTGCCTGGGGAGGTGATGGGATTTCCTGGGGGTGACCCAGTGCTGGGACAGCTTCAGGCTTCACCTTGCCCCAGGGGGCACATCCTGAGCTGATCCCTGTGCTGCTGCTGGGAGGCAGGAAGGGGAAGGAAGGGGGCAATGCCACTTTTTAATGATTCTGTGGTCATTAAGGCCACACCAGGCAAGGAGGGATAGCCCTGCCCTGCTCCCCTGCTCCTTCACCCAGCAGGGATTGTGATTCCCATCCTGGGAGGATGTGTGGACCCATCACCCAACCCGTCCCTGGAGATCTTGGAGAAGCTTTGGTGGGTGCTGGGGTTCTGCACCACCACCCCATCCCCCGGGGCAGGGAGGTTTTTCCTCCTTTTTAGGGCTCTCCTTGGAGCTGGAGATGAAACCCTAAACCTGCAGCCTCCTTGGAAGGCACCCCAGCACCAGGCCAGGGCTTGGCCCCCTCCAGTGACCCCCCCTGGGTGGCACAGCTTTGGGACCAAACCCTGGGGAGCTGGGGCACGATCCTGAGGGGCTTTGCCACCTCCTGGCCCCAGGAAACTCCCCCCCCCCCCCCGCCTCAGGGTGCTGGGGATGATCTGGGTGCTGCAGCACCCCAAGCTGGGTGCAGGCTGGATGAGGGGTCCCCAGGAGAGCACCTCAGGTGGGGAGGGGGGGTTCGGACAGCCCGGGCAGGGGACGAGAGGGCTCGCACCCCCTTTCCCAACCCAAGCTGGGGCACGGTGGGGAAACTGAGGCAGGAGACAACCCCGGGACGCCACTGACCCCCCCACCCCCAAACCCCCCCAAGCCGGTACCTCGGAACGCAGCTTTGGCGATGCGATCGCTTCTGCCGCGGAGGCCGGAGACGGTGCGGAGCTGCAGCAGCAGAGCCATGGTGCGGGGCGGTGCGGGGTGCGGGGCGGTGCGGGATGCGGGGCGGTGCGGGGAGGTGCGGGATGCGGGGAGGTGCGGGGAGGTGCGGGATGCGGGGAGGTGCGGGGCGGTGCGGGGTGCGGGGAGGTGCGGGATGCGGGGAGGTGCGAGGTGCGGTGCGGGATGCGGGATGCAGGGCGGGATGCGGGATGCAGGGCGGGATGAGTGGCCGGTGAGGGATACGGGGCCAGTCCGGGATGCGGGACGGTGCGGGATCCGGAGCGGCGCGGGATGCCGGGCGGTGCGAGGAGCCGCGGGGTGTTCCGTGTCCCCCCCCCCTCCTCCTCCTCAATGCTGAATTATTCACACGATCGCTTTCCCCTCCCCTTCCCCTCCTCTACTTTTCTCTCCCTACCCTCCCTCCCTCCGTTCCACTCCCCCCTTCCCCTCCCCTCTTCTCTCTTTCCCACCTCACCCTTCCCCTCCTCTCCTTCCCCCTCTATTCCCTTCCCCCCCTTCCTCCACTCCCCCTCTTTCCCACTCCTCCCATTCTCCCCACTTTCCATCCCCTCCCCTCCTCTTCTCCCTTCCCCTTCTCCTCCCCTGCCCCCCCCCAAGCAGGTCCTTGGGGTGTTCCATCCACAGGGATCCTCACCCCTCAATCCAGTTGCAGGGAAACTGAGGCAGGGTCACCCCCTCCCCGACACCTGCAAGGTGGAGCCTCTGGGATAAGAGTGGGTGCTACCGACCACCACCACACCCCAAAAACCCCCAAACCATCAGGGAGATGAGGGGTGCTCAGCTCTGGGCTCACCCCACACCACTGGGGGCCCAACACTGCTCCCAGCATCTCATGGGGTCACCAGATCCCAGAATCCCAGAATTGGCTGGGTTGGAAGGGAGCTCAGAGCTCATCAAGTCCAACCCTTGATCCACTCCCCCTGTGGTTCCCAGCCCATGGCACTGAGTGCCACATCCAGGCTCTTTTGAAATATCTCCAGGGATGGAGAATCCACTGCTTCCCTGGGCAGCCCATTCCAATGCCTGATCACCCTCTCCAGGAAGAAATTCTTTCTAATATCCAACCTAAACCTCCCCTGGCACAACTTGAGACCATGCCCTCTTGTCTTGTTGAAAGTTGCCTGGGAAAAGAGCCCAACCCCCCCTGGCTCCAGCCTCCTTTCAGGGAGTTGTAGAGAGTGATGAGGTCTCCCCTGAGCCTCCTCTTCTCCAGGCTGAACACCCCCAGCTCCCTCAGCCTCTCCTCACAGGACTTGTGCTGGATCCCTTCACAGCCTCCTTGCTCTTCTCTGGACCTGCTCCAGCACCTCAATCTCCTTCCTGAACTGAGGGGCCCACTGGGTTGGGTGGGAAGGGACCTCAAACCCCCCCACCCCAGTGCCACCCCTGCCACGGTGGATTTTTCCAGGCGTGGGAAGAGCCAAAACCAAGCAGAAAATAAACCAGGGTGAATTTCTGGGCTCTGTAGCACCACCTGCAGCAGATGATGGCTGCAGCCTGAGCCCTGGGATGGGTTTGAATGGGGCCAAGGTGTGGTGGGAAGTGTCCCAGGGGCAACTCCTTAAGGTCTGATCCTCAGGGGGGGGTCTGCAGCTTCAGCGAGGTCAAAATTGCAGAGGGGGGGGGGGGGTGAGGAAAACCTGCAGCCATTCTTCCTGAATTTCCAGCTCCTGAGCTCTCAAGCTGGACAGAAGGTTTTCTTTCCACACTCTGGCCCTTCCCCAGCCCCTGAGTCCTCTTGGTTGCAGTGGGGTTCTGCTCATCTTCCCTGCCCAAGCTGTGGGTGTAAGGGGTGAGTAAATCACACAGGGCTTCAGCTCTGAGCAAAGTCTGTGGGGCTGGGGCATCCTCAGAGGCTGGGACCTTGTGGTGCTGCTTTCATAGAACCAGAGAATGGCTGGAGTCAAAGGCAGCCATTGGCATTGCTAATGCATTTTTTGCTCTTCCTATAGCTCCTGAATGCAGGCCACAGTTTGCTTTCACCTGGAGAGGTGTCCAGTCCACTTGGAATCGACTGCCCCAGAGGTGGAAACACAGCCCTACCATCTGCCATGGGCTGATCCATGATACCTTGGAAAAGGTTGGAGCTCCAGAACATCTACAGTACATCCATGACATCGTTGTGTGGGGTGACACAGCAAAAGAAGTCAACAAGAAAGGCAAGAAGATAATTGCAATCCTTCTAGAGGCTGGTTTTGCTATTAAAAGAAGCAAGGCCAAGGGACCTGCACAAGAGATACAGTTTCTGGGGGTTAAGTGGCAAGATGGATGCTGCCACATCCCAATGGAGGTGATGAACAAAATAACAGCTATGGCCCCACCAACTACCAAAGAGGAAACTCAGTTCTTATTAGGAACTGTTGGTTTCTGGAGGATGCATATTCCTGCTTCCCTTCCTTGCCTGTTCCAGGTTTTTTGCTTGGGCATCCTGGGAGGATTCCATCCATTCCTCTGCCTCTGCTCCTGATCCATGCCAGCCTGAATCTGTGTGTTCCTGCCTCCAGCTCCCAACTGCTGCTGACCCCAGGATTCCAGCCTGGACTTTCCCAGGGCTGCCCTGCAGCCTCAGTGGGGTTGTGAGAGTTATTGGGGGAGAGGAGGAGGGATGTGGGGTCAATTTTCCTGTATATTTGTATAGATTGAGTAATTTTTCCTATTTATCATTCCTGTTCCATTCAAGCTGTGTAGTTCAGTTCCCAACCCATCAGTCTCTCTCCCTTATTCTCTCTCCTTCCTTTATCAGGGAGGAGAGGGGGATTCATAGAGAGCAGCTGGGATTGGGTTTAATTGCTGGGCCAATGTTAAACCCTGACAGATTTTATAGAGAGGGAGCTCAGAGCTCATCCCCTCCAACCCCCCTGCCATGGCCAGGAACACCTCTCAGCCAGCATCATCCACCCTGGGCTTCCACACCTCCAGGGAGGGGGCAGCCACAGCTTCTCTGGGCCAGAGTGATCACTTTCAATGAGTGCAAATTGCCAAATTGCCCTCAGGTTTCACCCACCCTGCTAACGAACCCCATTAATCACCTTCTGCCCTCATTTCCCCTCCTTTGCTTTGCCCTGGCTCTTTAGTGACATCTGGGAGTCCTGCTCTGGGTCACCACTCCCCAGGAGCCCTCGTTCCACCCATGGTCTGACACATGAATCCTCTCTGGGATTTTGGATCAAATATCATTGGGGGGGAGGGAAATAGCCATCCCAATCGTTATCAGGTCCTGCAGGCTGCTGTCCTCATGGTGCCCACCTCACCTTTCTCTTGTGCCCCCCAGGATGGGTTGGAAGCCCAGGTAGGGGATGGGATTTCTCTGTGAGGTTCCCCAGCATCCATGGGAAGCTCCTGGTGCTGGAGCTCAGCCCTCCCAGTTTATCCCCAGTCCCATTCTGGCTCCATACACATGTCACTGGGAACTGGGGAAGGCAACACAAGGAGCCTGGCCAGCTCAGGCTCTGCTGTTGGCCCCTGAGCCACGAGGTCCAGGTTTGAAGGGATTCATGGCTTGAGCTGAGAACATCCCAGGAGCTCCCCAGGGGATCCATCCTGGAGGAAAGCAAAGCTCCGTGGGAGCTGGAAATGCTGCAGCTCGAGGTGGTGCAGCCTGGTGAGACCAGCACACTGCTCTGCTTCCCCAGCCCTGGCAGAGGAGGGGCCTGGGAAGCCTTCTCCAGAGCTGGCACTGGTGTCCTCACCTGGGGCAGGGGCAGAAAGCCTCTGCATTGCCATTTTCCCTCCTTTTTTTAAAAAAAAGATTTATTCTATTTTTTTTTTTTATATCAGACATATCTCAGAACTCAGACACCCCCTCTCAGCTCCCAGCACCCCTTCCAAGCAAGGATTCTTTTCCAAGGATAATTTTTTTTTTTCCCAGGCTGATGTTAATTTTCAAGGCTAATATTTTATAAGAAAATGCAGGTTCGGGTGCGATTCTTGTTTGGTTCTTCGGTGACATCCCAACCCTCTCCCCATCCCTCTCCCCATCCCTCTCCCCAACCCTCTCCCCATCCCTTCCCCAGCCCCCTGGTTCCCTCCTGGGGCAGGAGCCCTTCCCACCATTTCCCTTGCACAAGGAACTGAGGGGCATCAAGAAACATCACAAAGAGAATCACCCCTCCCTGGGTGATGGTGGTGGGTGCTCAGGAGTGGGTTCCAAGGGTGCTGGGTCTCTGGGGGGGGTGCTGGGCTCCCACCGTTACCCGGTGACGGGGTCTGTGACCCGGGCAGAGCCCAGCGGGATGGAGCTGGGAGCAGCAGAACCAGAGGGTCCCTCCCCTTTCTGGGCACAGCAGGCAGGAGGTAGGGGTTTAGGGTGGCCAGAAACGCACCCCAGGACCCACCCAAACCCCCTGCACCCTTCATGGGTCCTTCACCCCACCCCGCAGACCCTGCACCTTTCATGGGTCCTTCACCCCACCCCGCAGACCCTGCACCTTTCATGGGTCCTTCACCCCAACCCATGGACCCTGCACCCTTCATGGGTCATGCACCTCTTGTGGGTCCTGTACCCCACCCAAATCCCCTGCATCCCTCACGGGTCCTGCACCTCACACCACAGACCCTGCACACTTCAGGGATCCTGCACCACATCCCGTGGTCCTTGAACCCTTCACAGAGATCCCACACCTCACCCCAAAACCCTTCGTGGGCCCTGCACCCCACCCTAATGACCCTGCACCCTATACACACCCTGCCCCCTGCCCCCAAAACCTTGCACCCTTCATGGATTCTGCACCCTGTCCCAAGCACCCCACACCCTCCATGGGTCCTGAGCCCCACCCTAAAGACCCTGCACCCTTTACAGATCCTTCAACCTGCCCCACAAACCCAGCACCCCTCATGGCTCCTGCACCCCACCCCATGCACCCCACACCCCTAATGGGTCCTGCACCCACCCCATGCACCCCACACCCCCAGTGGGACCTGCACCCACCCCATGCCCATGTGTCCCTGGGTTTGTTTCACACAACTCCGGGTTTGTCTTTCTGCCCTGGCCAGAGCCCTGCTTTTTCTCACCTCCTCATGCATAGCTGATGAATAATTGCTGTCACCTCAGCCACAGGCACCCATCTCAGGTGCATCCTGCTCCCGGGGGGACCCTGGGGACAGGCAGGAGGGTGCTGGGTTCAGCCACAGGGACTGGAAACCCCAGAGCTGCAGCTTCCCTGGGGAGAAGGATCCCTTCCAGGGTTCAGGACACCCCCAGGGATGTCCTCACTGCTTGCTCCTTGGTTTTTCTCCTCCAGCTCTCTCCTAACTTCTGCAGCTCCATTTTCCCCGCCAAGGGAAGGGATGGATTTCTTTCTTTTTCCCATAGATGTTCCTTTTCTCCTCCTGGCAGATGAAGGCTCTGCTCTCAGGGCTGAGGTTTCCTGCCCAGCTGAAAACCCCAGGGCTGAGGTTGGAGGCTGAGGACCTTGGGACTGAATCCCCTGGGCCTTGGAGCCCCCTGGGCTGTCCCTGGGGAGGGGTCCCTGACCATGGCAGGGGTGGCACTGGGGGGGCTTTCAGGTCCCTTCCCACCCAAACCCCTCTGTATTTCTATGAAAAGAGCCAAGGAACTGCCATGTGATCTCTTGGTGGGGGCATCATCTCCTCTGAGCCCATCCCAGGAACAGGGTCTCATTCCCCAAGAGGCTCTGCAGTTTCTCCCCATCTCCTAATTTCCCCTGAGCCCTCTGCAAGCTGCCTGGCAGGGATGAGTTGAGTTTTCCGTGTCCTCAGCCTGAAAGCCCCATGGGCTGCAGGAGATGAGGCCACCAGATGAGATCTGTCCACAACACATGCTGCCCTTTTGGGAATGCTGGGGGTCCCACCATGTTTGGAGCAGAGAGGCCCCATCCATTCTCCCTTTTCCTGCTGATTTTCTTCCATCAGAGGGACCAAACACTCCACTTTCCCATTCCTTGGTGCATGGAGCTGGGGATGGGCTCGACCCTGCCAGTCCCTGCCTGGGGACCCTGTGGGACCTTCTCACCAACCAACCCCCCCCAGGTCCTGCTCCTCAGGGCTGCTCTCCATCCACACCCCAAACCCGGTCTTTGCCTTTAGAAACCCCCCGTGGGAATGCCACCATCAAGTCCCTCCTGGATCCCAAGATGGTGACAAGTTGCCCACCAGAAGGAGAGGACCCCTGCCCACGCATCCCCCTGCACTCCCGCTCCAGGCTGGATGGGGGCCGAGCAAAGGAGCTGAACAGGTTTCACCAGGTGAGGACACGGAGGGGACAGAATGTCACTTCAACCCCACCAAAAATAAAAGGGAAATGGGATTCTGATAGAGATTGCTAAAAAGGAGACTGAGCAGAGGCTGGTGACAAGGTGTCCTCTGTTCCTCTGGTGAAGGAACATAGGAACCAGGATGGGGGGATCTGCACTGGGCTGGGGAGAAATGAGTCAGAGATCAGGGGAGGTCAAGTCAGGATCAGATTGGGGTGATTTATACAGGGATCAGGGAAGGAGAATGAAGAAAATCCTCCTGTTGAGGCAAGAGGTTCAGAGAGGAACCTCCTGATTTCTGAGCTCCTTCTTGGAGGAGGCCACGTGTGGCTGGATCCAGACTTAGACCCAGATTTGGTCAATAGTTTCTGGGTAAATAGAACCCCAGAGTGGGTTGGGTGGGAAAGGACCCTAAAGGTCACCTAATTCCAAGGCCTGCCATGGTCAGGGACCCCTCCCCAGGGACAGCCCAGGGGGCTCCAAGCCCCATCCAACCTGGGCTGAGACACTGCCAGGGATGGGGCAGCCACAGCTTCCTTGGGCAACCTGGGCAACCAGGGGCTCAGCACCCTCAACTTCAAGAATTTCACCCTCCAGGCTCCCAGCCCTCCAGGCCCTTGTCCCAAGTCCCTCCCCAGCTTTCCTGGAGCCCCTTCAGGACCTGTCAGGCTGATAGAAACCAGGCTGAGAGCATGGAACTCAGCCTTTGGACCTTTGCTCTTCTCTGCAGCTGACCCAGCAGCACCGCAAGTTCTACCAGGACAAGACTGGGACCCTGTACCCCCTCCCCTACTTTGTGGTGCCCGTGATGGAGAAGGAGAAATATCCACCCCCCCTGGACTTGTGAGTATCCATCTCCCTGGGAACACTCCCTAAGGACCTGGTGGAGGAGCTGGACCATGGGCAGGAGCCTGGCAGCATCTCTGGGGCCCAAAGCTGGACAGAAGCATCCCCAGCACTGCTGCAAGGTGGATTTAGGGACAGGTTATCCCGGGAAGCTGTGGCTGCCCCATCCCTGGCAGTGTCTCAGCCCAGGTTGGATGGGGCTTGGAGCCCCCTGGGCTGTCCCTGGGGAGGGGTCCCTGCCCCTGTGTCTGGATGACCCTGAAGGTTTCACCCTTCCCACCCAAACTGGGCTGGGACTTCTCTCCAGCACTGGAGGCACAGGGAGGCTGGAAAGAAATAGCCATGAATAATTTTTACCACGAAAAAAAGGGGGAAGTAGAACTTGGTGGGGACGTGGAGCAGCAGAGGCCACAGCCCACCCTGGGGGCTGGAGGGACTTTACAAAGTTCAAAAACCAACTGGGACCATCTGCCTTGGTCTCCTTCTATGAGTCTCTGAAGTTCAGAGCCACAGGCTGTGTGTTAGCATCCATCCTGCTCCGTGGCACAGCCCAGCAGGGTGTCTCCCCACCCTTCCTGACAGCCCCCAGTGCCTCATCCAACCTCCCAAGGACCAGAGCAGCAATCCCAGGGTTCTCCTCAACCAACACAGATCATACCTGGTGTCCAAAAATTCCCTCTTGCCCCTCCTGGGATGCAGGACCTGAAACGGGTTGAGAATCCATCTACAGACCTTCCAACCCAGGGCTGGGAGCTGAGCTGCTGTGCTGGTTTTAACTGGGAGGGCTGCTGGGAAGCAGGCAGAGTCAGCTCCAGCAGCAATACCTGGGTGCCCTCTAGTGCTTCCTTCCTGGGGCTCAGCAGGAATGTAAAATATGGGTAAGAAAAGCTGCTAGTCACCATCACCATCATCATCATCGGTATCTTCAGATATTTTCCTAACATCTGCCTGGATCTTCCTGTCTTGTGGTTTATGCCCAAGATTCAGGCATAATTCATCCAGCACTTGGGATTCAAGCTGGATTCCTCCAGCATCCTGCAGCTCTGCATCCTCCAGTGCCTCTGCTTCCTACCTGCAGCCTTCTCCAGCTCTGGACACTACTTCCCCCCCTTTGGCTTCTCCTCTGGAAGCTGTAACTCAGCTCTTTGCTTCTCCTTGAGCCCAGAACCATGGAACCACAGACTGGTTGGAGTGGGAAGGGGCCTCAAAGGTCACCCCAGTGCCCCCCCTGCCATGGTCAGGGACCCCTCCCCAGGGACAGCCCAGGGGGCTCCAAGCCCCATCCAACCTGGGCTGAGACACTGCCAGGGATGGGGCAGCCACAGCTTCCTTGGGCAACCTGGGCAACCAGGGGCTCAGCACCCTCACCAAGTCCAACCCAAGAATTTCTCCCTCCCTCCCTCCCTCCCTCCCTCCCTCCCTGCCCAAGATCTCCTCTCCATCTCCCCTCTCCCAGCTGGAAACCCTTCCCCCTCCAGGCTCCCAGCCCTCCAGCCCCTTCTCAGAAGCTCCATGCTCTTGGACCCACAGCCTCTGCTCTCTCCAGGTTCTGGGGAGGTTTTCTTGGAGTCATTGGTCCTGAGTCCCCTCTCTGGGCTCCAGAGCAGAGCTTCTGGGCTGTCTCCACCCGCAGCCCAATGCCCCAGACCATCAAATCCTTCTGTCTGGAAAAGACCTTTATGAATTCCCAGCAGGAAGAGGCTGGAGGAGCCCCAGTGGTGACCCCATGTGAAGCCCCTGCAGAAGCTGCCATGGGCCTCACCCAGGGGTTTGCTCCGTGTCCTCTGCTCTGCAGTGCCTGGGACAGGGTTGGAACACACACACAAGGGAAGAAAACAAACCCAAACACCTTCTTACTGAGCTGTTACAGCAGGTTCAGGTGGTGCCAGGCTGCAGGTGTCCTCAGGGCACATCCCTGACCCCCCAGCCCTGCCTCTGACCACCCTTGGTGCTCTCCTCCCCCCCAGCCCACCCCTCAGCGCCAGGACCCGATGGCATTTGCTGCGAGTGTCACCAGGGAACCTGAGGGGCTACCAGACCTTCCCCTCGGGCAAGAGGGTCCCCTTCGAGGAGAGGAACGTCCGTGACACCTATTTCGAGTACCGAGGCTGAACCCCGGTGTCCCCACCCTGAGCAGGGGAGGGACGAGGAGGACAATAAAGGAGCTGGACCTGCCTGCTGCCTGCTGCCCCTGGGCCCTGCCCTCCAGGGAGATGCCCCCCAGGAGGGTCCCCAAGCAGGGGGGGTGAGGAGAGGCTGAGGACAGGCAGGGGATCATCTGGGTGGGATGGGGTCAGGAGCCCCCTGCCCCCTGGTGCTGCTGCAGCTGCCAGGGTGACAAGGCAGCCCTGGGTGGGAGCTGATGGTCCCCAAGGTCCCTCC
The DNA here is from genome assembly GCA_023637945.1 of Phaethornis superciliosus. Lineage (NCBI taxonomy): Eukaryota > Metazoa > Chordata > Aves > Apodiformes > Trochilidae > Phaethornis > Phaethornis superciliosus. The sequence continues at coordinate 113,516,748 of JAJQWJ010000003.1, read as the reverse complement.
CAACCCAGTGGTTTGGGATTCTCCGATTCACTGCCCTGCTTGGGGCTCTACTCGTGGTGCTGGGGAGGTCATCCAGGACTCTCTCACCTCTGCTCCTTCGGCCGGGGTCTCCGGTGAGTTCAGGGGAGGGGGTGAGGCTGGGGGTGGCACCAAAACACCCAGGGAAGATGCTGCAAAGTCATCTGTGGAGCTTCCAGCCCAGGGGTACCACCCAGAATCCAGAGCAGGGGGAGGGTGGGGTGGCCAAAAGTGGCCAGGAAAGGGAGAAGAAGATGAGGGAACATGGGGAGTCCACAGAAATTTGTGCTGCCTGTGCCTGGTGGGTCTGTCCTGCACCAGGAGATGCAGGAGGAGAGGGAGAGGTGCTGGGGCAGGAGAGGGTGAGATGTTTGAGTAAAACAGGGGGAGATGTTGGAGCAGGAGAGGGTTCAGGGAAGGGCATCAGAGCCCTTGGATCTCCCATGGCATCCCTGTGAGGACCCTGCCAGTTGGAGCCCATCAGCCTGGCAAGAGACAATGAGGAGGACAGGGCAGGGGTTGGTGTCCCAGCATGGCCAAGCCTCAGTCCTGCTTGACTCCTACAACTCCCTGAAAGGAGGCTGGAGCCAGGGGGGGGTTGGGCTCTTTTCCCAGGCAACTTTCAACAAGACAAGAGGGCATGGTCTCAAGTTGTGCCAGGGGAGGTTTAGGTTGGATATTAGAAAGAATTTCTTCCCGGAGAGAATGATCAGCCATTGGAATGGGCTGCCCAGGGAAGGAGTGGATTCTCCATCCCTGGAGATATTTCAAAAGAGCCTGGATGTGGCACTCAGTGCCATGGGCTGGGAACCACAGGGGGAGTGGATCAAGGGTTGGACTTGATGAGCTCTGAGCTCCCTTCCAACCCAGCCCATTCTATGATTCTATGATTCTATGATTTATAGAATCCCAGAATTCCAGACTGGGTTGGCTTTGAAGAGACCTTGAGGATCATCCAGTGCCCCCCCTGCCATGGTCAGGGACCCCTCCCCAGGGACAGCCCAGGGGGCTCCAAGCCCCATCCAACCTGGGCTGAGACACTGCCAGGGATGGGGCAGCCACAGCTTCCTTGGGCAACCTGGGCAACCAGGGGCTCAGCACCCTCACCAAGTCCAACCCAAGAATTCTGGGGTCCCATGCTTGGGTGCTGTGACTCAAGAGGTGGCTGCACACCCATCAGACACTGACCAGGACTGGATCCAGGCACCCTCGGATGTGGAGAAAGACTTCTGAGAGCCAGATGCTCCTCTCTGACCCCCTGTCCCCACCCCGCACCCCCCCACCTGTCCCCCTCAGCACCTGCCATGGTGACAGATGAAATCTGTCCCCCAGAGACCCTCGGCAGGTGCCCTGGGGACAGGTCTGCTTGTGTCACAGCTCAGCACTCCCCGTGTGGCCACCTGTCAGGGTTTAACCCTGGCCCGGCAAAACAACAGATTTAAACCAAGAAACAGATTTATATATTAATCTCTCTCTCTTCTGATAAAGGAAAGAGAGAGAGAATAAGGGAGACTTACGGGTTGGAAACTAAACTACAGAACTTTAAAGAAACAATAACAATAAATAGGAACAAATTACTAAATATATACAAATATACAAATATACAGGAAAAATTGATCCCACGTTCCTCCCCCCTCCCCCAATAACTCTCACATCCCCACTGAGGCTGCAGGGCAGCCCTGGGAAAGTCCAGGCTGGAATCCTGGGGTCAGCAGCAGTTGGGAGCTGGAGGCAGGAACACCCAGATTCAGGCTGGCATGGATCAGGAGCACAGGCAGAGGAAGGGATGGAATCCTCCCAGGATGCCCAAGCAAAGAGGGAGAGGGGAAGAAGGGGAAGCAGGAAGGGGTTTGAGCCTTGTGATCCCTCCAATTGATCCTGAGGATGAGGTGTATGGGATGGAATCCTCTGTTTGGTCAATTCTGACATCTCTCTTGTCTGCTCCTCCCCAAAGGAGGGGTTCAGGTGGGACCTCCTTACTCCTTCTGGAAGGTAAAATGTTCCTCAGAGCTGAGCAGTGTCCTTGGCTCTGCACACCAGGCTCTGGCAGTAACTCTAACCATGGAGTGTGAGCAGTCCCAGAAGCAGACACTGCCTGAGAAACTTGCTGTTAATTTCAGCAAGTGCAACTATTTACAAGAGCCTGAGCTGAAAGCAAAAGTACAAACCAGAAAATCACCTTGATCCTGGCCCAAAGCAGGACACCACCCCACTGCCCCAGTCTCCACTTGTCCCCGTGTACCCCTCCTAGTGTCCCCTCCCCCCCGATGTCCCCTCCCCGTGTGTGTCCCTCTCCCCATGTCCCCCTTGTCTGTGTCCCCATGTGTCCCGGTGTGTGTCCCCCATGTCCCCCCAGTCTGTGCCCCCTGTTTCCTGGCATGTGTCCCCGTTCCACCCCCCTGTGTCCTCTGTGTCCCCCCTCTATGTCCCCTGGTCTGTGTTCCCATGACCCCCCCTGTGGCCCCCCTGTATGTCTCGGGGTGTGTCCCCCCGTGTCCCCTGCTGGGTGTGTCCCTCTGTGTCCTGCTGTCTGTCCCCCCCCATGCGTCCCCCCGTGCCCCTCAGTGCATGTCCTGGTGTCTCCCCGGTGTGTCCCCATGTGTCCCCTCGTGTCCCCTGCTGTGTCCTCTTGTGTCCGTCCCCCCCTGTATGTCCCCTCGTGTGTCCCCGGCGTGTCCCCCCACCTGTTCCAATGTGTCCCCTGGTGTGTCCCCTGGTGTGACCCCTGGTGTGTTCCCTGGTGTGTCCCCCCCTGTGTCCCCTGATGTTTCCCCCCGTGTGTCTCGATGGCTGTCCCGGTGTCCCCCGGTTCTGTCCCGGTGTCCCCGGGCGGTACCGGCAGATGGCGGCGGTGCTGCAGCTTTGGGCTCCTCCGGACCGGGGCTCGGCTCCCGCCTCCTGCCCGGGTTAACCCTGCTTTAACCAACCCTGCCCGGGTTAACCCTGGTTTAACCAACCCTGCCATGGTTAACCCTGCTTTAACCAACCCTGCCATGGTTAACCCTGCTTTAACCAACCCTGCCCGGGTTAACCCTGGTTTAACCAACCCTGCCCGGGTTAACCCTTCTGGACTAACCTTGCCGGGATTAACCTTGCCCAGACTAACCCTGAACTAACCCCGCACGGGTTAACCCTCTCTGCACTCACCCTGGGTTAACCCTGCACAGATTAACCCTGCCTGCACTAACCCTGGACTAAACCTGCATGGATTAACCCCACCTTAACTAACCCCACCTTAACTAACCCTGCACAGTTAACCTCACCTTAACTAACCCCACTTTAGCTAACCCTGCACAGATTAACCCCACTTTAACTAATCCTGCACAGATTAACCTCACTTTAACCAACCCCACTTTAACTAATCCTGCATGGATTAACCCCACCTTAACTAACCCCACCCTAACTAATCCTGCCCGGACTAACTCTGGATTACCCCCACCCGCACTAACCCGCACTAACCCGGGACTAACCAACCCGCACTAACCCGGGACTAACCAACCCGCACTAACCCTGCCGGGATCACCTCCCCCCCCCCTTTGGGGCCCATCCCCGGGGGTCTCCCCTCCCCAGGACCCCCAGCCCATACCCAGGGGTACCGGGGGGCCCCTCCCCATCGCCCTCTGCTCCCCAAAATTTCCCCCGGGCCTCAGCACCCCCCCCCTCGCCCCCAAAATCCAAAAGATCCCCCTGGGCACCCCACATCCTGCCCTCCCCGTATCCAAACCCCCCCCCCGGATATCAGAACTCCCCCCGGATATCCACAACCCCCCCTCGACCTCTGACCCCCCCCTTAAATACCAATCGCCCCCCCCCAGGATATCCGGACCCCCCCGGGCCCCCAAATCCCACCCCCCAGGTCGCCAAAATCGCCCCTGGGTATCCAACACCCCCCTCCCGAGATCCAAAAGCCCCCCTGGGTGTCACCCCCCCCGTATCCAACACCGTCCCCCCCTCCCCCCCCCCCGGACTTCTAACACCCCCCCTCCCCCCCCGATATCCAAAATTCCTGTTCCCCCCCTCACCCCCCCGGTATCACCCACCCCGGGGATCCACTTCCATCCCCCCCCCCAGGTATCCAACCCCCCCCTCGGGTACCCAACCCCACCCCCCCTCGGGCCTCACACCCCCCCGGGTCCCCCCCCCCTCCAGACGGTGACAAATTGTTTTTCCATCTGACGTCAGCCCCGGCGGCCGTGACCGTGGGAGGCGGGGGGGGGACACGGGGGGGACGGACACGGGGGAGGTGAGGGGGGGGTCCAAGGGCCTTGGCCAAGGCTGAGGAGATGGGAGTTAACCCTTTCCGGGGCGGGGGGGGCACCCAGGGACAGGGAAATGGGAGGGGACATCAGCCACTGTCACCCGTGACCCCCGGGGATGCTGGGGGGGGGACACACACCTAAATGTGTCCCTGCTGGGGGGGGCTGGCCCAACTGTGTCCCTGCTGGGGGGGGCTGATGGAGAGGACCCAAATGTGTCCCTGGTTGGGGGGGTGATGAGAGGGGGGGACCCAAATGTGTCCCTGGGATGGGGTTGACAGAGGGGGTCTCAAATGTGTCCCGGGGGGGGGGAACTGGTGGGTGGGGGGGACCCAAATGTGTCCCTGCTTGGAGGGGATGATGCGGGGGGGGGGGGACCCAAATGTGTCCCTGGGATGGGGGTGACCGAGGGGTCTCCAGTGTGTCCCTGGGGTGGGGTGAGGGGGGGTACCCAAATGTGTTTCTGGGTGGGGGGGTGACGGGGGGGGTCCCAAATGTGTCCCTGTTGGGGGGGGGGAGGTAAATGTGTCCCTAGAGGGGGGGAGGGTGATGGGGAGGGGACCTAAATGTGTGGAGGAGATGTCAGGATGAGTCCCCGGAGGGGGGGCGGGGGGGCTGAACTGCTCCCCCCCACCCCACCCGTAATCCCAGGCAGGAATTTTAAGTCCTTCGAGGGACTGTAAATATTTGGGCTATGGCTGACAAGGGAAATTTAAATGCTTTGAGGAGGGGGGGGGTGTGGGGGTGTGGAATAAATCTACCCAGCTGGGGGATGAGGCAGCAGGGACGGGTGGACCAGGAGCTTCAGGAGGAAGAACCCCCCCGCTGGGCCCCTGGGGGGGCTCCATTTCCCCAAAGCAGAAGCCACCCAAGGTGGCCACCAGAACTGGAGCTGGCCAAGACTTTTGTCCTGTCCCTGGGAAGGGCCTGGGTCAATCTTCTTCATCCCTCAGGTGTTTAGGGCCATGGGGAGAACCCCCCCCCCCCAGCCTCCCCTCCTTGGAGAGGTCTCCCTGGGCAGCGTCCTGAGAGCCACAGGGGTGGTGGCACCAAGGGGACCCCCAGGGAAATGTCCCTGCCCAGGGCTGGGGGGGGATCCTGAAGGTCCCTCCCAACCCAAACCTTGGGGGGGTGGGGGGAGGAGAAGCTCAGCATCAACCCAGACATCAAGGTGTTGGTCACCCAAGGCCACATGTGTCCATCTCTGGGGTCCCCATCAGCAGAAGGAGACGGAGCTGTTGGAGCCAGTGCAGAGGAGGCCCTGGAGCTGCTGGGAGGGCTGGAGCAGCTCTGCTCTGGAGCCAGGCTGAGAGAGTTGGGGGTGTTGAGGCTGGAGAAGAGAAGGCTGCAACGGGGAGACCTTAGAGCACCTTCCAGTGCCTGAAGGGGCTCCAGGAAAGCTGGGGAGGGACTTGGGACAAGGGCCTGGAGGGCTGGGAGCCTGGAGGGGGAAGGGTTTCCAGCTGGGAGAGGGGAGATGGAGAGGAGATCTTGGGCAGGGAGGGAGGGAGGGAGGGAGGGAGAAATTCTTGGGTTGGACTTGGTGAGGGTGCTGAGCCCCTGGTTGCCCAGGTTGCCCAAGGAAGCTGTGGCTGCCCCATCCCTGGCAGTGTCTCAGCCCCAGTTGGATGGGGCTTGGAGCCCCCTGGGCTGTCCCTGGGGAGGGGTCCCTGACCATGGCAGGGGTTGGGATTAGATGACCTTTTAGGTCCCTTCCCCCCCAAACCAGTCTGGGATTCCATAGATGGATGGATGGAATTGTGCCTGGAGAAGCATCAGGACCATTGCTCCGGGGGCTCGCTCCTCCCCAAGGGCAGGACTTTGAACTTCTCCTCACCAAACTTCAGAGGTTCCTCTCTGACCACTTCTCCATCCTCTCTAATTCCCTGGGACATCTCCAGCACTCCCAGCCCTGTGTCACCAGCAGTGTCCCAACAGGTCCTCCCCCAACCCAGTGCAGGTTGGGTGCAGAGGGTTGGGAGCCCAGGGGACTGAGCTGGGTTTATCCACTGAATTTGGGGTTATCCAGCCCAAAATTCTGGTGGAACATCTGCTCTGGACACCTCCATGGCCCCAGCCACGCTCCCATCCCTCCTGGCCAACAAATTTGCAGCCAGATGCCCCAGCAGTGTTTGAGGTACCTCCAACTCTCCTCTTCCTGTGTCTTCTGTCTGTGCCTCAGTTTCCCCAGCCCAGCCCCCCTGGGTCCCACAGTGGATCACGATGGTTGGATTCTTCTTGTCTTTTCCATGGAGCAGCAGAAGGCCTCCAGCCCGGGTGAAGGCTGCAGAGGTGTTCTCACAGACAGCAGAAGGAGGGGTATGGCTCTGCAGGATTTTGGGAGGAGTTCCCATGGGAAAAGCCACCACAGAGCCCCCTCCAGCCTTGGGGCAGTGGGTGCTGGTGGGATGGGAGAAGCAGCTCAAGGTCCTTCTCCTACCAAGCCCACCAAAGGGTGCTCAAATCCAAGCTTCTCCCTTCCCCTTCCCCTCCTTCTTCCGTAGAGAACAGTCAGGAGATGGAGAACCAAGAGATTTCTCCTGAGGGAACTCCCAGAGGTGACATGGACACAGAGCCACCGAGGGAGGAGGGCCTGGGGGATGGAGGTTCTGGGGGATGGAAGTTCTGGGGGATGGAGGTTCTGGGGGATGGAAGTTCTGGGGGATGGAGGTTCTGGGGGATGGAGGACAAGGGGGATGGAGGTTCTGGGGGATGGAGGACCAAGGGGATGGATGCTCTGGGGGATGGAGGTTCCAGGGGATGGAAGACCAGGGGGGTGGAATTTCTGGGGGATGGAGGACCAGTGGGATGGAGGACCAGGGGGATGGAAGTTCTGGGAGATAGAAGTTCTGGGGGATGGAAGTTCTGGGGGATGGAGGACCAGGGGGATGGAAGTTCTGGGGGATGGAGGACCAGGTAGGCAGAGGTCCTGGGGGATGGAGGTCCCAGTAGACCACCTCCTTTAGGGAAGGATCCCAAAGCAGTGCCGAGCTTTGTCCCATCTTTTATTTCTCTCTCTCCAAGGGAAGGAACTCAAGGATACAAATCGACTTTGGCATGAGAACCAAACCCGGGGACAGGCACAGGACCGTGGCTGCCCGGGAAAGATGCAGAGTGATAAGAAATTCCTTGGAGACATCAACAAACTCCCTCCCCCCCCACCCCCGCCTCCCCAACCCCTCCAGCCTGGATGCCAATAGATTATTTATAGATTTCTCTAGATCTGATAATGTCATTTATAATAAATATCCTCTCTGGTATCTAACAGTATGTACAGGTCCTCAAGTATCAGAAATTGTGGTGATTATTGGGGTTTTTTTTCTGGTAAAAGAAAAGGAAACGGTGAGCTGGGCACCAGAAGTCCTCCCCAAGCCCCTCTGGTGGCCCTCCAAAAGGGTCCAGTGCACGTCCCGGTGTCACCAGGTGAGGGGACAGCCTGTGCTTCAGGTCCTTTGGGTCCTGGGGGTGCTCCTCAGGTGTGGAGAAGGGGGAAGGGAAGAAGCTGTGGCTGCCTGGTTGTGGTGAGGGGGTGGCCATGGCAGTGAAGCCACCAGAGTGTCCCCTGCTTTAGGGTCAAGGAGATGGGGTGTGGGGAAAGGGGACTCAGGGGGGGTGGAGGTGAAGAAGGGTGAAAACGTCTTAAAATAACCTGGGTTCTCTCACCAAAAAGAGTTCCTGATGTGGGGGAGGAAGGGGGTGGAGGTCCCAGGGGATGGGGGTCCTGGGGGATGGAGGACCAGGGAGAGCAAGTTCAGGGTTCAGGGGGATGAAGGGCCCAGAGGATGAAGGTCCCAGGGGATGGAGGTCCCAGGGGATGGAGGTCCAGGGGATGGAGGTCCCAGGGGATGGAGGTCTTGGGGACTGGAGACAAGGGAGACCAGGTCCACAGGTCCAGGGGGATGGTGGTCCAGGGTGACAGAGGTCCTGGGAAATGGAGGTCTTAGGGGATGGAGGTTCTGGGGGATGGAGGACCAGAGGGAAGGAGATCCAGGGAGATGAAGGTCCAGGGCGATGGAGTCCTGGGGAATTGAGTCCAGGGGGATTGGGATGTAGGGGGATGGAGGCCCCAAGAGATGGAGGTCCAAGGGGATGAAGGGCCAGGGGCATGAAGGACAAGGGAGATCAGGTCCAGGGGGATGAAAGTCTTGGGAATGGAGATCCAGGGGGTTGGGGGTGTATGGAGTTGGAGGTCCCAGGAGATGGAGGTCCAGGGGGATGGATGACAAGGGAGATGGAGGTCCTGGGGGATGGAGATCCTGGGGGACAGCTCAGGGCTTCCTGCTAAAATCCCAGTGGGGGGACACACACCCAGCTTGGCCTCTCTGAAAACAGGGTTAAAACAAAAGAGAGGGAGGGAGGGAGGGAGGGAGGGAGAGGAAAGAAGGAAGGAAGGAAGGAAGGAAGGAAGGAAGGAAGGAAGGAAGGAAGGAAGGAAGGAAGGAAGGAAGGAAGGAAGGAAGGAAGGAAGGAAGGAAGGAAGGAAGGAAGGAAGGAAGGAAGGAAGGAAGGAAGGAAGGAAGGAAGGAAGGAAGGAAGGAAGGAGGTTAAAATTAAAAAGAAAAATAAATCTGAAAATTCCAAGAGGTCCAAGCAACCCCAATAAAGCTCCTGGGTTTTGGGGCAGGCTACGTGACTCCCGGCGTGTTTCCCGGGCAGTGATGGGCAAAGCTCCCTCTAAGCCCCTCTTAGCCTGATTTGCCTTCACCACCTCATCCCCGGGGGTCTCCAGGGCCAGAGGGTGGAGGGGACAGGACCCGGTGGGGCCAGAAGCTTCATGGCTGCTTCTCCCCGTGGCCCACAAAGTCTTTGTGAGTGAAGGCATGGCCACAGCTTCACTCTTTGGGTTTTTCGGGAGTCTCCATGTCCAGAGTTGAGCGTGTGTGTGTGTGTGTTGTGTGTTGTGTGTCCCCCTTTTTTTACCCCACCAGGTTAAAACCTTCTCCAGGCTCATCAAATTTCACATTTTGGAGGAGTGTTTTTCGCAACGACGACAACAAATAGGAAAAAAAAAAAAAAAAAAAAAAAAGAGGATAGAAAATAAAATTAATTTAAATTAAAATAAACCCCACCCACCCCCAACTGGCAACCTTCCTTCTTCTGGTCACTCCCGAGGAGCACGTGGGAAAGGTCCCCCAGCTTGGCGCCTTCCCCCCAACACCCATGGGGGGTCCTCGGGGTGCTTTCCTCTCGCTTTGGCCAAGCGAGGTGGAGGTGGGGGTGCAGGTGGGGGGCGAGGAGGGGGCTAGACGGAGCTGCGTCGCTTGGCCAGCCCCTGCAGAGCCCCCAGGCTGTGCAGCCCCGTGGAGACCGAGCTGATGGCCGAGCGGCGGGCGTTGCAGAAACACCGGGAATTGGAGGGAGTCTCCGGGCAGCGTCCTGGGGAGGGATGAGTCTGTTCCACGCAGGTATCCGAGGTGGAGAGATCCCTGGGGATGATCATGGGGATGGAATACTGCAGCTTCTCCCGGCTCTTGTACCACAGGCACGAGCACATGGATTGGAAGTGGAGAACCTCGGCGTAGACGTTCCGAAAGCCTCCGCCACCGCCGCCGCCGCCGCCTCCCAGCGGTGCCGCTGCCCCGGGCTGGGGGGGTTCTGGGGGGTGGATGCTGCCGGCCCGGCCGTTGCGGGTGAGCAGAGCCCGGTGCTCGGCGTCCCTCTTCTCGTCCTCGGCGTTCATGGTCATGAAACGGAGCACCACCAGGTTGAGGAAAGCCCCGATGACCGTCAGCCCCGTCAGGATGTAGACGAAGCTGAAGGCCACGTACTGGGGTTTGTTCTGCAGGGCTTCGTCCTTCTGCAGGGCCACATAGTCCCCGAAGCCGATGGTGGTGAGGGTGATGAAGCAGTAGTAGTAGGCGTGGAAGAAGCTCCAGTGCTCGTAGTAGGAGAAGGCAGCGGCCCCGATGCAGAGGGTGCTGATGCAGGAGAAGAACCCGATGGTGACCATGTTGGCCATGGAGACCTCCGGCCGCCTCATCCCAAGGCACTTCTTGATGCGGTGGAGGAGGTACCTGACGAAGGTGTTGATCCTCTCCCCCAGGCTCTGGAACATGACGAGGGTGAGGGGGATCCCCAGAAGGGCGTAGACCATGCAGAAGACCTTCCCCCCGTCCGTGCTGGGGGCTGCGTGGCCGTAACCTGGGGAGCCGAGCCAGAGAGGGACCCCACGTCAGCTGGGTGGGCTGAGGAGGGGGGGACACACGAGGTGTGTGGAGCCTCAAACCCCTTCCCCAACCCAGTCGGGGGGGTGGCCCCCAACCCTGGCCTCTGCCACCCTCACCCCCAGGGGAAAAGGGACAACTGCACACCCAGTGACCACCAGACACTTCTGTGTCTCCAAATGCAGACGAAGGAGCAGGAGGTGGAGAAGGGGGAAAGGAGGTGGTGGGGTGGTGGGTGAGGTCCTGCACCTCACAATGGGGTGGCTGCCACAGGAGCTGGGACACATCTGAGTGGCAGTCACCTCCCACCCCCAGGGAAACCCCTGCTCTTCGCCTGGTGCCCTCCCATTCCTGGCTCTTGCTGCTTCGTTTCTCCTTTCCCCTTTCCTTTCCTTTCCTTTCCTTTCCTTTCCTTTCCTTTCCTTTCCTTTCCTTTCTTTTCCTTTCCTTTCCTTTCCTTTTTTTTTTTTTACTTTTCCCCCTTTCCCTTCTCTTCTCTTCTCTTCTCTTCTCTTCTCTTCTCTTCTCTTCTCTTCTCTTCTCTTCTCTTCTCTTCCCCCCCCTTCCCTGTCCCTTTCCCTTTCCCTTTCCCTTTTTTATTCCCTGCCCTGAAGGGATGTCCCAGCTCTCAGGACTCATCATGGGATGGCTTGGGTGGGAAGGGACCTTAGAGATCATCCTACCCACCCCTGCCATGGTCAGGGACCCCTTCCCAGGGACAGCCCAGGGTGCTCCAAGCCCCATCCAACCTGGGCTGAGACACTGCCAGGGATGGGGCAGCCACAGCTTCCTTGGGCAACCTGGGCAACCAGGGGCTCAGCACCCTCACCAAGTCCAACCCAAGAATTTCTCCCTCCCTCCCTGCCCAAGATCTCCTCTCCATCTCCCCTCTCCCAGCTGGAAACCCTTCCCCCTCCAGGCTCCCAGCCCTCCAGGCCCTTGTCCCAAGTCCCTCCCCAGCTTTCCTGGAGCCCCTTCAGGCACTGGATCACTGGAGAACATCACCAGAACATCACCAGAACATCACCAGAACATCACCAGAACACCACCAGAACATCACCACTCCCATCCATGCTGGTGCCACCCTCCCCCTTCCCTCACTGATGCCAAAGGTCCCAATGTCCCAGCAGCAGAGGGGACACCAAGTCACCACCACACCACCCTGGTGTCCACGGATGTCCCACAGCAGAGCCAGACAGCACCCCCCAACCCTGGGGTGACATCCCTCTGCCCCTGCCACCCCCCAGCTCCCCTTCCCCATAGACCACACCTCCCCAGTCTCCCATGGCAGCTTCTGGAGGTCCAGATGTGAGGATGGAGAGCTGCCTGCTCCTGCCTCCCTGCTCCATCCCTCCCTGCTCCTGCCTCCCTGCTCCATCCCTCCCTGTTCCTGCCTCCCTGCTCCATCCCTCCCTGCTCCATCCCTCCCTGCTCCATCCCTCCCTGCTCCATCCCTCCCTGTTCCTGCCTCCCTGCTCCATCCCTCCCTGTTCCTGCCTCCCTGCTCCATCCCTCCCTGCTCCTGCCTCCCTGCTCCATCCCTCCCTGTTCCTGCCTCCCTGCTCGATCCCTGCCTGTTCCATCCCTCCCTGCTCCATCCCTCCCTGTTCCTGCCTCCCTGCTCCATCCCTCCCTGCTCCTGCCTCCCTGCTCCATCCCTCCCTGCTCCATCCCTCCCTGCTCCATCCCTCCCTGCTCCTGCCTCCCTGCTCCATCCCTCCCTGTTCCTGCCTCCCTGCTCCATCCCTCCCTGCTCCATCCCTCCCTGCTCCATCCCTCCCTGTTCCTGCCTCCCTGCTCCTGCCTCCCTGCTCCATCCCTCCCTGCTCCATCCCTCCCTGCTCCATCCCTCCCTGCTCCTGCCTCCCTGCTCCATCCCTCCCTGTTCCTGCCTCCCTGCTCGATCCCTGCCTGTTCCATCCCTGCCTGCTCCATCCCTCCCTGTTCCATCCCTGCCTGTTCCATCCCTGCCTGTTCCATCCCTCCCTGCTATATTTAGCCCCATTTCTCCAGGGAAAAGCCTTTATGAGCTCTGGCCGTGTGTCCAAGCGTCCATCAATCCTCTGGCATTCCCCTGCCCGGCCTCAGCCTGAGCTCCAGCACGTCTGAGGGTGACAAGAAGGTCACCAGGGGATGCAATCCAGCTGGCGAGGAGAAAGGGACCTTGGGGAAGGAGGTGACAGCCCAGAATGTCACACGTGTGGCTTCATCCACCGCACGGGAGGGGGAAAAGGGTTGGAGAGAGGAGGGCTCGGACCCTGGAGCTGCCCCTGTTGTGGTGGCACGGGTGGCTTGGGGACATGTCCCACAGCTCCCTGCCACCCTACCCTTGCAGAAGAGGCTCGGCACCACTGCTCCTCCAATAAAAAAAAAATAAAAAAGCTCCCTGTGGGGTGGGTTCTCCTCCCAGGGATGTCCCAGCAGGGATGGTCCCAAGGGGAGAGCAGGGTCAGGGTGCTGGGAGAAGGATGGGTGTCCCCCGGGAGGAGGAACCATGACATGTCCCCAAGGAATGATGACCTGTCCCCAAGGAACGTGGATGAATCATCTCCTTTTTAGGGCTGTGGAGGAGCAGGGGTGGATATGGGGGGGTTGTAAGGAGCAGGTGAAGAGCTGGGGTTGGCCCCTGGCCTGGAGCAAATCCCAAATGATGGAGAGCAGGGATTAGCAGGGGAGGGGACCTCACAAAGCAGAGAAAGTCCCTGGGAGGTGGCACTGGGGGGTGCAGGGAACCAGGGATAGGGGAAGGAGGCAGATGGGATGTGCCCAGGTGGCCAGGGTGGCCACCAGCAGGTGGTCTGGGACCAGCAGTGGGGTGGGCAGCAGGAGCAGGGCAGGGATCATCCATGTGCTGGGGATGCACCCCCAATCCTGGGGTCAGTTCTGGGATCCTCAGGAGCAGAAGGAGATTGAGGGGCTGGAGAGTGTCCAGAGATGGGAATGGAGCTGGGGAAGAGGCTGGAGAAGCTGGAGAAGGTCTGGAGAAGTTGTGAGGAGCATCTGAGGGAGGTGTGGGTGTTGCTCCTGGAGCAGAGGAGGCTGAGGGGAGAGCTTCTGGCTCTCTGACACCCCCTGAGAGGAGGTTGGAGCCAGGGGGGGTCGGGCTCTGCTCCCAAGGAAGAAGGGATGGGAGAAGAGGAACTTTTGGCACAGTTGTGCCAGGGGAGGTTTAGGTTGGAGCTGGGGAAGAATTTCTCCCTGGCAAGGGTTGTCAGGGCCTGGCCCAGGCTGCCTCCCCCACATCATCAGTTCCCAGGGGCTGTGATGGGCACAGGGTGGGTTTCTCCTGGCACCCTGACCCATGGGGTGTTTGTTTGAAAGGTGGTTGTACAGCTGTCCAAGCCCAGGATGAACCCCCCTCTGGTCCTTCCAAGCCTGATTCCCATGAGCAGGAAACCCCACAGCTCACTGCTTCCCTTCCCACCCCACTGCCCAGCAGCTCCAGCAGCAGCCACCAAAGCCAACACACCCCACGTGCAGGTTGGGGAGAAAGAAAAGGTCCAACTGCACCCCTTGACATCCAAGGACCCCCAGTGAAAAGCTCCCCAGGGACAGCTCAATGGAGGAGGAGCCTCATCCTCTGGAGATGTTGGGCACCCCTTGGGGAACCCCCTCCCAGAGCATCCCCCCTGCTTCCAGCTGGCTGGAATGAGGGTGGGCACTCCCCAACCTCCCCTTCCAAAGCCACTCAGCACCCAAACCCCAACTGAACCCCAACACCTCCTGGTGGAAACCCCTGGGATGCTCCAGAGCTGGAGGTGGGGGGTGGGCATCCCTTGGGGTGCAGCACTCCATGGGCAGCAGCCTCCTCATGCCACCCTGCTCCCAGTAAGGACCAGCATCCCCCTCAGCATTTAACTGGGACCTGATTCTGTCTGTGTCCCCCTGGTGACACCGGCTTGGCCGAGGTACCAATGGGGACATGGGCAGTGACAGGTTCTCACTTGGCCAAGAGACACCCAGTTTGTGGCCAGTCCTACCAGTTAACCAGTGCCAAGACTGAGCTGGGGAATCCAGTTGTCCCCCCAGTCTGGGGACAGGGACCTTGGTGCTGCCTGGGAGATGTCCCATCTCCACGGGGACAGGGAGCATCTGGGAAAGGCAGCGGGTGACAGAGGTGGTGACAACCTGCCCGGAGCAAGGGACACACGGGTCCTGCAAAGCCTCTGTCCCCTCCCTGGACAGGGAAGAGGGTGTCCATCCTCCATCTGTCTACGGATCCCTCCACTCATCCTCCCTCCCTCTCTCCATCCATCCCTCCATCCCTCCATCCATCCCTCCATCCATCTATCCATCCATCTCTCCACCTATCCCTCCCTCTCTCCATCCCTCCCTCCCTCCATGCCTCCCTCCCTCCCTCCACCCCCCCCAACACTCCATCCTTCCCTCCTCTCTCCATCCCTCCTCTCTCCATCCCTCCCCCCATGGATCCCTCCCTCCCTCCCTCCAGCCCTCCCTGCACCCCCTGTCTCCCTGCCACCTTCACCCCATCTCCCTCCTCCCCCTCCCACCCCCATCCCCCCCCCTGCAGCAGGAGTTCCCCCTGGGAGGGGGTCCTGAGCCTGGAGACCCCCAGGACATCACCTCTGCAGCGGGGGGATAGAAGCAGGGGTGCCCCTCTGCCCCCCCCCTCCCTAACACAGCATTGGGGTAACCCCCCTGTGCCCCCCCCCAGCCCTGCAGCAGCACTCCCCGTGTCACCCTGACCCCCTCCCAAATTGCCCTACACATTTTTGGGGTGGGGGGTGTGGGACCCCCATCCCTGCTCCTTCTTCAGGAGGTTTTCTGGGGGGAACAGTGGGTGCCAGCCCCCCAGGGGGTGTTTGTGTGTGTCCCCCCCTCAGCACCGCTGTCTGTATGCGGGGAGGGGGTGCAGGGGGGGCCTCATCCTGCCCTGCCGGGGGGGTCAGGATGGTGTCATGGAAAATCCCGCCGCCGGCCAAGCGCCCTGTTTGGCCCAAACCTGGCAATTTTCCCCTCCAGCCTGGGGTTCTGCCAGCCCCCTTCCTGCCCCCCCCCCTCACAACTCCAACCCCCCCTCCCTCCTCCAGCCCTCCCAAAAACTGCAGCCACCCCCCCAGCCCCCTGAGGTGGGAGATGTGACCCCCCCGGGTGGATGCTGGGGGACACCTGATCCTGACGGGATGCTATTGGTTTTTTTTTTTGGGGGGGGGGGGACACGCAGACCCCAACACCCCCCCCGGAACCTTCCATTGGGGTCCGTCCCCCCCCCTGCCCTGCCCTGGGGTGCGGGGGCTGGAGAAGAGCAAAAGCTCCGCACCCGCCCCGGGGAAAAGGGGCCCGGGGGGGGGATATAAAAAGTCATTTAAGGCCTTTGGGAGGGACTGGAGCTGCTGTCCCCGGGGGGGGGGGCGGGAAAGGCGGCTGGGGGGGGGTGGGGGGTGGGGGGGGATGTCACCTCCTCCCGGAGGAGCTCAAGGTCCTGAGCAAACCTCCTGGCCCCAGGGCTGATGTTCGCCCCTTGGCCGGGCCAAATCCTGCCGGGGGGGGCGAGGGGGGGGAGGAGGGGGAGGGGGCAAAGGCTGCTCCCCCCTGCCCAAAAATGGGGGGATTGGCGTCCCCGGGGTTGGCGGGGGGGGACTGAGCCCATGGTCCCTCCCCTGTCCCTACACCCAGGACCCTCCCGGGGAGAGCAGGATGGGGCTGGGGGGGCGGGGAGAAGGGGGCGGGGGGTGGGGGGGGAAGCAGCGCCCAGCACCGGGCGCTGTGCACCAGTAACGTGCACCAGTAACGTGCCATGCACCAGTATTGTGCACTAGTAACATGCACCGTGCACCAGTAACATGCACCATGCACCAGTAACATGTGCGGTGCACCAGTAACGCACCAGCACCATGCACCAGTAGCATGCACCATGCACCAGTAGCATGCACCATACACCAGTAACGTGTGCTGTGCACCAGTAACATGCACCAGTAACATGTACTGTGCACCAGTAGCACACACAGTGCACCAGTAGCAGGCTGTGTACACTGCACTGTGCACCCGTAACGTGCACCAGTAACATGCACCATGCACCAGTAACGTGTGCTGTGCACCAGTAACATGCACCAGTAACACGTACTGTGCACCAGTAGCACACACAGAGCACCAGCAGCAGGCACTGTGCACCAGTAATGTGCACCAGTAACATGCAACGTGCACCAGTAACATGTGCCATGCACCAGTAACATGCACCGTGCACCAGTAACGTGTGCCATGCACCAGTAGCAGGCACCGTGCTCCAGTAACGTGCTCCATGCACCAGTACCACCCAGTGTGCACCAGTATCACCGCCCAGCACCGCCCAGCTCCATCCTGCAGCCTAAACCCCAAACCCCAGACCCCAAAACCCCAAACCCCAAACCCCAAAACCCCAAACCCCAAACCCCAGACCCCAGACCCCAAAACCCCAAAACCCCAAACCCCAAAACCCCAACCCCCCCCCAATCCCCGGCCCGCAGCAGCCTCGGGGCTGGCACAGAACCCGCAGCAAAATCCCAATCCTGGGGTGTGGGAAGGGAGGGGAAAACACGAGAAAGGTGAATTGATCCGGGGAGGAAAAAAAAATAAATATTGGA
The DNA here is from genome assembly GCA_023637945.1 of Phaethornis superciliosus. Lineage (NCBI taxonomy): Eukaryota > Metazoa > Chordata > Aves > Apodiformes > Trochilidae > Phaethornis > Phaethornis superciliosus. The sequence continues at coordinate 113,499,729 of JAJQWJ010000003.1, read as the reverse complement.
GGGAGAAAAAAAGCCCAAAATGCAAAGAACTTGGGGGAAACAAATAAACAAACAAACAAAAACGAAATATCAAACCCAAAGAAATTAGGGGGAAAAAAACAACAATAAAAAACCAAACCAAAACAAAACAAAAAACCCACAAAACCAAAACAAACAAAAAACCCCCACAAAAACAACCCCAAAAATCCCCAACAAACAAACCAAAAATAACCCAACACAAAATGCAAAGAAATCATGAGGAGGAAAAGCAAAGCACAAAGCAGTCAGGGGAAAGACTTCCAAGACACAAAAAAAATGGGGGGGTCTGAGGGGGGGCTTGAAAAGCAACACATAGAAACTGGGGGAAAGACTAAATCAAATCAATATTAAATTGATTGAGGAAAAAAAAAAAAAAAAAAAAAAAACCCACAACAACCCTAATCCAAATAAATTAGAAAAAAAAAATGCAAAGAAATTGGAGTGTGAAAAAATGCCAAAAGAAATGAAAAAAAAAAAAAAAAACAAAAACCCATAACAACTCTAATCCAAATAAATTAGGAAAAAAAAAAAAAAAAAAAAAAAAAAAAAAAAAAAAGCAAAGAAATGGAAAAAAAGAAAAAAGACCAAAAATCACCAAAGGAATTATAAGAGGGAAAAAAAAAGGGGGATTTAGGGGGGGGCTGGGTGCTGCCTGTGGTGCAGGAGGTGGGGGGGGAGGAATCCCACCCCCCCGGGACAGGGTTTCCCAACTGCATGCTCACTCTGAAACCCACCAGTGACATGAAACCCACCAGTGACATGAAACCCACCAGTGACATGAAACCCAAACCCACCAGTGACATGAAACCCACCAGTGAAGTGTTACCCCTGAAGCCCCCAGTGAGGAGTTACCCCAGAAGCCCCCCATGAGGTGTCACCCTTGAAACCCCCCAGTGAGATGTTACCCCTGAGGCCCCCCATGAGGTGTCACCCCTGAAGCCCCCCATGAGGTGTCACCCTGCAGCTCCCAACACCCTTCCCGTTTCTAGCAGTCCGGGCTGGGCCAGGAGCACCCTGGGGGCCCTGGGGTCCCCTCACTGTCCCCCTCCCCAACCCCGCTGTCACCCACTCCCTGTCCCCCCGTGACATGTCCCTGGGGAATCTCCGCTCCTTCCCCTTCTGCCGGTACCGGGTGGGTTGTGCTGGTACCGGAGGTGGCTGAGGGGATGTGTCACCGTGTCCCTTCCGTGGGACAGGTGGCCCGTGGGACAGCTTTGGGACGGGGTGGCTCAGGGGGCTCCTGGCCCGGGCAGGGTCCCCGTTTGCTGGGTACAAAAGTGGTTTGTGACAGATGGTGACACCGTGGTGGCATCGGCCACCTGCCCCCGGCCCACATGGCCGCCCCCACACAGAGAGGGAATTTGGGGATGTGGGTTTGGGGGAGGGATCCAAGGCGAGCCATGGACTGCGGGGAGGTCCCTGGGTCATGGGACAGAGGTGGAGAAAGGGGAAAGGAGGGGCTGGAGAAAATCTTGGGAACATGGGTCCCAACTTGGGGATCTGCCCAGGTGAGGGAATCAAAACAAACATTAAAAAACAGAAAAAGGGAAAGAAAAGAAAGGGAAAGGGAAAGGGAAAGGGAAAGGGAAAGGGAAAGGGAAAGGGAAAGGGAAAGGGGAAGGGAAGGGGAAAGGGAAAGGGAAAGGGAAAGGGGAAGGGAAGGGGAAAGGGAAAGGGAAAGGGAAAGG